>BQKN01064883.1:120545-163710 GCA_022839385.1 Asparagus kiusianus | reverse complement strand
GAGACCCCTCTTAACTAGTTTGAGAAATCACATGGAGTCATTAGTGTTGAGAATTTAAGTCGAAGCCCCTAAACAGCAGAAACGCAGTATAGAGAAAATATACCAAGATTTAACGAGATACGACAACTACCTATGTCCTTGGGAGCCACACAGTAAATTTCTTATTAATCAAACAAGAAATTACAAACTTAGAGCAGATCTCAAACTGAGATCTCCCAATAAATGCTAATTTGTTACTGTAGCTATAGTAACAAATTCCCTTCTTAAATACCCCCTCTTAATTCTCTCTTCCCTTTAATCTCCCCTCTAAATATTCCTCAAACTTCTGAGATCTGTAGGAACGGAAGAAAAAACAACAGAGGAGAAAACGCCGCCGCTGAAAATATCGAGGAGAAGAACACGCAAAGCCTCGGCCCTAGGGTTTCCCTTTTATAGAGAAACCCTAGCTGAGCTGTCGACAGGCTGGATCCACCACGAGCTCGCCTGGGTGGAGCTTGCCTGCTCCAAACTCGCCTGCAGCTCTTCGTCCTCGCCTATGAAGGCGCCGAGCTCGCCTAAATTAGTCGAGCTCGCCTGCGTCGCCCAAAGCTCGCCTAGACTTAGTCAACTCCACCTGATCGCGTCGTCTCGCCTGGACTTCGCCTGCTCGAGCTTGCCAGAGTTAGGGTCGCCTCGAGCTGCAGGAGGTCGCCTGCAAGGTTTGATTCTTCACAGATACAGCAATCTCTTACTTGGAGAACAAACCGCCGTCAGCATGCTATCTCAACAAGCATCATCTCCTATGTGGCTCCGCCCTCATCACCATGCATAAATGCCAACTGAAGTTGCACACAACTTCAGTTTCTGAATGATCACTACCTTTGTTAACATATCTACTGGATTCTTACTTCCTGGAATTTTCTCCAGTTTCGACACGTCATCTTCCAATAGGGATCTGATGAAGTGGTACCGAAGCCCAATATGCTTCGTTCTAGAATAAAATACGGAATTCTTCGCCAAGTGTATCACACTCTGGCTATCACTGTGCAAAACAATCTTTTCATATTTGAATCTCAGCTTTATTAACAAACCCTAAACCCATATCATCTCTTTGCTGGCTTCAGTCGCTGCAACATACTCAACTTCTATATTAGATAGAGTAACAATCTTCTGTATCTGTGACATCCAACCAATAGCTATAGTTCTAACAGTGAATACATAGCCGGTGATGCTTTTTTGGTGATCAACTTCACCGTCGAAGTCTGCATCTACGTATCCTTGCACTTCTACCTCTCCCTTACCAAAGTGCAAAAACTTCTGTGTGGTGCCTCGTAGATATCTCATAATCCACTTGACCGTTTCTCAATGAGCTTTTCCTGGATTCAACATAAACCGGCTGACCACTCCCACTGCATAGCCAATGTCTGGTCTCGTATAAACCGTTGTGTATATCAAACTTCCGATAGCTGAGGCGTAAGGGACCTTAGTCATACTCTCTTTATCTTCTTCTGACTGAGAAGATGATCCTTCAATAGGCGAAAATGGCTAGCCAAGGGTGTGTTCACTGGCTTGGCGTCGCCCATGTTGAATCTCTACAAAACATGGTTGATGTACTCCGTCTGAGATAACTACAAGAAACCTCTCTTCTTATCTCTCGTGATTTGCATTCCAAGGATCTTCTTCGCTGGATCCAAGTCCTTCATGTCAAACTCCTTTGATAGCTACTACTTCAAACTCTTGATATCCTCCATATCTGCAAATGCAGCTAACATATCATCAACATACATCAGTAAGATGATATAACTGGATTGATATCGTTTGAAGTAGCAACAGTGGTCAGCGTTGCACTTCTGAAAACTTTTCTTATGCATGAAGCCGTCAAACCTCTTGTACTACTGTCTTGGGGCTTATTTCAGGCCATACAAGCTCTTTTTGAGTCTGCACACTAGGTTCTTCTTCTTTTCTTCTGAGAAACCTTCTGGTTGGTGCGTATATATCTCCTCTTCTAGATCTCTATGAAGAAATGCCATCTTCACATCTAACTGCTCAAGATGAAGACCTTCAATTGCTACAATACTCATCATAGTCCTAATAGTATTTAGCTTCACCACGGGAGTAAAAATATCGGTTTAGTCAATTCTTTCCTTCTACTAGAATCCTTTAATAATTAGCCGAGTTTTATATTTTCTGGAGCCGTCCTGCTCCTCTTTCACCCGGTACACCTATTTGTTGTGGAGGGCCTTCTTACCCGTGGGCACCTCAGCTAGTTCCCACGTCTGGTTTGAAATGAGAGACTTCATCTCATCTTTCATGGCAAGCTCCTACTTGCTCGCATCTCCACTCGAACAAGCTTCATCAAAGCTTTTAGGCTCCCCACCATCTATCAGAAACAGATAGTTCATGTATCTACTGTTAGACACAGGAGGATGAGTAATTCTCTTTAATATCGAAGCTGGTGCGTCGGACTTCTGCGCACCATTCTGTCCAACAGGCTCTTCTGGCTAAGTACCTTCTGCATTAGGTTCTCCCGAGAGGTTATCTGGGACATCATCTATATCTACAAATGTTGACTCTCTCTCTGAGTCATCTGTCTTGTGCATGTTCTTGTACATCACCTTCTCGATAAATATCACATCTCTACTTCTGATCACCTTCTTATTTTTGTTATCCCAAATGCGGTAGCCAAACTTATCTTCACCATAACCGATGAAAGTGTATTTCTTGGACTTGGGATCAGACTCATTCCTACCTTGATCACTAATATGCACATAAGCTACACAACTAAAAACTTTGAGATGTGAGAGGTGTTAGACCCTAGAGGGGGAGTGATTAGGGTCTATTGCTTATCTAATCCAATATTATGCCAAATTAAAATTATATTGAACTATTTGTTCTAGCAATATATATATATATATATATATATATATGCAAATATATATATATATATATATATATATATGAGCAAGAATGTAAAATGTAACAACAAAATAAATATTTGCAAAGCAATCACAAACACACGATATGATCACGGAGCTTGGTCCCCACGACCTACGTCTCCACTCCTCACCTTGAGGAGATCTACACTATCACCACATACCCGGTTTAGAAGCCAAAACTTCTTCTACACACTCGGTTATCAAGTTAATCGACAAATCTTCCAAATCCTCACAATGTACATACACAAGCTACAACCTCAAGTATTGGTCCTCACGTATCGCCTCCCTTAAGTGCTCGGAAATACCACCTCTCACTAGGCTTTACAACTGACACCACTCCTCTCGGTATCGACTATGTCCTCACCACACACTCCTCTTGGTGTACAAGTGTATTACAATGTGATCTCACAAATAAGTACGAATATAAGAAAGGTTGTTCTCTACAATTGACGAGAACTCAATTAAGCTCACTCTCACTAGATCACACACCACTACCCAACAATATATTTGTAGGCGTATAAAACTACCTATAGGTCCCTTAACACAGCTCGACGACGCCGATCGACAAACAGACCATCGGGCGACGTATCCAAACACGACCGTTAGCCCGATGACACCGAAGCCAAACGATACGCGACGAAGCGAACTAACGAGGCTACGAAGCTGACGAACCGCACGCAAACAACGGAATGAATCCACTCGCGTACGGAATCAATCTAACGGGTTGAGGAATCAACGAGTCATCCAACCAAGAGCGGACTCGGACGAATCACGATCGAATCAAGATCAGTTTCGGACTCGAACTCAGAAGCGGATTTACTGCCTAATCAGGAATCAGATTTACTGCCAAATCAGGACAACGAATCGAGTCCGAACAACAGAGAACCGGAAACAACAGAAATCGACGAAACCCAACACCTAGAGGGGCTCGGCCGAAGCCGAGCCACCTCAAGGTGGCTCGGCCCAAAGCCGAGCCACCTTGAGGTGACCGGCCCAGATCTGTGCCAAGGCACAGATCTGGTTGCCTATAAATAGGGGGGTTGTTCATTTGAAAAAGATGACTTTTTTGGGAGCCGAAACTCTGCCGAATTGAGATCTCATTCTTAAGTTTTAAAGGCTTGAAGACTTGGACATTCGGATCTGGTTCTTGGCGAGCATCCGCGTCACAAAAGGCAGGGGTTCGAAAGAGGAGATCAGATCTGAGATCTACACGAGGTAATACTCCGGATCAAAGCTTGGCCTTTGATCCCGAGAACTAAAGGCTACTATTTCCTTGGTGAAATAGTACCCACCGGCTGTTATTTCCTTCGTGAAATAGCACCCATCGAATCGTGTAGATCTGCCCGGATCTAGATCACGCGGTGGTCAAGGCAAACAACCCACGCAAGCGAGCGACCGAAAAACAGGAGCTCGTGATTTGTTTGACAAATAAGGAAAGTTGTAATTTTTACTTTTTGTTGATTTCTTGTAACTGGATCTAATAAAAAGACCAGATCTTTGTAATCGATAAACAATTACCGAGTGTGCAATGGAATTGACAATGAAGAAAGCAACGGTTTTCCCCGCGAACAATCTGGCGACCACAGTGGGAGCCGCCGATCTCGCTGCCGAGATCGGAGCGTCGCAGCCGCGGATCTCGATCCTGGTCATGGAGGAGGTCAAATACAAGTTCGACCAGCAGAAATACGAGGAGTATGTGTTCTCGTCTGGATCAACCTCCCCCCGCAAGTCCAAGAAATCCCAGAAGTTCTCCTCCAGGAGGAAAGTTCGTTGGTACGAAGAAGTTGAAGCTACCAATGACGACTTCACCCCGATTGGTGCCGAAGTTGCATCGGGTGAAGCTCCATCGGCCTCCAAGCAGGTCAAATCCGCCATTGAAGGCGTGGTGACTCTCTTTAAGAGAGCTCGCCAGAGGCAGCGTCAACGCCTTGCGAAACAATTCGCAAAGGCCATGGAGTCTGTTGGCGGGGTCCGCTACAATGCGGATCTGAAGAGCAAAAGAGGAAAGCAGCCTCAACAGTCAATGAATGGTGGTTCCTCCAAGCCACCAACGATGGAGTGGGTCCGTGTCAAACAGAACCGTTCGACGCTAGAGGAGCGCATTCGCAAGCGCTGCGCATTATCAGCGCAGGCACGGGCTAAAGCTGAAGAAGCCCGTCGAAAGCTGCAGAATGAGGTGGCTAAGAAGCCGCCATCAACCCGCAAAGTTTGGAGGCCGAAGTCTGAAGCGGCGGTTCAGACCAAGGAGCAACAACCGCAACCGTCGAAAGTGCAACTTCCGGCGAGTCAATCCAAACCGCCGATGACTTCCACAACTGCTCCGGGAGATCCCGCAGGACCGTCCCAGAAAAGGAAGTCGGTTTTGGAGCGTCTCGGTCCACTTCCTAAGGAACGAGGCAAAATTTCAGTTCAGGAGCGTTTGGGGCCAATGAAGAAGTCCTGAACGATTCAACACGCTGGGGGTCACCACAACCCTCAACATGACGAGAAAATCAGGGCAACCAAGCGCACTACGCTGCGCATTGAAGTTCAGGAGTCCGTTGAGAATTCACGCCCACAAAGGCGTGTCTCGAGACGCGTGACTCTCGAAAGCCCGAAGAAGGTGGTTCGCTCTCAGAAGGAAACGTTATCGTCTGATGACGATGACGTTATACCTGGGAAATCGTGCCAACACACGATAGGTTGCTCCGACTTTCAAACGGACGAGCTGTACTATCGTGCTGGGGGTACGAGCAAAGCCAGAAAGAGAAGTCCTCGAAGGCTGGAAACTCAGTGCCCTTGTTCAAAGCTTATCCGGGCGGTACTGTTTGAGTGCAATTGCATCAAGGCAGTCCCCGAGAGAGTTTCAGTGTTCGAAAGGCTTAGTACCAAAACGCCAAAGCCAAGGCCTAGGCGTTTCCGACGAAGAAGAACGGTGGTCGAAGACGGTGAACATTCGAGGGTCACCGCCAACATGACCAGCAAAGGAACATCGGCTCAGGATAACCCCGAGGCAATTCCAGAGATGCCCCGACGTGTAACTCGTCTTCAGTCCGGAGCTATCATTCGTGCAACGTATGGTAGGGTTCGGACAAGAGTACCTTCGGGAGATGAAGAATCAGATGCCGGCTTAGCAATTGCGTCTGACAATACCGTGTCCAGTGAAGGACAACCCCGCGAATCATTCATGATAAGCGCGGAGCAAGTGGCCAAGATGCTCGAAGAAGCCATGGCCAAACAACAGGAAAGCTTCAGGTTTGAAATGCAGATGGCCATGCAAAACATGAGAGAGATGCATGATCAACAGATCCAAGCACTGACGAACCAGCAAGGCGAACCAAGTCGTCGTAACCAAGTTCATCAGGAAGATGAGGATACAAATGGAGCTCATAATGCCAATAATCCTCCCGTCAACGTAGGGGGTGGTAACGAGAATGCTAGCGAAGACACAGGTGAAAGCCTGAAAATTAAAAACCTCGAGAGCAAAATCAATACATTGATTTCCGCTCAAGAGACGAAAAAGACGGGCATTCCTTGTCCATACCCAAGGGAGTGGGAATCAATCCCATATCCGGCGAAGTTTAGTCTAATTAACTTCACGCCATTTAATGGGATGGGTTCACCCACTCAGCATTTGATTTACTTCAAATCACACTTGGGGGTAATCTCTGGTAATGAGCCTCTAATGGTGCGGTCATTCGTTGGCACTCTTCGCGGAGCCGCCTTCGATTGGTATCGCCGCCTCAAGCCAGGTAGCATAAACAGCTGGGACGACATGGAGACTAAGTTCCTCACAAATTTCTTCAACGACGACACTGAGATATCTATCGGATCGTTGCTCGATGAGAAGCAGAAGGACGGGGAGTTAGTCGACACCTTCGTCAAAAGGTTCCGGAACAAGGCGATGAATTACAGGGACCCGATCACTGAGGAGTTCATCCTCCAGACCTGCCACAACAATCTTTCACTGGACGTGTTGGAAGCAATGGGCACAGCACCATCCAAGACATGGAAGGATCTGAAGGTCCGAGGGGAGCAAGCTGAGCGATTCCTCAGGAGAAAGAAGGTGGAGAGAGGCCAACCGGCAACAAATCCTCCGAAACAAAACTTCATCCCAAAAGGGAAGGGTAAGGCACATGCTAACGCAGTTGATGCTAATCAAACCTTCCAACTGCAATCTCAGCAGCAGCCGTAGCAGCGAGCGCCACAATAATCGCAGCCGCATTGGTAGCAACGGTCTCAGAAGCAGAAATCTTCAGAACCGAGATTTTCTAAAGTGTACTCCTTCAAAGATGACGAGGTGCCCGCCATCTTCAAGTATTTGTTGGAGAACAACAAAATCCAGCTGCCGGCGATCGTAGATCAAGAGGGGGCTAGCAAAGTGACAGATCCGAAGTACTGCGCGTACCACAGAGCGGTCCATCACCCTACGAGGTCATGCTACCACCTCAAAGATAAGATCTAGGCGTTAATTGATGTAGGGGTCATAACTCCGAAGCCTGCCAAGAATGTAGGAGCAAACGCGGTGTCAATCAGCTTTGGATCGGTGCCTACAGCATGGTTCGAGCCAAAACACGTCACCAAAGTCGGGATGAAGACGGTGAATGATGACCCGTACGGACAGCGCCAAAAGGGACTTGTGCCACACACAGCCCCAAACGACGAAATTCTCTGGGTTCACCCCGACCTAATTGAAGATGAACAATGGGCCGGATTGTCATCCAAGAAGAAATCAAAAGGGAAAGGGAAGTCTTGCTGCGAAGTCTCTGCTATCCCCGGAGAAGATGACGAAAGAATCCTAGCTTTCCCGCTCTCCGAAGAAGAACAAGAAGTCTTTGCGACCCGGAGTGGAAATGAGTATCACTTCAAATATCCATCTCCTGGAATCAGTTAGCTGAGTAGGGAGTGACAAAACGGGGACCAGCCAAGACTCTCACAGAGCTGGGGGTGATTACGGTTCCTAAACCGGTTGAGGAGGCTCGACGACAGCCGGTGGATAAGCAGAAAGAGAAGGGACCCCAGGAGGTTCAGAATCCAAAGCAGTCTCGTTTCAATCGTCCGATTGGAAGAGATAAACCGGAGAACTCGAAAACTCCGCGTATTTTCGATATCATGGCTCAATTAGCTAATATTCCGGCGTGGATAACGCTATATGAGTTGCTGCGGTTGTCTAAGGAGACTAGAGAACCCTTGCAAGAGGCCTTGGCCGATTCAGAAGTGTTCCTCACTCGGATCAAGCCGGCGCCTGAAGAACTAGAACTGTTAGCTCAACAGTGCAATGTAGCGGCTAAGAACCTTCCCTGCATCACCTTCACCAAAGAGGACATGCAGACAAAGAATTCAAACCATGATCGGCCCCTGTACTTCGTCGGGTACATTGGCTCCAGCGAAGTCAACCGAATCCAAGTGGATCCGGGTTTCGCTGTGAGCATTATGCCGCTTCGCCTAATGCATAGCCTTGGCATTCCAGTTAGCAAATTGGCGTCTACAGGCACGGTCATTTACGGATTCAACACCAACGGGTCAAGGCCTTTGGGGAAGATCCGAATAAAGTGCCAAATGGGTGATCTGAAGACGGAGGTCACGTGTTACGTGATTGATGCTGAGACATCCTATAACTTACTACTGGATCGGCCTTGGATCCATAGCAACGTTATAGTTCCCTCCACCCTACATCAGTGTCTGAAATATGTCGACACTGATGGAAGGGTCAGGACGGTGGTCGCGGATAAGCAACCATTTAAAGGGTTTGAGAATTATTTCACTGATTCTCTCCTTTATGGTAACGAATCCGATACTGAACCATCGGTCCAAGACACGGACAGCGGAGAAGAAGCTGATTCCGAAGCCGGATTCGATTACAATGGTGGTTTTGTTTTAAATGACATTGTACCCTTTGTAATCAATCTTGACGATGAACAATCGTCAGATGGCAGTTGTAACTGGCAACTTGCTAATATTGAAATAAAAGATGATTTAGAGTACTCGTTGTCTCTTGATGATGCGATAAAGGGATTACACGATAATCCTAATTTATGTATGCCGCTCCGATCATCTTATGTAACGAAGAAACGCCTCCAGCATTCTTTCGGAACAACCCGGATTGTTCCTGCCAAAATAGGGGGACAAAAAGAAGTGTTTTATGGTAAAGGAGAGAATTTTCCACTACCAGATCATTTCCTAAGGGAAGACGAGGATGAAGACAAACCTGATCGACATTTATCCAAGTATAGTCCGGAAGTGCGCAAGCTTATGGAAAAACAGGGATACGATTTCGCACTCGGAGAAGGATTGTATTTCGATCGAGGTTCCCATATCCCAGCCAAAGCAGCATATGTACCAAAAGGGAAACCGGATGATTATTACCATCATAAAAGAGGCTTAGGCTATGTTTCCTCGTCTGATGATGAATGTGGTTGGCAAATTATCGATCAAATTGCTAACAAAGCTAAGGATGGGTACTCTTCTGATTCTTCAGCTGGGGATTCCGACACAAGTTTGGGAGAAATGTTCAAGACCCTAATGTCGAACATGACTACAGCTGATCCATCTACGATGGAGGACGATGAGCAAATGCCAACGTGGGAAGACCCATGGGTTCATCATCTGAACCTGCAGTACGGAGACAGGTTTGAACAAAGGGAACCCCCCACTGAAGACAAAATAGTCCAAATTAATATGGGCGATGAGGCCAACCCAAAGCCCATATTCATCAGCGATAGTCTTCCCCAAAATGAGAAGGAGGAGTTAATTGCTCTCATTAGAGAATATATTGACGTCTTTGCCTGGAACTATGAAGACATGCCAGGGCTCGATCCCAATGTGGCAGTGCGTCGCCTCGATATTAAGTCGGATGCCAAACCTGTCAAACAACAACAGAGATGGTTTCGTCCGCAGATTATGGAAGCCATCGAGGCAGAGGTTAAGAAATTGATCAACTCAGGATTCATCCGAGAGGAGCAGCATCCAGACTGGCTAGCTAATATTATCCCAGTCATGAAGAAAAATGGTAAAATCAGGATATGCATCGACTTCAGAGATCTGAATGCAGCATGTCCGAAAGACGATTTTCCTCTCCCAATCACGGACGTCATCATCGACAATACGTGTGGGTTTGAGAGAATATCCTTCATGGATGGCTTTTCGGGGTATAACCAGATCAAGATGCACCCGGATGATGAGAAGCATACAGCGTTCAGAACACCCATCGGTGTTTTCTGCTACACGGTAATGCCTTTCGGTCTAAAGAATGCAGGCGCCACATACCAGCGAGCGATGACTAAGATTTTCAAAAGCACCTCAGGAAAACGGTCGAGTGCTACGTTGATGATTTGGTTGTAAAAAGCCGTAACAAAGAAGATCACATCAAGGACTTGAAGACGATGTTTGATCTCATGCGGAGTCATCAATTGAAGATGAACCCCACTAAATCCTTCCTTGGAATGTCCAGCGGAAAATTCCTTGGATTCGTCGTTACCACTAAAGGTATACATATCGACCCTGACAAGGTGAAGGCGATGCATGAATTGCAGCCCCCGAGAAATCTAAGAGAACTCAGAGGGTTGCAAGGGCGTTTAGCTTACATCCGGCGATTCATCTCAAATCTTTCTGGGAAGTGCCAGCCATTCTCTAAGCTGAACAAGAAAGGTGTGTCGTTTATTTGGGACGACGCTTGCCAAAAAGCACTCGAAGATATCAAGACATATCTGACGAATCCTCCTGTTCTCGTCGCACCAAAATCAGGTAAACCGTTCTTGATTTACATCAAGGCGATGAACCATTCGATAAGTGCTTTATTAGCACAAGACGATGATAATGGTCACGAACAGGCAGTTTATTACCTAAGTCGGACCTTGGTGGGCGCCGAGTCCCGATACCCGATGATTGAGAAAGAATGCCTCGCATTGGTATTCGCGGTACAAAAGATGCGGCATTACTTGGTCGGACAAACGATTTACGTTATCTCTAACGTTAATCCGGTACGGATTTTTATGACGCAACCGGGTTCGATGAATTGGCGGTTAGCGAAGTGGGCCCTTCTCTTGTCCCAGTATGATTTGCATTTCAAACAGCAGAAGTCGGTCAAAGGACAAGCGATTTATGATCTTTTGGCGGCAAGTCCGACAACGGATACGGCGAAAGTATATGATGACTTGCCGGATGAAACCCACGAGGTTAACACTACGTCGCATCAACAAGTATGGCAATTATACTTCGATGGTGCTTCAAGAGCAGCTAATGTGGCAGTAACCCCTGGATGTTCTAAAGTCTCCTCCGGAGTTGGAGTTGTTTTAGTTTCCCCGGGGAAGCATGTGATGCCTCGGGCTTACTCTCTGACAGATCCATGTTCCAATAATGTAGCCGAGTACAACGCGCTCCTTATTAGACTCAGTTTCGCCAAGGAGCTGGGGGTCGAATATCTCGAAGCTTTTGGAGATTCTCAATTGATCGTCAATCAAGTCCGTGGAGAGTATGAAGTCAGAAACCAAGACCTGATCCCATACCACCAGGAAGCCGTCAAAATGGCAGATTCTTTTGAAGAATTCTTTATCGAGTACATCCCTCATCTCCAGAACGCTTATGCGGATGCACTGGCAGCACTAGCAGTATCACTCGCGCAGCCGCCCGAAACTAAACTGCTAGTCACAGTGAGATCACATCAACTCTGTATACCCATATACAATATGGATATCGAAGAGGAAGATGATAGAAATGCGAACGCCAAGGAGGTGAACTCAACTCAAATCGGGTCTGAGTCCCGAGATTGGCGTTTTCCCATCATTGATTACGTCCAATATGACATTTTGCCGGAGGATGTAAAAGAAAGAGAATCGATTCGCCGAAGAGCACCAAGGTTCTTCTATAATACCGAGACCCGTACGTTATACCGTCGAGATTATGATGATTTGCTCCTTCGATGCCTTTCGAACGAGGAAGCAGAAGAAGTTCTTAAGGAAGCACATGAAGGAGAGTGCGGCGCGCATCAGCCTGGTCCCAAGCTGTATGATCGAATCAGAAGAATAGGATATTTCTGGCCAACAATGGTTCGTGACGCGATCGAATACGCGTGAGGATGTCACGCTTGTCAAGTGCATGCAAATTATATGCACCAACCACCGGAGCGGTTACACACGTCAACCACATCCTGGCCATTCGAAACATGGGGTATGGACATCGTTGGTCCTATCTTTCCCCCTTCAGTCAAAGGTGATCGATTTATTCTCGCCATCACGGACTACTTTTCAAAGTGGGCTGAAGCAATTCCGCTTAAAGAAGTGAAGACGAACAACGTCATCAATTTCATCAAACATCATGTCATATACCGACACGGCGTGCCAAGACGGATCATCCATGACAACGGCCCGCAGTTCATAAGTAACGCTTTCATCAGGTTTTGTGACAAATTTAAAATTGAAGATGTTTCGTCAACAGCTTATTATCCCGCTGCGAACGGATTAGCTGAGGCTTTTAACAAGACGATCATCAAGATCCTGTCAAAGCTCGTGAAGACCAATAAACGAGACTGGGACAATAAACTTGGCGAGGCGCTCTGGGCTTATCATACCACTATACGCACGCCTACAGGAGCCACCCCATATTCGTTGGTGTACGGATGTGAAGCTGTGCTACCGTTGGAAATTCAAATCCCATCCCTTCGGATCCCTCTCGCAACGGAGATGACGACAGAAGAGCAACATCAGAAACGTCTCGAAGAACTCGAAAGGTTAGATGAAAGGCGCTTGGAAGCTTAACAACACATCAAGTTCTATCAAGCTAGAATTTCCAAGGCTTTTGACAAAAGGGTCCGCCAAAGAAGCTTCAAGGAAGGAGATCTGGTCCTCGCTGCTCACTGACCGATAATCCTCAACTCCAAGAAGAAGGGTAAATTCGAACCCAGTTGGGAAGGACCGTTTGTGATAGACACAGTCTACTCAAACGGCGCATACCGCCTCATTTCTCTGGAAGGCGTCAGGCAATTAATGCCAATAAATAGGAAATTCTTGAAAAAGTACTATCCCTAGTACATTCAGGATAACCCATTTATCGGGAAGTTCCTCGAAGAATATTACACTTAATATTCTAGAGGATAACCCAAAATCATTTTTCACCACCAAAATCCCTCACTGATCAATTTCAATTGACAGTGAGTCCACCAAAAATGTCCTTCTGGCCCTCTTGACTCTTTCCGTGAACAAGAGGTCCACTTTCAGTTCGGAGTCCCCTTTCGATAAACGAAAGAACTCCCTCTCTTTTCTCTTTGGTTAAACCTTCTCATGGTTATAACCAGAGTTGAAACTTCATTTCGATAAATGAAAAACTCATCTAGATAACTAATCCTATAAAAGGTAAGCTTATTTAGATTTTCTGGATTCTCGGACTGGAGATCCCACTTCTAGTTTCTTTCTTGCACTGGAAATAGAATATAAAATTCTTCCTTTCCAGAATCAATGAATAGAATATAAAATTCTTCCTTCCTTGTTCAGGGAATAGAATATAAAATTCTTCCTTTCCCACATCAACCCTTTTTCTAAGAATTTATCAATTTGGGATTCGTCCTAGGAAGTTTATCCCGAATCCTAAGCAGGGATAAGTCTACGCCTAACACGCGCTGCCGGTTTAGTCTTTCTCCGTAGAAGAAGACACCAGAGTTCGATTATGGGGTATTTTATCCTAAAACCTAAGAAAGGATAAGTCTGCGCCTAACGCGCGCCGCCTGTTAGTTCTTAACCGTTAAAAAGAACACCCGTCCACATATTTAACATTGTGGCAGGTTATTATTAATAACACCAAAATCCACGCCTTACACGCATGGGGAATTTCATCCTGAATCTTAAGAAAGGATATGCCGACGTCTAACACGCGTTGCCAGATTAGTCTTTTACTGTCCAAAAAGACACCAGAGTTCGATTCTGGGGTATCTTATCCTGAAACCTAAGTAAGGATAAGTCAGCGTCTAATACACGTTGCCGGGTAGCCTATTCCCGTAACAATGGCGAAGTCTACGTATTCAAAGTCGTAACAAAGAGTCTAAGGGAGTTTATTCCGTTAGCACAACGTTACATGCGGAACGGATTTAGATAATCCGCATGCTAGCCCGACTCAAACGGTAGTCGGTAAAGGCTAATCAAATCTGTTGAAGGCTAGGGGTTAGCCAAAAATCCTAAAGTCAACGCCTAACACGCGTCGCCGGGTAGCCTATTCCCGTAACAAATGGTAAAGCCTATGTATTCAACATCATAGCACAAAGTCTAAAGGAGTTCATTCCTTTAGTACAACGTCACATGCGGAACGGATTAAAATAATCCGCATGTAAGCCCGACTCAAACGGTAGTCGGTAAGAGCACGTCAAATCCGTTGAAGGCTGAGGATTTGCCAAAAATCCTAAGTCAACGTCTCATACACGTTGCTGTTTAGTCTTTTCACAGGAGAAAGACGAAGTCTACGTATTCAATATCGTAGCACTAAAAGAGTTAACTCGTTTAGCTTAACGTCACATGCGGAACGGACTTAAACAATTCGCATGCTAGCCCGACTCAAACGGTAGTCGGTAAAGGCTTATCAAATCCGTTGATGGCTGAGAATTTACCAAAAATTCTATGAATACGAGTCATTGACGCATCAATTTTATAAATTGGTCTCGTGACTCAAGTATATGCCACGCTCTAATTCCTTAAGAGATTAAACTGTGTATACTCCAGAAAACGTACGAGTATAAACTGTGTTGGACGCCGGACAACGCGTTGTAAATGAAGATTCAACACCGACGACCGATGATTAGTTCTGTGTTGAAGCAGCAAACTCGAGCTAAAAGGCAAGAAATCAAGAATCGACTTCAAGTTCAAAATTCCGACAGACGGTCAGACAATAAATGCAGCACCGGAACCTTTTCAAGCATTCGACAAAGCACCGAATAGCCTGGAGGATTGAAAGAATCGAGAACAGAAGCCATTCCAAGGCCTCGTTATACCGATTGAAGGTGGGGACGATCATATCCAAATTATTCCAGACTCTTCTATAAAAGAACGAGGCTGGAAAACTTTGGAGGGGGTATCTGTAAGCGTATAAAACTGCCTATAGGTCCCTTAACACAGCTCGACGATGCCGATCGACAAACAGACCATCGGGCGACGTATCCAAACACGATCGTTAGCCCGATGACACCGAAGCCAAACGATACGCGACGAAGCGGACTAACGAGGCTACGAAGCTGACGAACCGCACGCAAACAACGGAATGAATCCACTCGTGTACGGAATCAAGCTAACGGGTTGAGGAATCAACGAGTCATCCAACTAAGAGTGGACTCGAACGAATCACGATCGAATCAAGATCAGTTTCGGACTCGAACTCAGAAGCGGATTTACTGCCTAATCAGGAATCAGATTTACTGCCAAATCAGGACAACGAATCGAGTCCGAACAACAGAGAACCAGAAACAACGGAAATCGACGAAACCCAACACCTAGAGGGGCTCGGCCGAAGCCGAGCCACCTTGAGGTGGCCGGCCCAGATCTGTGCCAAGGCACAGATCTGGTTGCCTATAAATATGGGGTTGTTCATTTGAAAAAGAGGACTTTTTTGGGAGCCGAAACTCTGCCGAATTGAGATCTCATTCTTGAGTTTTGAAGGCTTGAAGACTTGGACATTCAGATCTGGTTCTTGGCGAGCATCCGCGTCACAAAAGGCAGGGGTTCGAGAGAGGAGATCAGATCTAAGATCTACACGAGGTAATACTCCGGATCAAAGCTTGACCTTTGATCCCGAGAACTAAAGGCTACTATTTCCTTGGTGAAATAGTACCCACCGGCTGTTATTTCCTTCGTGAAATAGCACCCGTCGAATCGTGTAGATCTGCCCGGATCTAGATCACGCGGTGGTCAACGGATAAACCCCCGGCGCAGGCAAACAACCCACGCAAGCGAGCGACCGAAAAACAGGAGCTCGTGATTTGTTCGACAAATAAGGAAAGTTGTAATTTTTACTTTTTGTTGATTTCTTGTAACTGGATCTTATAAAAAGACCGGATCTTTGTAATTGATAAACAATTACCGAGTGTGCAATGGAATCGACAATGAAGAAAGCAACGGTTTTCCCCGCGAACAATATTGTATGAAATATAATAACCTCAACAAAGGTGTGTGACAAAAGCAAGTAATAAAATTACAACTCAATTAATATAGCTAAGATGAAAATATGAGTAATTGATCAAAGAGCTATATAAACAGAGTTTAGAAAACTTCTCAATAAACAAGAGGAGATGAGGATGTGATCCTCAATTGAAGTTGAAACAGCTTCTTCTTGTAGTGCAACTCCTCTTTTGTATCAAACCAACAAACAAGGCTTAAATACCTCTTAAGCACTTCTTAAATCTTTTATAAACTTGCTTAAACAAAACTCTTGGTAAGTTGAGGAGTTGAATGCATAGGGGTATTTATAACAACTCCAAACAGCAACAAAAACCAATGTAAAAAAACCAAAAACCCAAACAACAAAGCTGCTGGAAACTAGCCGTTACTGTTCAATGGCTAGCTTGGCGGTCGATCGCAGAGACAGGTCCGGTCGACCGTGAGCAGTTGAGCAAACAAGAAAAATAGACTGGATCAATGGCGGTCGACCGTAGCGCCAAGAGCGGTCCACTGCGAGCTGGTAAAAGCATAGCTGAGTCTCTGGAAAAATAACGATCGACCGCAGAACTAAGGGCGGTCGACCACGATCTGATATAAAAATAGAAGCAGTCACTGGATGAAGTACGGTCGATCACAGAGACACATGCGGTCGACCGTGAGCTGATAAAAACAGTTTTTTAGGTTTGAAAAAAGGGTTTTTGTTAACATGTTAAAAACATCAAACAAGCTCCAAAATTTATGAAATTTGAGGAAAAGTTTATAAACATGTCAATAAACATTTTGGTAAAGAGATTTTTCAAATTGCATTTCTTTTTTAGAAAAATTACTGTTTCCTGTAAAAGACACTGAAATACATGCTTTATATGATTTTTGACTTTTAACTTAAAAACATGTTTTGCAAACTTATAGGAGATGTATATTAACATAAATAGAGATGTTGAAAGTGAGGAAACAGTCCAAAATACTTAGACACACATTTTGCATAAAAGTCCTATGTTATATTTATGTATATATATATATATATATATATATATATATATATATATATATATATATATATATGTGTGTGTGTGTGTGTGTGTGTGTGTGTGTGTGTGTGTGTGTGTGTTGAGCTTAACAGACTTCACACAACATATCAAACCTATTATCAAAATATAGACATAAGAAGCTTGATATTGATGGGAAGTTGAATTTGCACAAGCTTCAATATCAGTTGATTTGCCTGACCTGTGTATATGAGACCAACATGCTAAAAATAATCATTAGTCGTAAATTGTTTGTAAGACCATCATCAAAATAAGAGGGTCAACAATCTCTCCCTTTTTGATGGTGACTAACAATTTACATAGAGATATGGAGTCAAGGAATTAAGGCATGTTAAAACAATGAAACAGTCCATACTCACATTCTCCTTACTTATATTCTTTCTCCCCCTTTGTCAACATCAAAAAGGGTAAAAAAAAGGCTCCCCCTATCTTTATGCATGCGTGAGAATGTAAACAAGAATAATGGGATTGCTCCCCCTGCATAAGTGTAATATGAAAAGCATATACAACATACACATAGGAAAGGAGCAAAGCTCCCCCTGTCAATAGGCATGAGTAAAATATCATATCCACACTCAACATGTACAAGTTACAACAAGGAGGAGATATTAAATATTAATTTTAATGAAACCTATATATATATAAACAAGATCACAAAACATGAAAGCAAGAGCCATATAATATATATGAATCCACTACATAGGGTTATAACATAACCATCCAAGAACTGAACTACATCAAATCAAACCAAGACAAATATATCAAACTACTACATCCAAATGGTTTTAGTTTTGAGGCTAAACAGAAGTATATCACATATAGTCTTACAAACCAAAATAGACACTAGTTTTTCAAAAACACAATAAAAGCATAATAATCAACCTATGTTACTCTTCACCACCATCAGATTCTGCTTCTTCTGAGCCAAGGTCTTCATCAGAACCTTCAGCAGAGCCAGAAGCAGAACTGGAGCCATCATCTGAGCTGGGAACAGGGGCTGGAATCCCTAAGGAGAGACGCTAAAGCCTTAGGAGCTCCTTCATGTCCCTCCGGAGACAAGACACCGAGGCATCCAGTCGATCCAATCGGCGTACAACCTCGCTGCTAGGAGTAGGAGCTGTGCGAGTATAAGGTCGAGGCCTGGAACTAGATGAAGGAGGCTTAGAAGAAGATGCAATTGCGGGAGGTCAGGGATAGATGAAGGAGCTGGAAGTCCAGGAGGGGGATGAGGTGCATTTAAATGCATCCCGGAGATAGATGTTTTATCAAAGAATTCTTTTTTAGCCTCTATCTTAGGCTCATTGGACAGATCAACACTGAAGCGTCGAAAGATGAGGGTAAGGAACGAGCCAAATAGAAGAAATTCGGAATGGCCACTGAGCATATTCTCTAGAAAGACATTCCCCCGGTTGAATTTAATATGAGCAAAAATATCATACACTAAATTGACTTTATCAGGAGCGAAGTGATCAAAACTCCCTGTTTTATGGATCAAGTTGCAAGCAATGATACGATCAAGGATTTTCGCTGAGGGAGACAAAGAGTTGTTGCTCATGGGGTAGGAGCAACCGGGACGAAATATCCTCTCATCAACAAAAGGGTGATCATGAGTGATTTGCATGAGATCGATGTCACTTGTCGGGATTTCGAGGATACTCGCAAGATCATCGGCAGAAAACTCAATAAGGGTTCCTTTAACAAGTGTATGAAGACATTTTTTACCATCATTATC
The DNA here is from genome assembly GCA_022839385.1 of Asparagus kiusianus. Taxonomy (NCBI): domain Eukaryota; kingdom Viridiplantae; phylum Streptophyta; class Magnoliopsida; order Asparagales; family Asparagaceae; genus Asparagus; species Asparagus kiusianus. The sequence goes on along the minus strand of BQKN01064883.1, from coordinate 144,911 downwards.
AAAGAACCCCGTACAGTTAGCATAGAAAAGATAAACTAGATAGGGATAGGTGGGCTCTAAAAACCTATTATCCAAAAGTTTGGAAAGCCCAACCTTAGCAAGAAGCTGAGGAATATGACAAGGCTCTAAATCATCATAATTGACAGTTCTCCTTGATAGAATTCTTAATTTACACAGTTCTTTATATTTAGGAATGAGGTAAGGATTCTTAAGATAATCCTCATAATGAGTGGGAATAGGAAGGGGTGCATTAACAGATTTCAATCTCTTTCTAGGAGGCATAATGAATCCGAAAAAGCTCCTAAAAATAGGTTATGTCCTAGAATGCAACCCTAGAGAACTGAAGAAAACACAGGAGGGGAGAGAGAGGATTTACCTAGCTAGAGGATAAGAGCCTAATGAGGAGGAGAAGGAGCCACGGCCCACCGTAATGGGAGCTGTGGTAGACCGAAAGTTTGAGGAATAGGGTTTCAAATAGGAACGATGAAATGAGAGAAGGTGAAAGGTCAGGTCCTAAAAAGATGGAATCAACGGTTAAGATGAGCTCTGGAGATGGATCAACGGTGGAGAGCAAGCGAGTTTAATAGAAAACCAACCCAAACCCGTAAACCCAATAAGCAAAAGCAGTCCAGAAAACATATTTTATTTCTTCACGATCGACCACATAGGGTTCGGTGGTCGACCGTGAAAATAGCAGACAGTTCATGAAAAAGCAGACTCTTCGCGGTCGACCGCATAGGGTTCGACGGTCGACCGTGAAAATAACAGATAGAAACAAAAATTTGAAAGCTCGTCGCGATTGACCGCAGAGGGTTCGGCGGTCGATCGTGAAAACAATAGATAAACACTCAGGTTCTAAAAAATTTGCGATCGATCGTATTGACACACGCGGTCGATCGCTGGGCAATACCAGCAATTTTTACTTATTTATTTTTAAATAATTGTTGTATACATATATATATGTTTGAAAATATAAGGTAAATATAAACTTTATACTGTATTTTCAAACAGTAAAGTATTTTCAGAAAGCATTCAATTTCGGCAAATTTTATTTAAAAACAAAAGATTATCATAAAACAAAAAACATAAAAACAAAATGAAGTTAATCAAGGTCAAATTTGTTTTGGCATCCAACTATTGTTGGTGCCGAAAAATCTAAGGACATAACCCTTATTATTTAAGTCTAAGGCCCTTAGGTTATGAACTCATTTAGGTGTATTTTGTACATTAATACGGTCAAAACAAAAATCGTAAACATGACCCATACGATTGTAATGTGTGCAATGTAAGGTTTGAAATTGTTTGTGTTGACCAAAGTGTTGTGCACGAGGCTTGTTTACAAAAATAGGTTTTTCTTTGTAGTTATTTTGCAAACGCAAACTTCTTTTTAAATCAAAACAAAATTTTGTCAAGTGACCAAAACATCCATAAAATTCACATTTATACACATGAGCATATTTGTGATAATCATTTTGTGTGTGTACATGTGAATAAGATAGAGAAGCTTGATGGTGTGCACAATCATGTGTAGGCTTGTTAATCTTTTGTGTATTTTGACAAGTTTTAGCTAAATGGCCTTTACGACCACAAATAGAGCATTTGTGAACCTTGTCATACATGTGTGCATAGTGTATAGGATTCTTAGGAGAATTTATATTTGACTTAGCACACAAATCCACAAGCTTCTTGTTATTAGCAATACAAGTGTTTAGTGTTGAATCTAATGTGGATATGCGTTGTCTTATCTGATTCAACTCATTAATATGCATACAGACATTACTACATGAAGTAGGATGAACACAATCATTTACCATAGTGTTTAAGTTATTTTTCCTAATCTCTAATTCAAGCGTAGTATCACATTTATCATGAAGCACTCTAGCATTTTCTAATCTCAATTTCTCATTGCATTCTTTAAGATTTATATTTTCATTTGTAATGAAATCAAACTTAGTAGCCAAAATTTCATGTGAGGATTTTATTTTAACATGCTTACTTTTTAACTCAATATAGCTACGTTTCAATTTCTTATGGTCATGCAATAATTTGTCAAATTCATGTGCAAGCTCATCAAAAGTAAATATCATCATCATTGTCGAGCTCACGTACCTCACTAGGGTTATCTCCTAGTGGTTCCATACATGAAGATGAGACTCCTTTAGATTTTGAGGCGGGATTTTCCAACTCTTGTCGGATGGCCTCCAAATCACATTGATGTGCTTCTATTAAATTCCAAAGCTCGTAAGCACTATCAAAAGAATCAAGTATGTTAGCAAATGATAAGCTAAAGGCATTGATTATGAATTCTAACAAAGACTTGTTTATAGCAAATAATCTTTTCTCATCATTATTCCACTTGGATTTCTCCATAGTGGGAACTCTATAGGCACAATCGATAGCTTCCCAAATATTAATATTATTAGATCTAGAAAATAGCTAAATCTAATACACCATTGAGCATAGGGAAAACTATCTAACCTAGGAGCAACATTTATAACATAACCGAGACTAGGTGCATTGTACATGTTCATGATATATGAAGCAAGAAAAACAATTTAGATTAAAAAAGGATTAGCAAAATAGATGACTTGGATCTTTAACTCAAGGCGATTAGACCTTAAATCAAAAAGCACCAAGCTCTGATACCAATTATTAGACCCTAGAGGGGGGAGGGGTGATTAGTGTCTATTGCTAATCTAATCCAATATTATGCCATATTAAAATTATATTGTACTATTTGTTCTTGCAAAGATATATATGCAATATGATATGAGCAAGAATGTAAAAGGTAACAACGAAATAAATATGTGCAAAGCAATTACAAACACACGATATGATCACGGAGTTCGGTCCTCACGACCTACGTCTCTGGTCCTCACCTTGAGGAGATCTACACTATCACTACATACCCGGTTTAGAAGCCGAAACTTCTTCTACACACTCGGTTATCAAGTTAACCGACAACTCTCATAAATCCTCATAATGTACATACACAAGCTACGACCTCAAGTGTTGGTCCTCACGTATCGCCTCCCTCAAGTGCTCGGAATTACTACCTCTTACTAGGCTTTACAACTGACGCCACTCCTCTCGGTATCGACTATGTCCTCACCACACACTCCTCTTGGTGTATAAGTGTATTATAATGTGATCTCACAAATAAGTACGGATATAAGAAATGCTGTTCTCTACAATTGACGAGAACTCAATTAAGCTCACTCTCACTAGATCACACACCACTACCCAACAATATATTGTATAAAATATAATAAACTCAACAAAGGTGTGTGATAAAAGCAAGTAATAAAATTACAACTCAATTAATATAGCTAAGATGAAAATATGAGTAATTGATCAAAGAGCTATATAAACAGAGTTTAGAAAACTTCTCAATAAACAAGAGGAGATGAGCATGTGATCCTCAATTGAAGTTGAAACAGCTTCTTCTTGTAGTGCAACTCCTCTTTTGTATCAAACCAACAAACAAGGCTTAAACACCTCTTAAACACTTCTTAAATCTTTTATAAACTTGATTAAACAAAACTCTTGGTAAGTTGAGGAGTTGAATGCATAGGGGTATTTATAACAACTCCAAACAGCAATAAAAACCAATATAAAAAGACCAAAAACCCAAACAACAAAGCTGCTGGAAACTAGCCGTTACTGTTCAACGGCTAGCTTTGCGGTCGACCGCATAGACTGGTCCGGTCGACCGTGAGCAGTTGAACAGACAAGGAAAACAGACTGGATCAATGGTGGTCGACCGCAGCGCCAAAAGCGGTCAACCGCAAGCTGTTAAAAGCATAGCTGAGTCTCTAGAAAAATGACGGTCGACTACAGAGCCAAGGGCGGTCGACCGCGATCTAATATAAAAACAAAAGCAGTCACTGGATGAAGTGCGTTCGACCGCAGAGACACATACAGTCGACTGTGAGCTGATAAAAACAGTTTTTAGGTTTGAAAAGAGGGTTTTTGTTGACATATTAAAAACATCAAACAAGCTCCAAAATTTATGAAATTTGAGGACAAGTTTATAAACATGTTAATAAACATTTTGGTAAAGAGATTTTTCAAATTGCATTTCTATTTTAGAAAAATTACTGTTTCCTGTAAAAGACACTGAAATACATGTTTTATATGATTTTTGACTTTTGACTTAAAAACATGTTTTGCAAACTTATAGGAGATGTATATGAACATAAATAGAGATGTTGAAAGTGAGGAAACAGTCCAAAATACTTAGACACACATTTTGCATAAAAGTCCTATGTTATATTTATGTATGTGTGTGTGTGTGTGTGTGTTGAGCTTAACAGACTTCACACAACATATCAAACCTATTATCAAAATATAGACATAAGAAGCTTGATCTTGATGGGAAGTTGAATTTGCACAAGCTTCAATATCAGTTGATTTGCCTGACCTATGTACATGAGACCAACATGCTAAAAACAATCATTAGTCGTAAATTGTTTGTAAGACCATCATCAAAATAAGAGGGCCAACAAGAGGGTTACCTCATTTTCCCACCATACCTCCTCTGGTATTCTGTGCTCCAATAGAACCGATGGCTCTTAGTTGATCAAGTAAGCTGCTGTGTTGATCGCTTCTGCCCAGAACTGCTTCGGTAGACCTGATTGTATCCGAATACTTTTGGATCTCTCTGTCAACGTTCTATTCTTGTGCTCAGCTGCATCATTGTGCTGAGGCGTGCCGAGCACGATTCTCTCTATTCTGATACCGTGCTCATAGTAGAACTTATTGAATCCGATCTCTTCATACTTACCATCATTGTCTGTTCTGAGCTTCTTTATTCTCAGACTGGTCTCATTCTCGACCATAGCTTTCCATCTCCTGAAAGCCTCAAACACTTCTGACTTATGTTTCATTAAGTAGACCCATACTTTTTTAGAGTGATCATCAATAAAAGTCATGAAGTTGTGTTTCTCACCAATAGACATGGTGGTTGTTGGCCCCTACAATCTGAGTGAACGAGCTCTAGCTTCTGCTTCCTGGGGGTTCTACCACTTAGCTGAAAACTAGCTCTCTTCTGCTTTTCAAGTATGCATTCTTCACACATATCAATCTCTACTGATTGTAAACCTAGGAGTTTTCTCTTTATGTGCATAATCTTCATCCACTTATTACTCATATGATCGAGTCTCTGGTGCCACAGCTTTGAAGTCTCATTGCCTATTGTAACTGAGATTGAACAACGTGCACCTTTTATCATATACAGGGTACCAGTCTTCCTACCTCTGGCAATCGTCATTGCGCCTTTTGAAATCCTCCAATTATCACCATGGAAAGTCATCGTGTAGCCTTCACTAGCCAGCTAGCTTACTGAGATTAAGTTCCTTTTCAGGTTAGGAATATACCTGACATTCTTCAGGTCCCATACTAACACATTCAGTTTAATCTTCACTACACCTTTGCTAATAACGACACATGGTTGATCATCACTAATGTATACATTTTCAAGGTTTTCAGGATTATACTTCTCGAGGAATTCTTTCTGAGAAGTAGCATGAAATGATGCTCCAGAGTCCAACACCCAAGACTCCTCCTTGCACTCCAAAGATCATATCAACACATTGTTAGACCCTAGAGGGGGGGGGGGTGATTAGGGTCTTATGCTAATCTAATCCCGATTAAATTCTAATTAAAGATAATTAACAAATTATCCTAGTAAGTATGAAATACAACAAGATATATAAGCTAGGATAAGCAATATGAACAATGAGATATATCCTATATGATAAAAATATATGCAAGGATATATAAACTAACACAAGTATGATATAATCAAACTACAAATGTGATAGGATAAAATATACAAGAGTAATAGGCAATTGGCGATATAAGATAAATGCATAAGCAAATACGCCAATGACAAACTCAAACACACTCAAATGATTACGGAGTTTGGACCTTCCGTCCTTCCATCCAATGCATAGGCAATTGGTGATATATAAGGAAAATATGCTAAACACAACTCACATACATAGAGACAATGAGAACATATATAAATATATCAAAGTGAACATAATATCTCATTTTACAAGCATAAAAACCATGTATGAATGAATTTATGAAAGCAAAAGAATGAGGAAACATGAGAACCATGAAAAAAACAATTTCAAAAAAAAAAAATCACTCAAATAAAATCATAAATCAAAGTTTGAATCCAAAAACGATGTTTGATCAAAAAGAATACTTTCTTTGAGGACTTGATCAAACCACTCATAGAATGCCTGATAAAGCATATTTGAAATTTGAATCATCTATTTGTGCTTATATAATAAATTCAAAAGAACAAATCAAAGCAAATTTTTTATAGTTCAAAAGTAAAATACAAGAATCATGAACTATGGATTTAAAAAAAATCATTTTTAAGAGTATAAAACCAAATCATCATTGATTTTCAAAAATCAAGAGAGGCAACCATATCTAGCTTTTGAGCTAATAAAAACCCATATAAACATTTAAGCACCCGGTAAACATGATTTGGGAATAAACACCCAATAAACTCGGAGGGTTATATAAATACAAACCTCTCATCAAAACAAAACAATAATCATGAAAACAAAAGAATTTGACCAATAAAATGAATTGTTTTCATAAAAGTTTAAAATACATTTTTCAAAACCAAGGAAAAGAAAAATAAAAGTACTAAAATTCTTGGTTAAAAATTATTTTGGCACCCAAGTATTCTTGGTGCCGGTTTGTTTAGGGACATAACCCCTATCATTAAAGCTCAAAGCCCTAGGGTTATCAACCCTCTTGGGCACATATGGTACACTAACACGGTCAAAACAATATTCATTTAAATAACCTTTCCGATTGCAATTTGTGCAATGAAAGAGATCCATTTGTTTTTGTGGACCATTAGCTCGTGCACGAGTAACATTTGCAAACATAGATGGTCTTTTAAGATTATTTTGCAAATGTGAAATATTTTGAAACAATGTTGGTCTACTTGAAATATTTTACGATTTAGAAACTTTTCGCAAATCAAAACAAAACTTAGCTAAGTGACCAACTCTACCACAAAAATCACAATGATACACATTAACATGCTTATAATGAACAATGGGTGCATGTGTGTGTACATGTGATGAAGAGACTTGATGAGATGCACAAGGAGCATTGACATTTTTATATTTATGTGCAACATAGCAAAATTTAGCTAAATGACCTTTACGGCCACAAATGGAGCACTTGTAAACTTTGCTATACAAGTGTGCATAGTGTGTAGGTGATTTATAAGTAATAGCACTAGATTTAGCACACTTGTCCATAAGTTTCTTATGATTATCAATGCATGTTTTAAAAGATGAATTTAAGCATGATATGCGGTTTTTCACAAGATTCAATTTATTATTGGTCACAACATCATTGATAATAGAAATATAGCATGTATGATTATTCTTAAAAGAATCAAATTCATTTCTAATGCATTCTACTTCTAGCATGGCATCTTTATTAGCATGAGTTAAGCTAGAAATGGATGAAGTCAAATTTTTATTTTCTAATTTTAACATATCATTAATTTCTTTAAGAGCAACATTTTCTTGAGAAATAATATCAAAATTGGAACCTAGCAACTCATGATCAGATTTTTAATTCTACATGCTTGCTTTTAAGATCAATAAAATTATTTTATAATTTAGTGTAGGCATGCAATAACTTCTTATATGCACAAGCGAGTTCATCAATAGATAAATGATTATCGGAATCGAAATCGCTTACTAACAAGAATTATCCTCTTGTGGCCGTGTGCATGATGCTCCACATGAACTTGAAGAAGAATCCTCCAAAGCTTGTCGGACTTCCTCCAAGTCCCCTTGATGTGCTTCAATAAATTTTCAAAGTTTGTAAGTACTATCAAAATGAACAAATTTATTAGAAAAGAATGAGTCAAAAGTATTAAGCAAAAATTCTAACAAAAGCTTGTTCATTGTAAACATTTTATTATCATGATCGCTCCACTTGGATTTCTCCAATGTGGGCACAATGTAAACACAATCAATAACTTCCCATAAGTCAATATTTTTAGATTCAACAAATATTTTAAATTTAGAGCATCATTGAGCATAAGAGAAATTTCTATGTTTTGGAGCAATATTCTGATTATAGCCTAAACGAAATACATTTATATTCATGATATATATGTGAATATATGCAAGCAAAACAAATGTAATCATAACTAGATTAGCACAAATAATATAACTTGGATCTTTAACTCAAGGCGATTAGTCCTTAAATCAAAGAGCACCAACCTCTGATACCAATTGTTAGACCCTAGGGGGTGATTAGGGTCGTATGCTAATCTAATCCTGATTAAATACCAATTAAAGATAATTAACAAGTTATCCTAGCAAGTATAAAATACAACAAGATATATGAGCTAGGATAAGTAATATGAATAATGAGATATATCCTATATGATAAAAATATATGCAATGATATATAAACTAACACAAGAGTGATATAATCAAACTATAAATGTGATAGGGTAAAATATACAAGAGTAATAGGTAATTGGCGATATAAGATAAATGCATAAGCAAATGCGCCAATGACAAACGCAAATATACTAAAATGATTACGAAGTTCGGACCTTCCGTCTTACGTCTCCCCTCCCCACTCCCGGGGAGAAATCCACTATCACAATTCGATTTGGAAACCAAAACTTCTAAACACTCGGTTTTATAGCTAACCGAAAACTCTACAACTCACACTCTTGCAAACCCACTCTACATCCTCACAAGTGTTGGACCTAGCCGTGTCTCCCTCAAGTGCTCGGTTACAACCTCTCCCTAGGTTCGTCAACCGACGCCACTCCTCTTGGGACGGTCCTCGACTCTTACTACACACTCCTCTCGATGTACAAGTGTATTACAAAGTGTATCTCACAATAAACACAAATACAACAAATGACTGTTCTCTAATATGGATGAGAACACAATAAAAGCTCACACTCAATTGTTACAACTCTCACCAACTCAAATATACTATGTATAAAAATACAATAAGCTCATGTGGGTGTGTGTAAACAATGAGTGAAATAAAATCCAACTCAAATAGCAAACTAGCAATAATAAAAATATGAAAATCAATAATAAAATTGCTAGAGAAAGGAGTTAGAAAACTTCTCTATAAACACAAAGAGAGGATGAGAAGATATTAAAGATGAACTCCTCAACAGATGATGCAAGCTCCTCTTTATAAAAGCAAACCCCAAAAAACAAACTAAACAAACTGTAAAACCCTCTTAAACTTGTTTAAAACTTTCTCCTTAGTTTCTGATAGAAGAGGGGTTGAGGGGTTTATATAGGAAGAGAAATTAACAGCCAAAACCCCAAACAAAATAACAAAAATCCTAGAAAATCAGGAATACGATTCTGTACCAAAAATAGTCGTTGGGCTATCGGCGGTCAACCGTGAAATTCTCGCGGTCGACCGTGAGGCACTTTTGAACCTCAGAAAATTTTCAGAGAGTTCGACGGTTGACCGTGGAAATTTTCAGCTTGACGGTCGACCGTGGCGGTCGACCGTCAAAGTTTTTGCTATATCCTAAGGGAAAAACAAGGGCACGGTCGACCGTGAACTGATATATGAAATTTTCAGGTTTGAAAACAGTTTGCTGATTTTAAAATACTATTTAAAAATATCAAATAAGTTCTAAAAATTATGAAACTTTAGAAAATGATTGTAGACATGATAATACACATGCTACAAAAACTGGTTTTCTAAAAGGACTTCCCAAATGAGAAATATCACCATTTTGCAAAATAGTTCAAAACATGAAAATGTAAACATATGAATGTTGATATTTTTAGCTAAACCATATTTTGAAACTTTACAAAATGATTTTATAGACTGTAAGAAAGATGTAAACTATTGTTATGAAGTCTATAAACAATAAATATAGTATTTTATCAAAATACACATATAATGCACTAAAACATGATTTTATTGAACTAAATATAATTGATATTGATGAAATCATATATATGCATATAAGTATGAAACAAAAATTTGTTTTCTAATTATATTAAATTGTTCATATTAAAACTTGAAAACTATCAAACCAAAACATATATGTATATATATAACTATATATATACAAAACCAAAACGTGTATGTGTGTATATGATTGAGCTTAAAGTACTAACACACATAATATAAACTCCTAAATTAAATGTTACCCAAGCTTGATCTTGATCTTCATTGTAGCTCAACTTGGTAAACTAGGATGAAGCTTGTAATTGGATCTTTAACTTGATAGCAAGGCTTCACTCCACTATTCCGCCAACCTCCATTGAATATGATCGTGAAAGCTTGATTCCATCCATCCTCCAACAATGTTGTTTGTCTACAATAAATAGAAAACCACAAGCACTATAAATTATTTGTTAAATATCATCAAAACAAGAAGGCCAACATGCATCATCTCCTCCTGAGGTGGAAGCAACATTCACATCTGCCTTTGCCTCCCACTCTTTCTGTGCACCTTTGCACTTATTCTTGTAGTGCCTGGTTTTCCCACATTCTAACATTCGATAGACTTCGAACTGATGGGATTCCTAGATTTGGACCTCCTGCCATCTGATCCATTTTCTCTGGTTGAATTTCTACCTCTTGACTCTGTATGTAATACTGAAGAGGTTATAGCTTCACCTGACTCTCTTCATCTGATCTCCTCACTAAGAACCAGATTACGAACGTCGTCAAACTTTAACTTATTGCTTCCCAACGAGCTACTCACCGTCATTACTGTAGCATTCCAACTTTCTGGTAGGGAAGACAAAAGGATCAATGCTCGTACTTCCTCATCAAACTCAATATCAACAGAACTCAATTGGGTCGTGACTGTATTGAGTTCATTGAGATGATGTGCTACCGATGCACCTTCCACCATTTGCAGATTGAACAACTGCCTCATCAAATGGACTTTATTTGAGGCTCATGGCTTCTCATACATATTTGAGAGTGCTGTCATAAGACCTGTCGTGGTCTTCTCCTTTACAATATTAAAAGCAACATTGCGGGTTAACGTCAAACGAATAACCCCGATGGCCTTTCTATCTAGAAGATTCCAATCTTCTTTCTTCATACCCTCCGACTTCTTCCCCGAGAGAGGTTGATACAAATTTTTCTGATACAAATAATCCTCTATTTGTATTTTTCAGAATCAAAAATATGATCCATTAAACTTCTCTAATCTCACCTTTCCTTCATCTGCGGCCATCGCTCCCACTTGAATCTGACTTCCTCTAAATTGTTTCAAGCTCTGATACCAGTTATTAGGAATTTACGCCGAATCCCCTAAACATCAGAAACGCGGTACACCAAGATTTAATGAGGTTCGGTAACTGTCTACGTCCTCGGGAGCCACACAGTAAATTTCTTATTAATCAAACAAGAAATTACAAACTTAGAACAGATCTCAAACTTAGATCTCTCAATAAATGCTAATTTATTACTGTAGCTACAGTAACAAATTCACTTCTTAAATACCCCCTCTTAATTCTCTCTTCCCTTTAATCTCAACATAGACTTTTTAAATTTCTCAAGAAAATTCTCGCTATCATCTCAACAAAATAGTTTAAACTTCAATATTTTATAATGAGTTACAATTGTAAAGTGAATATTTAAAATTGAAATGTTTAAGAGAGTAAAAAATTAATTTATCTCTCTTTTTTCTCTCTCTCCTCCCAATTCACTTTCAATTCACTTTCTTAGATTTTGGGAGGGTGAAAAGATATTTAAAAAAACTAATATAACATAATGACATCTATGAGCTTTTAGTCATTTTCAATTGTTAAATTGGAAAAAATTAGAACATACTATCAGCTTTTAATTTTAACAAGCATTTTAGCGCATGCTAAGGACAGTCTTACCTCCCTATTTCGATCTCTAGATTAAAAGAAGGCTATGGAAATGCATTTTCCTCTTACAATATCTATCTTTTAGTCATTTAACCTATTTGATGCATGGACTCACATTCCATTTTCCACACCTCAATTTTAATAATAATAATAACAAATTTTCTTTTCTAATAAATATCTTTTATTTGCATGGATATCATATTGATATTATTATGAAGCAAAAAATTGTTGCAAATGTTGGGATTGTGCCTTTAGTTATTTGTATAACTTCATAAGAATTAGATAGGATTAGAATTTTATCATAATTAGGAGATTGGGTCTCATCACGATAAGAGAAAGTCAGGTTAGTGATAGGACTTTGGTTTCCCTACATATATTCTTCTATTATTGGAGGAAAAACCAAGGAGAGGAAAAAGAATCAATATTCTTATAATCTAGGGTTAGCAGAGGCGTAGCTTGATTTAAGAATATTGTCTAAGAGTTTAAGGTTTCATAGTCTGTGTCCATACAAAAGATTATAACATTGGGAGAGAATTTTGCAGTCTTTGTTCGGTCAAAAGATCGTAAGGAGAGGGCTTTGGAGAGAATATGAGAGTTGATTATGTATGTGAAGTTGAGGGATTGAGAGATGAGAGTTGAGTGGTTCCTCTTGTAGTTCTCCCTAATATATAGTAGATTTTTCGTATTGTTACCCTGTGGATGTAGGTTAAAGTTGGTCGACTGAACCATGTAAATATTAATGTTCTTTCTTCTTGATTGTGATTGTTTTTTATCTTGTTTATTATAGGTTGGTTTCCAAGTTATGCAGATTGTAGTAGGAGGGGAGAGTAAGAACCCTAACAGCAAATTTCGTTAGCTAAACTTAATTCAAATCTCCACAAATTTGAAAATTATCATACTCCCTTTAAAAGCACGAGTTCGAATTTTTTTTCTATGGTCAATATTACCCTTCACTATTTTAAATATTTTATTTATATCTTAATCTATCCTTATCCTAATTATATCATATCCTAATCTAATGTGAACTATCGGTAGCTTAACAATTTAAAAAATAATATTAATAAAATATAAAAAATATCTTTATAGTATTAGTCTGTTAAGATAAAGAAAATATACGTAGCTAACATACTATAATACATAAAGTATTACAAAATAAAGCTAAAAATTTTTAAATTGCACAAAATACCCTGAAAAGTTTAAAAATTATAAAAACCATCCTGACATCTAAAAACTTAAAATAATAAACAAGAAATCAAGAAATTAAAAGTAGTTTGTGAAGAATTTAAAATTTGTGAATAACACCTCAATGTCTCAAAAATTATAGAAACACCCTCAAAAGTTTAAATTACAAATAAGCACCTAAAATTCTAAAATTTTAAAACTTACAGACGACGTAGATGAATTCAAGGGATAACCATAATGTACTTGAAATTTTTGACATTTTAAAACTTAAAACAACAAATATAAAATTAAAAACTTTACAGCAGCCTCTGAAGAATTTAAAATTTTTAATTAATCAATATCCTAAAAATTATAGAAATACCCTCAAAAGTTCAAATAATGAAAAACAACCCTAAAATTCTAAAAATTTTAAAATTTACAAACAACAAAAGTTAAACTCAAGAGATTACCCTCGTGTACCTAAAAATTAAAAATTTGTCGAAATTATCCTCAAAGTTACAAAGATTATAGAAAAACTCTTTCAAAATTTAAAATTTGTAAAAAACTCTAAATTGTTAAAATTTATAACCAGTACACATAAAATCATGAAACTATTGGTAGACCACTCAAATTTAAAATTTTTAAAAATTAATCTATAGTTTTAAAAATTATAAAGAACACCCTCAAAATTTCAGAATTGTGAGAAATATAACTTACAACTACCAAACTTAAAAGTAATTTTTTTAAAAGCACTTCCAAAGTTTTAAAATTACAAATAAATCACCCTCAAAGTTCAAAACCACAAAAAAGCTAGAATTTTAAAACTTAGAAAAGGAAAGTATAATTGTTAGGTATTCTTTCATTATATATATATATATATAGGGTTTACTATACCTTTTTAGAATCTAAAGATAGTCTAAGTTGATAATGGTAAACAACAACAATAATAATTGATTAAACATATCCGGTTAAGGAATAAAAATTTAAAAAATATTATAGCTTAAAATTTATCATCACTATATAAATTAAAGCAACTGCGTAAAATTTTACTAACAAGTTAGAGTAGCAAAAACACATTAGTAATGTTAATTGATAGACGTTTAAATCCATAAAAATGATTAAAAAAACTATAATATAATATTATAAGGATCATGAATTTTTGATAATAGTTAAATTAATTTTATGATATTTTAAAATATTTAATTATTATTTTCAAAAGAGTATTTGTATTTTTCTCAATTTTCTAGAATTTTATATGATTTAAAAGTCTAAATTTTATATTTATTTAAATGATTTTGATATTTATGAATTAACTTAGTGCAGTAAATTTTTTTGGAATTAATCCGTTGTGTTATCGATACTATTACGTATCATTTTGAATAATACTTGTATTATTTTTACTATTATGTATTATTTCGTATAATACATTGTAATATTATTACGTATTATTTTGTATAATTTGTTGTATTATTACTATTATTACATATTATCCGCTGTATTAGTATAACTGGTATATTTTATTATATAGATAATTTTCCCATAATTATTTAATTTTAAATGTAAGTAATTATATTCTTTATTAATTATTCTTGTTTAATTGTATAAATTGTTGTAATATTACTACTATTATGTATTATCTAATGTATTAGTATAATTGGTATGTTTTATTATGTAAATAATTATGCCATAATTATTTGATTTTAAATGTAAGTAAATATATTTTTTTATTAATTATTCTCATTTAATTGTTCAATAGGTGTATTATTACGATTATTGCATATCAACTGTTATATTAATACAACTGGTAAATTTTAATTTGTAGATATTTATTCCATAATTATTTGATTTTTAAAATATAAATAATTATTTTTTTAATAATTTCGTTTAAATACCCTAACCCTAACCCTAACTTTATATATATATATATATATATATATATATATATATATATATATATATGTGTGTGTGTGTGTGTGCGCGCGCGCGCGCGCGTGTATATATCATGTTTTTCTCTCTCTCTTTCTCTTTTCCCACGCAACCAGCCCCTCCCTCTCTCTTTTCCTTAAGCCGCCTCTCTCTCTCTCTCTCTCTCTCTCTCTCTCTCTTTTCTCTGTCCGCAAACAGCACCACCGTCCCCTCTCATTCTCTCTCTTCTCTATGCCAACCATCGTGTCTGCCTGCTCTTCCTCCTCTCTTCCCCGAGCCTCCTCGTCGCCTCCCGCCGACAGTAGCTTGCAACCCCCTCAACCCCATGAACTCACCACCACCATCACCTCCACTTCCTCTCTCCCTTCCTTGACCGAGCAACCTCGCCGGATCCTCATACAACCCCATCGGATTCCATCAAGACACCCTAACAGCCTTGAGAGCCTCCTCCCCACCTCTGGCAATCCCGGAAAGCAAGAGAAGGCTCCGAACAGTGAGGAACGAGCCGAACAACAACCGAACAGCTAGCAGATTTTTGCAGTTATTTGCCGACTTCGCACACACTTTTCGATCACATCCGATCTCCGTTTCCATCGATTTCTTCTCTGGTGAGTAGTCTTACATGTTGCCTACCACCTCTAATTTGTGTCATGCTCTAACTAATTCTCTATCATTCTCGGTAACATCCGAAATATCGCTCGACGGTAGCAACGAGCAGAAAATAGCAGCATTGTGCCAACTTCGCATGTGTTTTTCGGCCACATCCGGTCTCCGTTTTTACCATCGTCTTCACTTGTGTATAGCCCTTTATATTGTCTATTACACTTTATCTTCTTCTCACTTGGATTCATTTTCTATCTCTTGTTATATCACTTTGAATATTGCTAATCGCTACTAACACCTCCTTTTTTGTATTCTATCACATGATTGAATTTCCGACGAGCCGCGGAGCCCGTTGTGACCTATTCAGCTACCCGAAGACCCACACTACCCTCTACGATATCCTCGACAATATTCCCAAGGCAAGATCCCACTTTTCTTGATGTGATATTCCATTATTTATATCTGTTAGTAATTGATTACATGGATTAGACTATGATATGTTATTACCTGCGTGAGTTTGTTGATGAACGATATTAATTACGAGATGCTTTTAATGAAAGGAATATTTTTTAGATTTATTTTAAAATTATTATTATAAGAAAAGAAGTTGATTTTGGAAAATGGGTTAGTTTTGGATTAATATAACGAGAAAGATTTTTAAAAGATTTTTTTGGAATTAATAAATTTATGATCATGACGATTAAAAACTGTGACATTTCATGTGTAAAACAATCACGGTTTTCAATTTGCTTTTTGATCGTAGTTATATTAGATGTTATCTAGTTGCTGATTATTTTTATGAGTAGTTTAGAAGTTCGAATAACAAGATATTAATAAAAATGGATTGCATGCATGATTCTACTGCTCATAATTATATTTTATGTTTTTCGATTTATTTTAATATATTTGACTTATCATCATGTTATTACATAGAATCAGTTAGACATATTTATTGTTTCTTGCTGTATTTTGAGAACCAATAGAAGTTCTTGACTTAGTGGCTTTGTGCGTTATGAACCAGACTTAGTGACATGTGTGGGTGTGTTGACTGAATTTAGGTGGTGAACCAGAGATAGTGTGGATTATGTTTGACTTAGAAAAATAAGATGAGTGGGGATGAGAAAGTCCTTGTTCATGTGATCGGATATAGCTGTTGATGTATCTTCCAGGCTCGCCCCAGGATCCAGTGTAGCTTCAGGTTAGTTTATTGGGTCAAAGTGAAGCCAGTGTAGTCACTTTGGTCCATGAATTTGATATTCACCTGAGTTTAGCTTGAGTTCAAACCAGGTTAAAATCGGATTGTGTGTAGCCCTCTGACCGATCCAGTGTAGTGACGTATTGGGTGCACGTAGGGGATTTGTGAATAGTCAGTTATCCGATGATATGAACCTTAACTTTGTGTGAGATGTGGACCAGTGAGTTTTAGGATGGCTAGTATTTGACCTGGTTACCGTATGTAGTTAGCTTTATGTTTATCATGTTTTAGTAGTGAATTTACATATTGATTTTGTTAGATTTCTAGTTGCACATTTCTTGTCATTTCTGTTATTGTATCATTTTTCGCATCGGGTTTTCGTTCGTTCTTTTCTTTTGTGGGGTTTTGCCGTGTACCATGCATGCTGACGTACACCTGTTTTCTCTGATGTACGTCAAACTTAGAGGAAGAACAGGTACGTCTTGGAGACATGGCAGAGCCTGAGTATCTCAGTAGGAGTGCTTTGTAGACAGAGCAAAAGAAAAAGTCGAAGCCTAGTCTTTTTTTATTAGTTGATGGTCCTAGTTTACTTTTGTAGTTCTTTCTTTTTCCGTTGATCTATCTCTTCAGCATTTAGTTGTTTAGTTTTGTATAAGGGCATGTTGACCCAAATATTATGTCTTGGATTATATTTTTTTATGATATGGATTATTTTGTTCTGAGTTTGTCTATTATATTCTTGCTAATTATGATCGGGGACCTGTGACTTCGCATTGTATATTGCTTGATACTTAGCGTATTAGATTGAGAAGAATGTCTAGTACTTATTTTTCCTCAGTCTAATACGTCACATGCTTGCTCGTGTCTCGATTCCCGAGTATTTTGGGAAGTGGAGCATGATAAATAGCTTAGCATTAATTGATTATAATTTAGAAATATTAATCTCTGATGTTAATAACATTTATAGGGTAAAAGAATATAATGAATTATGTACAGAGAAACTATCAGAATGTTCAGAGATATCCTTTAAAAGAATCAAGCTATTTTCATTACAAATAGGAAAGTGACGGAAATAAATCTAAAATTCAGAAAACATCCATGAATCATTTGAATTCGCATTAACGTAAGACATATTTATTAAAGAAGCACTAACTGAGTTACGTTGAATAATAATTTAATAACTTTATCCCAATCAAAGAAGAATTCTCTATGGAAGATATAAGAAAAATTAGTAAGTATTCATAAATTTCATACATTATCCTTCAAGTACTAAAGAAATTAAATATTAATATTATAATCTAAGTCAAATTGGCAATAAAAATACATGTATTTATTTAGATCTTTGTGGAAAATCACTGGGATAGAGGAAATGTAATATTATTGACATAACAGAAACTCTTATTGGATGTACATCGGAAGAATTTATTGTAGAGGAAAAAGGTAGCTTCTAATCTTATTTAAGTAATAAATTAGAAACACAAAGAATTTCATATATATGAAATTAATATTTATTCTCATTAAAATAAAAAAAATCATAAGTCTGTATTTTAAAAAGTTTGTGTTGAACATCGAAAATACATTTAACTTCTTTGTGAAATTAAACGACAAGATAAAAAATTAGCGAGCCTAAGAAAGATGATAACACAAAAAATACAACTCTAGTCTGATGTCACAGTCGATGTAGATAATAACAACACTACTCTAGAATTGCCTAAGAAAAGATAAAGGTGAGAAAAGATTGATCTTAGCTCAATAAAAAAATAAAACATAAAGAATAAAAGATAATATTTTCTGAATATTTTATTAAATAGTTTAATTTTTTTTAGTGAATTTAGGATTCTTTAGAAGGGAGTTTTATGAGTTTTTTCAGTACTTTTATATGCTTATGTGGATATTTTTATCATATAAACGTATACTAGAGTTATCATTAATTTTTAATTTATAACTTTTTATAAAATCTATCAATGATTAGGAGTAAGCTTCATATTCTCTTTTGTATCGTTTTAGCATACTTTTAACCAATCATTTTGCCTTATTGGTTTTAAATATTCACCTTCCTTGTATAACATTGTTTCAATATTTTTACTTTTATAACACTGTACTTTCTCAAGTAAAGCTTGGTTTCATGTCAGTCAAAATAATATGAAAATTCAAATTAACTTAAAATTATATTTGTTTTCTATCAATTGAAATATCAATATGAAAATTTAAATTAGGTGTAGCTCATTTAAATAAATATTAAAGAAAATAAATAATCACAATATTAAAGTTTAGAAATAAAAGTAAGGACAAAATATTAAAATGGAATTGAGTTTTAGTTAGAAAATAAGCCAAAAATACTTAATCATGGTATTTAACTATTGCACGTGTATAAAACCTAGTGATTTTAAAATTACTAGTATTATTCACAAATTTTCTTATAAATTGTAATATATATTATTTACTAATTTCCTTATAAATTATAATATATATTACTGATGTTACTTTATACGGATATTTGCATATAAACCCCTTGAGTCATGGGTATCTACAAATATACTCCCCAAAACATAGTATTTGTGAAACTATCACTCAAATCATCAAATATGTGAAAACTACCCCTAAAATCAACAAACTATCAACTTGATATAAAATTTTTGAATATTTTATTAATAATTTTTACATTAAAATTACAAATTAGTTCATCAAAGTTAGTGTTTAATTGCTTTAGGTGTATTTTTTCAAAATTCTTGATTTGAGGGGTTATGACGCCCCTGGGTTCACACAAGGCTGCAGTCCAAGGTAAAACCAAGAATGTCAAACCTACCATGCACCACACCATACAATAACATGTTTTACCATTACAATTACTATCTCTCTAGTAGAGTCAAATAACAGGTGTAGGTACAAAAGCAAGTAAAAGATAATATAAGAGTCAACTGATGAAATAATAGAGATCAAACTAATATTTCATCATCTAACATACTAAAATATAAGTCAATGTCTGAGATGAATAAACTAGAACTTCTCAACAAGTCTCAAATTCAAATGTCTGAATAAAAGGAAATAAGGCACACAGCCTTTACAACTTCTAGAAATAAACTCTCAAAATGTCTAAACAAAAGCCTACAGTGGAGCTCAAAAGTAAAATATAACTATAATAGAATAGCTAAAGCTAAAGTGGATCGCCATCAATCTGCGTCTCTCCGGCTCCCGACTCGTTACCTAAAAGGGAGAGGGACAGCGAGGGTCAAAGCGCTAGTGAGCAATATCACAACCAACCCCAAGGAAAAGGGCTCGTTGTATACAGAAAATACAGATATAACATATATATATATATATATATATATATATATATATATATATATAATCACAAATCCTAATTAGGTATTTACAACGTGAGCATAAGTACGTTGAGCGAAATAATCCAGACAAGGAAACCCTCATGTATATACCATGTAGCTCAGATTGTAAATACCTATGTATAAGAGGATTTTAGTATTTAGGAAGTTACAACACGAGCATAAGTACGTCGAGCGAAATAATCCAAACAAAGAAACCCTCATGTATATACCTTGTATCTCAAATTATACATCCCTAAATACCAAACCCAAAAATCTAATACAAGAACATTAATAAAAGAAGGCAAACTCATTTCAGACTTAATTACGGTATCGTGTCATAACTCATATAAATGTTGTGTCCAGCTTATGCAAGTATAGGTGTCAACTCTCAAGGTCTAAACTGATGTAGTGGATGTCCAACACATGGACTGCATATGAAAATTGTCCAACACATGGACTGAAAGTGAAAAATTTCCAACACATGGACTACACATCATAATTGCCCAACACATGGACTAGATGAGTTATAGGAACATGTGCATATACCCTAATTTCTCACGTGTCTCGGTGCACAAACCTAAACTCGTGTCCGCACGTCATCTCACATGTAAAGATACATGTTATACATTAATTTCTAATACTCGTCATTCGAGACGACTCCTCATTCATATTTAAGCAGGTAGCAACAATAAACAAAATAAACAATTTTAGTTAAACTGAAATATCTCAAACAGATTCAAAACTAAAGAAATACAAAAGAAGAAAACTCCTCATTAGTCGACTCATTGGTCGACTCATAAGTCGACCAGACAAAACACAAAACTGAAGTTTTCCCCATCAGTCGACTCATTGGTCGACTCATCAGTCGAATCATAAGTCGACTCATGAGTCGACTCATTGGTTGACTGAGCAGAAAATCTCCAGTATTCTTCTTTCGATGATTATCTGCAAAAACGTTAACTAAAGTTCTCTTTAATCATGTCCAGCAATATATTTCCGATTCTAACTCATATGTATCAACAGAAACTAAAGGGGATTGCATGTGATCACTTACATAAAAAAAACCTTAATCATATAAACATGTTTAAAAACGTATTGAAAATAGTAAATCACATTGAAACTCATGTTTAAACAAATTTCAAGATCTGGATCTTAATTTACAAATTCGTTTGTGAGCTTTTTATAACTGAAAAATATAGATCTTGCATCTCATAATGTAAAGTATATATTTTTATGCACAAAATACGTTTAGGCTCAAAAATCCGAAATAAAAACTCAAGAAAAGCTATACAAACAGTGGGTGTAGGATTGGTCGAGATGTTACTAGCCTCTGATGTGCTGCAAACTCCTGAATCCGATGAGAGGACGATCCCCCTTCGATAACACCACAAGATCCCGCTGAAAATTCCTCCAAAACTCCTCCAAAATCACCAAGAACGAATCTAGGGTTTGAGGGGAGAGGGAGGCTAGGGTTTTCTCTAGGGTCTGATGAGTCTTGGGGTTGGTTTCGGGTAGGAGAGTTTCTTATGAAAGCGGTCAAACCCGAAACAACCAAACCAAACCCGAAAAAGAAAAGAAAAACTTGAAATCAGCCCGTCAGTAGACTCATTGGTCGACTCATCAGTCGACTCATGAGTCGACTCATAAGTCGACTGAGCAGACACTATATCCAGATTCGTGCATGATTTGTTATTCAGCCAAAACCAATGCACGGAACTCTATGAAACCACACTCATACATGTCTAATAACTTGCCATCAAGTATATCCATAAGCTCAAGTCATTTACCATAAATAGAATTATTTATCACTAATAATTCACATATACTTCTAATAAAAATATGGGGTTTTACAGGGGTAGTTTCTGAATACTATGACTTGGAGGATATTTTTGAAAATACTTATGATTTAAAGGGTAAATATAAAATAAACCTACATTAAATGATAAATTTTTTATTGCATATAATAAGATTTTTCCAATTATGTCATTATCACTAATAAATTTATAATATTTTTATAATGAAACATACAATTTCAAATATTGGTTACAAATGCATATGATTAATTTTTGAGGACGTAAATTATATAATATATAATTTTATTATTAAGTATAATTAATTACAACCAAAATTTTACATAATTAGAAATTTATAAGTCATATTAATTAAATATATAAAATTATGATCTTACTTCCATGATTCAATATCTACATTGTAAATAATCACAAAGATACCTTTTCTAATAGCTATTTTATTAGTAACAAGATCATATTGAAATGATTGTAAAGACTGATGCACATTTTTTAGTATATTTGTTTATCTAATATTATTCCAAAATCTCATATATATCAAAATGCATGATATAAAAATAACTTCAAATTGTTCAAAATTTTCCCTATCATTACTCATCTAAATTGTTAAACTTTATTTTTATTATAAAATATATAGTATAATTATGAATGTTATGTAATTTATGGCAATATCATTATAAAACTAATATCTCATCAAATTGTACTAAAATTATTTGCATTTAGTTTTATATAGTGTAGAAAGTTTAATTTAATATAATTTATGTACAACATTCATAATTTACTTTAATAACTTCACATGTGTTTTGCTTTATTCTATTGCCAGTATTACCTGTCTCAAGTCAGGATAAAGGAGAATGGTTGCGTTAGGTAGCTGACAGATGGGTAAAATATAGTCAGATCCACATGACATGAATCCTATAAAATTTTTGTTGGGACGTCCCAACCGCAACGCGTTACATCGATGCCAACCCGATGCAATGATAAGTGAGGAAGGATAGCTTGCTAGGGCGTTCTCTAGAAGAAACGCATTACATCGATGTCACACACATGGGATGATAATAAGCAAGGGTGTTCTAGGACATTGCAATCCTCTAATAGGTTGCCAAATAATATTAGGCATAGACTAGAGTATCATAGATAGGACATGATAGGAGACTTCTATAGGAGAATTAAATTAGATTAGCTACTTAGCATATAGGTACACTTACCGAAAAACTAATGAAATTAATAGATATTATGCTTAGAAGAAAGATTAGTATAACTTGTTTATAGTAAACAAAATGGAGAGCTAAAAAATCTAGAGAAATTGAATAGACTATATATAAAATTTGGTATATGAGAAAAGAAAAGAATAGAAATGGAGTGGGAGTAGTTGAGATTATATAATAAAAGATAGTGTTGTAGATGTAAACAGAGTAGGAGATAGAATAATACTAATAAAAAATTATTTTTAGAGTAGAGGTCATTAATATTGTTAGTGCTTACGCTTCATAAGTAGGGTTGTCCGAGAATACTAAAAGGGATTTTTGAGTTGACTTAGATGAATTGATTCAACGAACTCCACTATGAGAGAAATTGTTTGTAGGAGAAGACTTTAATGGGCATGTTGGTAAGGATAATAATAGATATGAGAGGATATATGGAGGGCTTGGGTATGGAATTAAGAACAATATGGGAGAATTAATTTTGGAGTTTGCAACATCGTATGATTTGATAATAGTAAATACACAATTTAGAAAAAAGGGATGAATATTTAATAACCTTTAAAAGTGGATCTCCTAGTAGTCAAATATACTTTTTTTCTTACTAGAAGTGTGGATAGTTTAACATGCAAAGATTATAAAATTATATCCAGAGAGAGTTCAACTACACAATATAGGTTGATAGTATTAGACTTTTCCATTAAAAAGCGGAGTATAAAAAATAATATGAGCAAAAGATTGAGAAGTAAATGGTGAATCTTATGTGGGGAAATCCTTATTTTCATGACTCCATCCCATGGTGTGATGTATTGCGGATAGTTTGAATTTGAATGATAATATACATATATATTATATGCAAGTGACTAGCTGCCTCGGAGGTAGGCTGACGATCTCCGGCTTCATCACTATACTATCTTAGGGCTTTCTAAAGTTTTGTCACTGGCTTGACTCTCCTGGTAATAGCTAGCTCACAGGCGGAGTCATTTTTTCCTTTGTTAAGGATATTCTAGGAGAATCTAAGAGTTGTGGGTTAGATAAGGAGAGTGGTGGTGGAATGAAGAAGTGAAAAAATAATTAGGGAGAAGAAAACACTATATAAAAATTAGCAAAAGTATAGAAACAAGGGAAACTTTGAGAAATACGAGTTAGCGAGGAAAGAAGCAAAAAATAGCGAGATTAAATACAAGAATTACAAAAATTTCAATAAAATGTTAGAATCTAAAGAGAAAGAATATATATATATATATATAT
>BQKN01064883.1:103962-120445 GCA_022839385.1 Asparagus kiusianus | reverse complement strand
GTTTGCTAAGATGAGAGAAAGGAAAAATAGGGACTTGAGTAATATTAGGTATATTATGAGTGAAGATCAAAGAGTTCTAGCAACATACGAGAAAATAAATGAGAGGTGGAGGAGCTACTTTCATAAATTATTTAATGATAACCAAATAGGTGAGCAACATAGAGAATTTGTCTATATGATGAATGATAGAAACTATATATATTGTCAAAAATTAAGATCAGTAAGGTTAAAGATGATCTGAAGAAAATAAAAAGTGTAAGAGCCATAGGACCGAACAATATCCCTATTGAAGTTTGAAAATATCTTGAAGATATAGGATTAGAACAGTTGACCAAATTATTTAATAAGATTATTGAGATAAAAAAGAATGCCCGATGAGTGGAGGATTAGTACATTGATATCTACATACAAGAATAAAAAGATATACAAAGTTGTTCAAATTATCATGGTATTAAACTCGTGAGTCATACTATGAACTTGGGGGAGGATAATTGAGCAAAGGCTAAGAAAAGAGATAAGTGTATCTAAAAACCAATTCAGTTTTATGCCCGAAAGGTCAAGTATTGAACCTATACATATTTTGAGATAGTTGATGGACAAATATATATATAAAAAGAAAGGATCTACATAAAATTGTTATTGATCTAGAAAAAACTTATGATAGAGTACCTAGAGAGGTGATATGGTGCTTTTTAGAAGAGAAACATGTATCTAATTTCACCATTGGAACACGATTCCTTCCTCTTGATTGATGTTAAGGAGAACTTGCAAGGCAAGTTGAAAACTCCTGACGAGTTAATAACTCAGAGCGAGTTAATAACTTGGAGCGAGTTAAAAACTCTATGAAAGAGTTGATTTGATTTAATTGAATCAGTTTGTAAGCCAAATAAGAAAAGCTCCAACAGCAGCTGACCCTCTAAGCTTTAAAGATGCTCCAAACTCTGAAGGATTTTCCCTTCTGCCGATCTCTAGATCCGCCAAAAATGTTTAAAGATCCAAAGATCCTAACTCAACTGATTTTTTAGTTATTTATAAGGGATTAAGGGGTATAATCATCTCCTTAAATCTCTCCTAAGTACGGTTGTGATCCCCTCAAATCATGGAAAATGGTTTTGGTACTGTTTAACTCGTGTTTGAACGAGTCAAACTCAAAATCTGTGTTCTGGCACGAATTCTGCGTTCTGGACCTGGGACACAGAGTTGGGTTTTGTATTTGAGCCTAAAACGCAGCCATGAACTCTACGTCTTGAGTCTGGAACGCAGCCACAAACTCTGTATTTTGAGTTTGGAATGCAGCCACAAACTTTGCATTTTGAGTCTGGAACGTAACCACGAACTCTGTGTTTTGAGTCTGGAACGCAGCCACGAACTTTGCGTTTTAAGTCTGGAACGTAGCCACAAACTCTGTGTTTTCTTATTGGGACGCAGAGATGAACTTTGTGTTTTGAGTTTGGAACACAGAGGCGAGCCTTAGGCAGGCTTGGCGAGCTTCAGGCTAAGTCCAATGTTCAGACGAAGTCCAGTCTTGCAAACGGACTTCAAAATAACTTGCTGCAAAGAACAGGTCATAACTTTCAAACCATAAGTTAGAATTGGACGAATTATATATGAAAATCGACTATCTCAACGAGACAGAGCTAACCAAACCTACCTAAAGGGTTCAGTTTGCTCCTGTCCGTTTCGCCAAATTCCTTACGGTTTGAGAGATATCTACGTTTTGATTTGAAGTGACCGTTAATTTGTAGTCTCTTTTGCTAGAACGTTGTAAAGATCATCATCTTGTATACTTCGTCTTAGCTCCTTGAAAAATAAGAGAGTCGTCAGATTATAACTCCCATTGTTAATTGTGAAGGTTGTTGAATTAGAATTTTCATCGATCTACGTGAAAGTTTCAAATTATAGTCTTCTGGAAACCGTCAGATTATAACTTTTATCATTTGTGTTTGATGGGGATCAGCTATCTGTAGTAATTTTTAGACAGCCTACAGCCTCCTCACTTGAGCAGACAGAGTAACCACTTTCACAAAAAGAAAAGTTATCTCTATTCGGTCGGTAGCAATCTGATCTTTGAATTTATTCTCATTATTGCAACATAACTTTTGATTCATTATCGTGATGCTCTTCCAATAGATCACTTGCTGAGGCAATTCTATTTTTTAACTATCTCATTGGGTTGCTCGATCACTTCATCAATATCATCTTTTGCTCCTCTTTTCTTTTTGAGAAGAGGCTGGCTTGGGCTATGTGCCCTACCGGCGTCTCCTGCAGCCGATTCCTTATTCTTCTCCCCCCACACTCTCTCTCTCTCTCTCTCTCTCTCTCTCTCTCTCTCTCTCTCTCTCTCTTCTTCTCTTTCTCCTTCCCCTGCTCCTTCCCCCCACAAACCTCTCTTAATACTTTGAACTTAGCCATTAAACCGTAGAAGCTTTATCATAGCTTTCCTTACTTTAGCTACAACAGTGGCTAATCTTAAAGATCCAGCAACATCTCCCAGTTTCACCCAATTTATGAGGGGAGGCTGCAATGTACTTCCAACTACTAGCATCTTAACAAACACCCCTTAACCCTAACAACAAATAAGCAACCATAATAATAAATCCATAACATTAACAATAGATCTGTAACCTTAATAACTAACCCGTAATTTTAACAACCAACCCTAACCTTAATAACTAAACCCTAACCTTCACAATTAGTAATAAAAAGGTGGGATTATTTATTGGACCATAGAGGGGGGGTGATTAGGGTCAAGAGGCTATAATTATGCAATAAAATTAAGACAAGCAAACCACAATATTCTAATGCAATCAAAATAGAGGAGATAGTGTTAGGAATCATTATCCTGTGACGCGCGATATGTTAACGAGGTTCGGTCCGCTGACCTACGTCCCTGCTCCCCACTCTCGAGGAGAATTCCACTACACAGCCCTGTTTGAAAGTTGGAACTTCGTCTACACAGCGATCCCCTCACGATCTCACACTACACAATTGATCTCACTAGATCACACTCTCACAATAGTAGAAATGGTGTAAGAACCCTCTCTTTACAATGTTCCTATGACAAAGAGAAGGATTAAACTGAAGCTGGGAAGTGCACTTGAGAAAACACAGAAAACAGATTTTGAAAATGTTGGCTCTCAGTAAACAAGGTCTCTGGTTTTTTAAAAAGCTGGGACAATGAGGAAGAAGAAGAAGATGAGTTTAAATAGGTGAAAACCAGCTATCTAGACTCAAAACCTAATCCCCTAATATCTAGAACACAGTCTGGAAACAATTTGCAAGAGATTGTGTACAGACGGTGCGAAAATCAAAAACAAATGACCGTTTGAAAATATTTGGCGGTCGACCGAAAAGATTCACGGTCGACCGCAATCCAGATCCCAAGCTGAGAAAACGAGCAGAGACTTCTTCGGTCGACCGGTGCGGTTGACCGTGGGAAGTTTCGAACTCACGATCGACCACGGCGGTCTACCAAAAAACTCTCTACTGCCCACTGACAAATGAACACAGGTACGGTCGACCGCATACTGATACATTCTAAAAACTGATTTTTTGACACACTTTAAATATTTGTAAAGTATTCATTTGACTTCTGAAAATTGTGAAACTTTGTAAAATATTTTTAATACTAAAAACAAATTGTTTAGAAAAGGAATTTTGCAAATAGGTTCTCATACTTGTGAAAAATAGTATTTTATGAAAAACGCTTAAAACCATAAGTATAAAAACGTGTGTGTGATATCCCAATAGCTTCAAGTGAAATCGATAACTCTTTGCCTACATTCTAGCACTAGAGAGAAAATAAAAACTAGCTAATATCCTCACATAGAATACAATTCTTGAGTCTTGATATAGCTTGAATAGGATGAAGCTTCTATTTGAATTTGGTGTTCTTGAAATAACGTTGCTTCATCACTATGCCTCCTCCTCCTTGGGATATCATCGTTATAGCGCATATTCCATCTAATCCTCCATTTGTGGCACTAACAAGTTTGATATATGAATTTACTACATTTGCACTTAATAAGCCATTAGTACCGATAATGGTGGTTGTAAAACATCATCAAAACATAAGGGCTAATAATCTCCCCCTTTTTTATGATGACAACCAACCATTATATAAGAGCAAAAAAATATACCTTATAGATAGGTGCTCCCCCTATCTATGAGCTCCCCCTAAATATATGCAACAAATGAGAAGATTTCTCTCTCCCTTTATCACCATCAAAAATGGGGTAAAGAGAAATGCATGCAAAATGCAAGTCAACAAGCAAGCAAATAGAATGATCACATATTGCATAAGCCCAAACCATTTCTTATGTGACAAAAACCATCCTTACCAAGAGGCTTAGTAAATATATCCGCTAATTGAGATTTTGTGTCAACAAACACTAGGGATACATCTTGTCTCTCTACATGATCGCGTAAGAAATAATGGCGCACATCAATATGCTTGGTTCTAGAATGCAAAACCGAATTTTTGGAAATATTTATAGCACTAGTGTTATCACAAAAGATTTTTATATTTTGAAAATTCAAATCATAGTCAACTAAGCTTTGTTTCATCCACAAAACTTGAGCACAACATAAGCCGGCGGTAATGTATTCTGCTTCCGTAGTGGATAATGCAACACAATTTTGTTTCTTGAAAGCCCAAGAAATAAGAGAATTTCCTAAGAATTGGTATGTTCCACTCGTACTCTTGCGATCTACCTTACATCCGGCAAAGTCGGCATCACAAAAACCATATAAGTAAAAAAAGGTTCTCTTTGAATAAAATAAACCAAGATTAAAAGTTTTATTAACATACTTAATGATCCTTTTAACTGTAATTAAATGAGATGCTTTAGGAGAAGCTTGAAAACGTGCACATGCACACACACTAAACATGATATCGGGTCTACTAGCGGTGGGATAAAGAAGACTACCTATCATACATCAGTATAGTTTTTGGTCCACATCCTCACCACTTTCATCCGCATCAAGCTTTACGCTAGTACTCATGGGAGTAGGCGCATGCTTAGAATTCTCCAAATTGAATTTCTTCACTAATTCCTTAGCATACTTTCTTTGAGAAATTAATATCTCATCCTTGGTTTGCTTGACTTGGAGCCCGAGAAAGAATGTAAGCTCTCCCATCATACTCATCTCAAAATGATCTTGCATAACTTTAGAAAATTCCTTACACAAAGATTCATTAGTAGCATCGAAAATAATATCATCAACATATATTTGAACTAAAATAAAATCATTTTTTCTTTTTCTCACAAAAAGAGTGTTATCAATTGATCCTTTTGAAAAAAATATTTTCAACAAGAAAACTAGAGAGGTGAGCATACCAAGCTCTAGGTGTTCGCGGGTCATTGTTTTCTTGAGCAACAGTTTATCGGTTACAAAAGATCCGGTCTTTTTATAAGATCCGGTTACAATAAAATCAAAAAAATCTTAAAAGATTACAACTTTCCTTTTCTAGAACAAATCACAAGATCCTGTTTTGCAGTCTCTTGCTTGTGTGGATTCTTTGCCTGCGTCGGGGTTAATCCGTGGACCACCGCGCGATCTTGATCCGGTCGGATCTACACGGTAAGACGGGTGTTATTTCACGAAGGAAATAACAAGCCGAGTGGATTATTTTACCGAGGAAATAATAGCCCTAAGTAATTGAGATCGACCAAGCGAAATCAATACTCTTCTCGGGATCAAAAACCAAGTTTTGATCCGGAGGATGACCGTGTAGATCTCAGATCTGATCTCTCTCGAACTCCTGCCTTATTTGGCGTGGATGATCGCCAAGAACCAGATCTGAAAAGTCCGAGTCTCCAAAGCTTCAAAGCTCCAACCTTTTTTAGTCTTGAGCCTTTAATCCAGTAGAGTTTCCCCTCAAAAGTTCTCCTTAAAGTCCCACCTTGAGCCTTCAACCTTTCAAAAGTCCAACCCCTTAAACAATGAGCCCTCAAGTCTATTTATAGGCACCTCAAACCAGATCTGGGCTCGGATCTTGGCCTAAATCTGGGCTCGGCCAAGCCACCTAGGTGGCTCGGCCGAGCCACCTAGCCACCTAGGTGGCTCGGCTAGCCACCTAGGTGGCTCGGCCACCGAGCCACCAAGAGGTGGCTCGGTGAGCCACCTAGGTGGCTCAGCCACCGAGCCACCAAAAGGTGGCTCGGTGAGCCACCTAGCCACCTAGGAGTGGCTCGGTTTTGGCCGAGCCCTCCAGGTGTTTGCCTCTTCGTCTGTTTTCCAGTTTCGCGGTTTATCCGAACTTCATTGTTGATCTGGACTCTGATTTGACAGTCCGGATCCTAATTTGGCAGTAAATCCGCTTCGGTGTTCGAGTTTGAATCCGCTCCCGATCTTGTTTGATGTGGTGGACTCTATGGTTGGATGACTCGTTGATTCATCGACCCGTTAGCTTGATTGGACACGCGATTGGATGTATTTCGTTGTTTGCGTGCGGTTCGTTAACCTCGTCGCCTCGTTAATCCGCTTCGTCGCGTCTCACTTGGCTTTAGTGTTGTGGTCTAACGATCATGCTTGGATATATCGCCCGATGGTTCGTTGGTTTGTCGAATCACCGTGCCGAGCTGTGTTAAGGGACCTATAAGCAGTTTTATACGCCTACAGATACCCCCTCCAAAGTATTTTAGCCTCATTCTTTTATAGAAGAGTCTGGAATACTTTGGATATGATTGTCCCAACCTTCAATCGGTGTAACGGGACCTTAGAATGGCTTCTATTCTTGATTCTTTCAATCCTCCAGGCTATTCGGTGCTTTGTCGAATGTCTGCAAGGGTTCCGGTGCTGCATTTATTGTCTGACCATTGTCGGAATTTTGAACTTGAAGTCAATTCCTGATTTTCTGATCTTTAGCTCGTGTTTGCTGTTTCAACATAGAACCGACCATCGATTGTTGGCGTTGAGTCTTCATTTGCAACGCGTTGTCCGGCGTTTGAGCTTCATTGTGACGCGTTGTCCGGCGTTTGACACAGTTTATACTCGTACGTCTGCTGGAGTCTACACAGTTTACTCTTAAGGAATTGGAGCGTGGCGGTCTTAAATTTGGGGCTGCAGGACCAACTATTACAGTTGTTTCATCTGCATATATGGATCTTATCCCGAAGTTGTTGGATGCCCAAGTCACGAGACCAACTCATAAAGTTGATGCGTCAATGACTCGCATTTATAGAATTTTTGGCAAATTCTCAGCCATCAACGGGTTTGACGAGCCTTTACCGACTACCGTTTGAGTCGGGCTAGCATGCGGATTATTTAAGTCCGTTCAGCATGTGACGTTAAGCTAAAAGAGTTAACCCTTTTAGTGCTACGATATTGAATATGTATACTTCGTCTTTCTCCTGTGAAAAGACTAAACAGCGACGTTTATAAGACGTTGACTTAGGATTTTTGGCAAATCCTCAGCCTTCAACGGATTTGACGTGCTCTTACCGATTACCGTTTGAATCGGGCTTACATGCGGATTGTTCTAAGTCCGTTCTGCATGTGACGTTGTGCTAAAGGAATGAATTCCCTGAGACTTTGTGCTATGATGTCGAATACATAGGCTTTACCATTTGTTACGGGAATAGGCTACCCGGCAACACGTGTTAGGCGTTGACTTTAAGATTTTTTAGCTAACCCCCAGCCTTCAACGGATTTGATTAGCCTTTACCGACTACCGTTTGAGTCGGGCTAGCATGCGGATTGTCTAAATCCGTTCCGCATGTAACGTTGTGCTAAGAGAGTGAATTCTCTGAGACTCGCTGCTACGACTTCGAATACGTAGACTTCACCATTGTTACGGGAATAGGCTACACGGCAACGTGTATTAGACGCTGACTTATCCATACTTAGGCTTCGGGATAAAAGTCCCCAGAATCAGGTTCTGGTGTTTTCTTGGCCAGTAAAAGACTAACCCGACGACGCGTGTTAGGCGTCGGCATATCCTTTCTTAGGATTCAGGATGAAATTCCCCATGCGTGTAAGGCATGGATTTTGGTGTTATTAATAACAACCTGCCACAATGTTGAATAAGTGGGCGGGTGTTCTTTTTTAACGGTTAAGAACTAATTAGCAGCGCGGGTTAGGCCCAGACTTATCCCTGCTTAGGTTTTAGGATAGGATACCCCAGAATCAAACTCTGGTGTCTTTTTCTACGAAGAAAGACTAAACCGGTAGCGCGTGTTAGGCGCAGACTTATCCCTACTTAGGATTCGGGATAAACTTCCTACGATTGTAAGGCGTGGATTTTGAGGGTTGAAAAGGTGGTGTCTTCTCTTAGGGCAAAGACGAACCCGATGCGGGAGAGGAAGAGTTTTATATTCTATCTCCCAAAGCTGAAGAGGAAGAATTTTATATTCTATCTTCAGATGCAAAAGAAACTCGGGGTGGGATCTCCACCCCCATAATCCAGAAAGGTGAAACTAAAAGTGGGATCTCCACTCCGAGAATCGGATAAATTCGGATAATCCTAACTGTCAGAAGGTTTGATTACCGAATTAAAGGTGAATTCCTCGTTTATCGGGAGTGAATTGTGGTTTTACCCCTAACTGTAGGAAGGTTTGACCAAGCGGGAGTTTGAGGTGACCCTAACTATAGGAAGGTTTGATCATTCGACTTAATTGTGGACCTCTCGTT
This sequence comes from Asparagus kiusianus, assembly GCA_022839385.1. Lineage (NCBI taxonomy): Eukaryota > Viridiplantae > Streptophyta > Magnoliopsida > Asparagales > Asparagaceae > Asparagus > Asparagus kiusianus. The sequence continues at coordinate 111,811 of BQKN01064883.1, read as the reverse complement.
CATTGGAGGAATCGAGAGGGGATTTTGGTTTTGGCCCTAACTATAGGAAGGTTTGACCGAATGGGAGGTTTAAGACGATCCTAACTGTAGGAAGGTTTGATCGCTCAATTTGTGAGCCTCTCGTTCATGAAAGAAATTGAGAGGTGATTTTGGTTGTGGCCCTAACTGTAGGAAGGTTTGACTAGGTAGACAGTGGGAGTGGGAGTACAAATCATAGTAGGAGTGTTGATTTGTACAAATCACTCAGAAGGAATTCCTGGTGTTAAGTTATAAGGACTTAACACGAAGGGGTTTGACAATTCGTCAAGGATTGATATCAAAATTCTAAGTATTATATCCGGACTCTAACAATAGGAGTGTTGAGTGCACAGATACATCGAAAGTTTGAGTGGATTTAACCGAAAGGAATTTTAGTAGACCCACTGTCAATTAATTTGATCAGTGAGGGATTTTATGGTGGAAGCCTGTGAGTCGTCAAACACCAACGGGAGTTTTATGAGGGAAGATTGATCCAACGAAGTGATCGAATCTCACCTCAGCAAAAGAGTGTTCAGAAATCACAGTGGGGTTTAGTGTTTATCACTTTTTTTGTAATGATAGGGTTATCCCTAAGAATTTAACATTCTTCCGGGAACTTCCCGTTACATGAATTATCCACCCCCAGCTTTTCTTGCGAAACTGGGTTTATCATTGTATCAGCTGCATGATCGGGTTATCCTTAAGAATACCACACATGGCACTCTCCAGGAACTTCCCGTGGAAAAAAGGAAATAGTTTAGACTCATATACCTATTAGAGTATCGGGGAGCAGTTTAACCTCTTATACCGGTCGGAGGATTGAGAAGCAGTTTATACTCTTATACTTGTCGGAGTCTTCATTCGACTTAATTGAGTGATATAACGCCGGCTTCAACCAAGGTTTGGATGCTATTCTTGAGAGTAAAGTAATCCTTAGTGGGATGAAGGATCCTCCTGTGATACGCACAGTACTTTGGATCCGCAGTATTGTCAGCTTCCTCCTGATTGACGATAGGTGGTAGCTTGATCTTGTTGTTTTCAAGGAGGGATTCGAAGATGGCTGGAACGTCTTCGTCCTTGAAGGAATACTCTTTTTGGAGTTTCGGATCCGAGGTCTTTTGATGCCTTCGGGGTTGTTGTTGTGACGTTTGATTATCACCAACAGCCGCTGCAGGTGCCTTGCCCCTACCACGGGAGGCGAAGTTCGAGTTCGGAGGATTAGCCATCGGTTGGCTCCTCTCGGCCTTCTTCCTTTTGAGGAATCGCTCGGCTTGCTCTCCTTGGACCTTCAAATCCTTCCATGTTTTGGACGGTGCTGTCCCCATTGCTTCCAACACGTCCAATGCGAGGTTGTTGTGGTAAGTCTGGAGAATGAACTCCTCAGTGATTGGGTCCCGACAGTTCATCGTCTTGTTCCGGAACCTTTTGACGAAGGTATCAACTAATTCCCCGTCTTTCTGTTTCTCGTCAAGCAACGACCCGATGGATATCTCGGTGTCGTCGTCGAAGAAGTTAGTGAGGAATTTAGTCTCCATGTCGTCCCAGCTATTCACACTTCCTGGCTTAAGGTGGCGATACCAATCGAAGGCGGCTCCACGAAGAGTGCCAACGAAGGACCGTACCATCAGAGGCTCATTACCAGAGATAACCCCTAGGTGTGATTTGAAGTAAATCAAATGCTGAGTGGGTGAACCCTTCCCATCAAACAGCGTGAAGTTAATTAGATTAAACTTCGTCGGATACGGGATTGATTCCCATTCTCTAGGGTATGGACAAGGAATGCCCGTCTTCTTCATCTCTTGAGCGAAAATCAACATATTGATTTTGCTCTCGAGGTTTTTGATCTTTAAACTTTCACCTATATTTTCGTTAGCACGATTCTGAGGTGGAAGTGTGGCGTTATGACTAGCATCCTCGATACCACCCCCTGCATTGACGGGAGGATTATTGGCATTATGAGCTTCATCCGCATCTGTGTCCCCATCTTCCTGATTAACCTGGTTACGATGACTTGGTTCGCCTTGCTGGTTTCTTAGTGCTTGGATTTGTTGGTCATGTATTTCTCTCATATTCTGCATGGCCATCTGCATTTCGAACCTGAAGCTCTCTTGTTGTTTAGCCATGGCTTCTTCGAGCATCTTGGCCACTTGTTCCGCACTTATCATAAGTGACACGCGGGGTTGTCCCTCGCTGGATACTGTATTATCTGATGCGACCACAGAGCAGGCATCCGATTCTTCATCTTCTGAAGGTAATCTTATCCGAATCCTACCATAAGTTGCTCGTATGATGGCTCCAGACTGCAGACGGGTTACACGCCGGGGTGCTTCCGGAATTGACTCGGGATTATCCTGTGTCGATGTCCTTTTGCTGGTCATATTAGTGGTGACCCTCGAAAATTCTCTATCTTCAACTACCGTTCTTCTTTGTCAGAAACGCCTAGGCCTTGGTTTTGGCGTTTCGGTACTGAGCCTTTCGAAAACCAAAATTCTTTCGGGGACTGTCTTGGTGCAGTTGCACTCAGATAATACTGCCCGAATGAGTTTGGAACAGGGGCATTGAGTCTTTAGTTCTCGAGGACTCCTTTTTTTGGTTTTACTCGTACCTCCAACACGATAGTATAACTCGTCGGTTTGAAGGTCGGAGTAACCTATTGTGTGTTGGCACGACTTCTCAGGTATAACGCTATCGTCATCAGACGACAATGTTTCCTTTTGAGGGCGAACTGCCTTCCTTGGGCTTTCAAGAGTCACGCGCCTCAAAACATGCCTTTGTGTGCGTGAATTCTCAGCTGGCTCCTGGACTTCAATGTGCAAATTGGTGCACCTAGCTGCCATGATCTCTTTGTCATGTTGAGAGTGGCGGCGATTCCCAGCATGTTGATTCGTTTGGGGCTTCTTTATCGGGCCCAAATGTTCTTGAACTGGAGCTTTGCATCGCTCAACGGGAAGTGGACCGAGGCGCTCTAAAACTGACCTCCTTCTTCGGGATGGTCCTGCGGGATCTCCCGGAGCAGCTATGGGAATTATCGGCGATTTAGGTTGGTTTGCCGGAGGTTAAACTTTTGCTGAAGGCTGCAATGGTTGCTCTTTAACCTGAATCGCCGCTTCAGACTTCGGGCTCCATACTTGACGGGTTGGTGGCGGCTTCTTGGCCACTTTCTTCTGCAGTCTTCTGCGGGCTTCTTGGACTTGAGCCCATGCCTGCGCTGACAGTGCGCGGCGCTTGCGAATGCGCTCCTCAAGTGTCGAACGATTCCGTTTGACACGGATCTATTCATTCGTTGGTGGCTTGGAGGAGCTGCCATTCATTGGTTGTTAAGGTTGTTTGCCTCTCCTGTTCTTCAGATCCGCGTTGTAGCGGATTCCGTCAGTGGACTCCATTGCCTTTGCAAATTGCCGCGCCAGGCATTGACGTCGTCTTTGGCGGGCTCTCTTTGAGAGAGTCACTACGCCTTCGGCGACGGAGGAGTTGGCAAGGACAGGTTTGATCTGGTTGGAGATCGGTGGAACTTTACCCAATGCAACTTTGGCATCAATCGGGGTGAGATCTTCGTTGGTATTCTCCACTTCTTCATACCAACAGATTTTTCTCCTAGAGGAGAACTTCGGAGACTTCTTGGACTTACGGGGGGAGGTGGATCTGGACGAGGATGATAGATACTCCTCGAACTTTTGTTGGTCGAATTCATACTCGACCTCCTCCTCGACCGGGGTCAAGATCCGCGGCTGCGACGCAACGATCTCGGTAGCGAGATCGGTAGCTCCCACTGTGGTCGCCAGATTGTTCGCGGGAAAAATTACTTTCATTGATGTCATTGTTTTCTTGAGCAACAGTTTATCGGTTACAAAAGATCCGGTCTTTTTATAAGATCCGGTTATAACAAAATCAAAAAAATCTTAAAAGATTACAACTTTCCTTTTCTAGAACAAATCACAAGATCCTGTTTTGTGGTCTCTTGCTTGTGTGGGTTCTTTACCTGCGCCGGGGTTAATCCGTGGACCACCGCGTGATCTTGATCCGGTCAGATCTACACGGTAAGACGGGTGTTATTTCACGAAGGAAATAACAAGCCGAGGGGATTATTTCACCAAGGAAATAATAGCCCTAAGTAATCGAGATCGACCAAGCGAAATCGATACTCTTCTCGGGATCAAAAACCAAGTTTTGATCCGGAGAATGACCGTGTAGATCTCAGATCTGATCTCTCTCGAACTCCTGCCTTATTTGGCGTGGATGATCGCCAAGAACCAGATCTAAAAAGTCCGAGTCTCCAAAGCTCCAAAGCTCCAACCTTTTTTAGTCTTGAGCCTTTAATCCAGCAGAGTTTCCCCTCAAAAGTTCTCCTCAAAGTCCCACCTTGAGCCTTCAACATTTCAAAAGTCCAACCCCTTAAACAATGAGCCCTCAAGTCTATTTATAGGCACCTCAAACCAGATCTGGGCTCGGATCTGGGCCCAGATCTGGGCTCGGCTAGCCACCTAGGTGGCTCGGCTAGCCACCTAGGTGGCTCGGCTAGCCACCAAGAGGTGGCTTGGTGAGCCACCTAGGTGGCTCGGCCACCGAGCCACCAAGAGGTGGCTCGGTGAGCCACCTAGCCACCTAGGAGTGGCTCGGTTTTGACCGAGCCCTCCAGGTGTTTGCCTCTTCGCCCGTTTTCCGATTTCGCGGTTTATCCGAACTTCATTGTTGATCTGGACTCTGATTTGACAGTCCGGATCCTGATTTGGCAGTAAATCCGCTTCGGTGTTCGAGTTTGAATCCGCTCCCGATCTTGTTTGATGTGGTGGACTCTATGGTTGGATGACTCGTTGATTCATCGACCCGTTAACTTGATTGGACACGCGATTGGATGTATTCCGTTGTTTGCGTGCAGTTCGTTAACCTCGTCGCCTCGTTAATCCTCTTCGTCGCGTCTCACTTGGCTTCAGTGTTGTGGTCTAACGATCATGCTTGGATATATCGCCCGATGGTTTGTTGGTTTGTCGAATCACCGTGCCGAGCTGTGTTAAGGGACCTATAAGCAGTTTTATACACCTACGAGCTTGTTTCAACCCATATAAAGCTTTTTGAACCCGGTAAACATGATTAGGAGAGGCATGTCTATGAAACCGAGGGGTTACTCAACAAATACCTCCTCCTCTATAAAACCATTTAAAAAAGCACTTTTAACATCCATTTGAAACAATTTGGAATTTTTAAAGCTAGCAAATGCCAAAACATCCTAATAGATTCCAACCTTGCAACCGGTGCAAAGGTTTCATCATAGTCTATGCCCTCCTCTTGATTATATTCTTGGGCAACCAAACGAGCTTTATTTCTAGTAACAATGCCATGTTCATCAAGTTTGTTTCTAAAAACCCATTTAGTACCAATTACACTAGCATTGTTAGGTCTAGGAACTAATTTCCAAACATCATTTCTTTTAAAATTATTTAGTTCTTCATGCATAGCCAAAACCCAAAATTCATCATTTAAAGCATCATTAATCTTTTTAGGCTCTAGTTGAGATAAGAAAGCAACATTACCACACTCACTCAAAGCTTTTGAGCGAGTAACAACTCCTTGTGAAGGGCTCCCAATAATTTGTTCCTTTGGATGGTTTGATGCGAATTTCCAAGCTTTCGGAAGATCAACTTGTTCATGAGCATTGGAGCTATCCACATCCTTTTGAGCTTTTATAGAGGGAGTATCATTGATTTGTAAAAAGTCCAATCCTCCCTCAACATCATCATCATCATCTTTCCTAGGTAAAACAACTTGAGAACCAACATTAGTCTCATCAAAAGTAACGTTTATAGATTTTTTAACAATGAGACTTCGTTTATTGAAGACCCTATAAGCCTTACTTCGAGGTGCATAACCTAAGAAAATACCAACATCAATTTTGGAATCAAATTTGTCATGATGATCTTTTGTATTTAAAATAAAACATTTACAACCAAAGATACGAAAATAACCAATAGAAGGAGTTTTTCTATAAAATAGTTCATAAGGAGTTTTCTTAAGCTTTGGTCTAATCAAAACACGATTTAAAACATGGCAAGCTGTATTGACGGCTTCCGCCCAAAAATATTTTGGTAAATCAAAAGAATTTAGCATAGTACTTGCCATCTCTTGTATGGTGCGATTTTTCCGTTCAACAACACTATTTTGTTGTGGTGTTCTAGGAGCTAAAAACATGTGAGTTATACCATGATGAGCACAAAATTCATAGAAAAAATCATTTTGAATTTCACCTCCATGATCACTTCTTATTTTAACAACTTTCAAATCTTTTTCGTTTTTAATTTTTTTGACATGATTAGAAAATTCTTCAAAACAATCATTTTTATTTGCAAGAAATATTGTCCATGTAAAACGAGAAAAATCATCAATAATCACAAAAACATAGTGTTTGCTTTCAAGAGAGGTAACACACATAGGACCAAATAAATCAAAATAAAGTAATTGCAAAGGTTTAGAAGTTGATACCTCATTGATGGATTTGAAAGAGGATTTTGTTTGTTTACCTTTGGCATCCTCACATATGGTATCTTTGATGAAGTGTAAGCTAGGTAACCCTTTTACAAGATTTCTTTTAGACAATTTTAATATCAATTCCATATTTACATGTCCAAGTCTCTTATGTCAAATCCAAGGATTTTCATCAATTGCCGCAAAGCACTTCACATCTTGATTCACTAGGTCATTCATCTCAAAAATGTATATACTAGATTTGTGAATAGCAACAAAAACAATTTTTCCATTCATACTAATAATGCATTTGTCAGGTTTAAAGGAGATATCAAAACCTTTATCACTCAATTGGCTAATGCTAAGAAGATTATGATATAAACCATTTACCAAATAAACATCTTCTATAACGGGTGAAGGTTTCTTACCAATAGAGCCAATACCAATAATTTTACCTTTCTCACCACCACCGAAGGAGACACTACCTCCTTCAATCCTTGATAGGGTTGCAAATAACTCTTTGTTGCCTGTCATGTGATGAGAGCAACCACTATCAAGATACCACATCTTTTTACGTCGTTACCATGATGTCCCCTACAAGAGAGGAAGGTGTAGTAACTTTAGGTACCCAAAACTTGGGTCCTTGGTGGTTAGTAGTCTTGGTACCTTTGGGTACCCATATCATTTCATAAAATTCATGGTTGACTTTAATCCTACAATGAGTAGAAATGTGTCCATGTTTCATATAATATGTGCACACAAAATTTCTTTTGTATGTATGAGCATGAGAACCATAAAACCTATTTCTACCATGATGATGATAATTAGCATAAGCATGAGTGGGTCTAGTCCTACCACTCTTAATTTTTAGTCTTTCAATCTTGGATCTCAATTGTTTGTTTTCAAAATCAAGATCCCCTAGCAATTCATCTTTTAATGCAAGAGAAGTTTGTAATTTTTCTAGTTGGGCATCACAAGAGGTATGCATTTTTTTAAAGGAAGAAAATTCCTTTGACATTCTTTTAAATTCAATGTTCAATTCCTCTAAAGCCGTTGCTAGATCACATTGCATGTAAAAAGATTCACTCTCGGTGTCGGATATTACCTCATGTTCATTGGCCATGAAACAAATGTTAGGATCATGAAGAGCAAGTTTGGCTCCTTCTTCATTACTATCCGAATCACTTGGTTCGGATTCCTCCCATCCGGCATACATAGCCTTCTTCTTCTTGTACTTCATGTATTTCTCCTTGAGCCTTGGGCAATCCTTAGCGATATGGCCCGGTTCATTGCATTCGAAACATTTTCCTACACGTGAAGAAAATTTTTTGTTAGATCGGGGGTTAAATTTCTTGTTCATTTTTATGAGTCTAGA
>BQKN01064883.1:88438-102395 GCA_022839385.1 Asparagus kiusianus | reverse complement strand
GGTGTTCTTGAAATAACGTTGCTTCATCACTATGCCTCCTCCTCCTTTGGATATCATCGTTATAGCGCATATTCCATCCAATCCTCCATTTGTGGTACTAACAAGCTTGATATATGAATTTACTACATTTGCACTCAATAAGCCATTAGTACCGATAATGGTGGTTGTAAAACATCATCAAAACATAAGGGATAACATTATTTACACAAACAAGCTGGGTACACCATTGCAGATATACAATCGTCATTCCTGACCCAGGACCCTTCGGTGCCTTTTCTATCGCATCAAATGTCTCACTGAATATATAGATCCCCAAGCAGTGTTTTTGGCCTGTTCGATGCTATCAACATACTTGAATAAATGCCTAAGAACGCCAAGAACACTGCTTGGACACTAGACCATGTTCAACTGATAGAGGATCTGTAGCAGGACAATGTCCTTCACATATCGACGATCAGTTGATTGTACCGGATTCATGAGCAGATTCTCAACATTGCGTCTAGTGAGGGCTAGAGGAGGAGATGTATTGCTGTCACCCTCAGGATTGGTAAAAAACCTGGACCAAATCTTGTTCTTCCTATCTCGGTTGGGGCCAACAAGATCCCCCTCATTGGAGAACCATGTATGGCTCATTACGCACTCAATGTTAAATGAGCACGCGATTTCTTCTCCAGATTTTGTATCAGTGAAGACGAATTTCATCTTTTTCTTGTCTCACTGTTTCAAAACGTGCTCAAAAGTGGGAAGATCAAGACCAGGAGGGCCAAAATGAACGTAATGTCTGAATACACTATCTTCGTTGGCCTCCCAGTGCCTTTACCTCATATGCTGCACCAAAGTGTGCATGAAATCATAGTAGGCAGTGAAGCTGGATGTGGGCCGCAACGCAGATGTGGTCTTTGTCCTTTGTCTACAAATCAAAACCACAAGATATAAATAGTTTTAAAATAATCAATAAACATAACAGCTATGCTGTAAACTTGACAAAAAACTGTAAACTTAACAACAAATCCATAAGCTTAACAACCAAACCCTATCATCAACAACCAATCAATAACCTTAACAATAAAAGTATAACCCTTACAAGTTAATAGTAACATTCACAACGAATAGTCATAAGTAAACAATAACCTCCACAACTAATAGACACTCGTCAACAATAACCTTCACAACTAACCCTTAACCTTAAAAAACTAGACAGACATCCGTAAACAATAACCTTTACAGTAACCTCTACAACTAACAGACACCCGTAAACTATAACATTCACAACAAACTCAGAACCTTATCAAGTAACCATTAACCTTAACAACTAACATGCCACATGTCACAACTAAACAGTAACCTTCACAATAGATCAATAACCTTAACAACTAATGCATAACCCTAACAATGAATCAATTTTCTTGACAACTACAAGATAACCTTCATAACTGATCAGTATCATTCACAATTAACACATCATGCAACATGATAAACAACATAAAATTACGATAAAATCACTTTTTTGCTGCCATATGCTTCTCTTTATCTCCTCTCTGTAGATTCACGAGCGCTCTAGAGGCATCGTCGGTGCCGCCGGTGGTGTCGGTGTTGCCCTCTAGATCTAGATGAGGGCTGGCTTTTTGGGTTGAGCTGGACTTCTGGACGAGAGTGGTTGGCTGCGATGTCCTATAGAACACCAACAATTAAGCGCCAGCTTCAAACCACTCCATTGTTGTCCTGGGTCTTTTTGACACGATGTACTGTGATGTGTCATCGTCTTCGCTAAATTCGACGGGGAGGACTACTTTGGGAGTTGTTTCGCTGACTATTTTTCCTGATTAATCTCTGGAGTTAGATGATTTAGGGCTAGGGTATTGAAATGGGAAAAATGCTCCGGAGTCGGTTCGCTTAGACAAAAGACAAATAAAATGGCACGAACAACGAGGAAGGGTTTAGATAAGCAAGAGGTGGTTAAATCAAGGGCATTTTGGGAAGATCGTGTTGGTTTTAAACATCGTTTCACGAGGGGGTGTTGGGGGCTAGAGGAAAATCACGAGTCTTTTTGGGGGCGAAGGGACCGTTGACTCGTTTTGGGGGCTAGAGGCAATTTTCCCTATATGTTATTTCAATTGTCCAACTAACTTCTTATTTAATCAATATTTTAACTGGGGGGGTTATTTTTTATCAAAACTAGCTTTTAAGCTAGTTTTTTTTTCATTTCTATTTATTTGGTAAAATACCAAATAAATTATTTTATAGGTTCCATTTTAAGAACTTGGTAAATCCTAATTTTTGAAAAACTAGCTTTCATCTTGATAAGCCATGTTTAACCAAACTAATTACTATTCTATCCAAGAAACACCATGGAAGAAGAAGATGATTGTGTGTTGTATTTTGGTGGGTTGATTTGTAAAGACAGTTTTGAGGTGTATGGATAATCTCATATAGGTGTTGCCGTTATAGTGTTATCATATATTACGATCAGAACAAGCGTAACTCTATCTCTGATTGTGCTTGAAAAACTCGAATCGGAAAGTCGGAAACAATTATAAGGATTTGTTTGAGCGGATTGAACATAAATTTAAAAAACTACCCAACATTTGGGATTTTATTTTGGATTGGAATTATTTGTTCTTTGTTTCATTAGATTTCAAGTACAATAATTTTCATCCTGTCAATTTATTATAATATCATCGTAAATTGTCAGGGACTAATGCTATCGGCACTATGCCAAGGATGGATACCACTGTTAATCTATCAAGTGTGGATACAAACCTGTCAAGTGAGAAGGGACACGCAAGTTGAAGGATTGTTGTGCAAAGATTGTAGGCCTAGGGGGTAATCTGCAAGTGACTGTAAAGAATGAGGCCTTAAATAATGTTCAGCTCAGCAAATTGTCCAGCTCAGCAAAACTATTTCTGTTAGATTCTGTTAGGTTAGTTAGTTCCTGTGCACGTGCACGAACAGTGCACTTTTGTGTTTTCTTTGTTTCTTTGAGAGGAATGCAATGTATAAATAGAGAAATGTCAAGGATCATTTCTTATGAATGAAATTGAGTTTTTCCTCTCCTTCTCAGTTCTAATTTATGTTCATCTTCTTTCTTCAAATATTCTCTCTATTGTTCTTTCTTCTTCTCGTGTATCACTTCCTTGAACTCTGCAGATTTTCCATGGCTAGGAACAACTCAACCAGGGTGAATCGAGGCTCTAGAGCCTCACAATTGGTATTAGAGCATTTGGAAGCTGAAGCTAATGCTGCGGATGGTTCAATGGCGGACCATGAGGAAGTTCCTGGGGAAGAGATGAGTTAAGATGAGAGGTTTGCTCGAGTGGAGGGTACTCTCACTCAACAGCAGTCCTTCAATCATCAACAGGAATCACACTATCAACAATTAGCTATACAATTGAGAGAGATCTCGTCTCAATTGCAAGAGCTCAAGAATTCTCAAAACCTGGACAAGGGGCCAACAGGCTCTGGAGTGAGAAGTGAACAAGAGATCTTGAATTCAAGTTCGAGAGGGAATCAAAGAATTCTTGGTTCTGGTCTTAGGGATCCAATTCAAGAAATCAACCGATCAAGCTCTAGAGTAAGAAGTGAAACAGAAATCTGGAGTTCAGGTTTGAGAGGGAATCATGGATTTCTTGGTCCTGGTTATAGGGGTCCAGTTCAAGAAATCAACCAACAAACACAAAGAAGATCTGATTTCTCTGGTGAGCATTCATCACCTTATAACTTTGGTAATTCCATGACTCAAAAGAATTCTTTCTTCACTAATCAAAAGTTGGTTCAACCTAAATCCTTGAGATTGGATTTCCCCTCTTTTTCTGGTAGTGAGAATGTGGTAGCATGGCTAGAACAAACTGAACAAATTTTCGATTATTATGACATCAAGAATGATGAGTGGGTTAAGGTTTGTTCATTTTATTTGAGAGATGAAGCCTTACAATGGTATAGATGGCTTATTAGAAATATTGAGGATTACAACCAATGGGATGTGTATAGAGATGAATTAATCACCAGATTTGGTCCTAGTGAGCTTTCAAGGCCTTATGACGCCTTTTCCACAATGAAACAAACCTCAACAATTAGAGAATATTTGGGGAGGTTTGAACAGGCACTGAGTTTGTTAGATGACCAGCCATCAAAGAGACACACTCTTGAAAAATTCATAGGGGGGCTTAAAGAAGAATTAAAGTATGAGGTGGCAGCTGCTAGGCCAACCTCCTTGAAGGGTGCAGTTTCTTTGGCTAAACTGTTTGAGGATAAACAAAAGAATGAGAAAAGACCTAAAGGAGGTTGGAATTCTTCAAATTCAGGAGGTCCTTCATCCACTTTTACCCATGATACCAATGTAAAGGGAAACCACCATTATCCTACCCAGTTTAAGAAAATCACTCCTGAAGAAATACAAAGGAGGAGAAGCCAGAATTTGTGTTTTACTTGTGATAAGAAATGCTCCAGAAGGGTGTCATTAGACACAGCAACAGCCCATTCTCATCACCAGTGGTTATGGTGAAGAAATCTGATGGTAGTTGGAGGATGTGCATAGATTACAGGTCTTTAAATAAGTTCACAATCAAGGATAAATTCCCTGTTCATGTCATAGATGAACTATTAGATGAACTTCATGGAACAAAATTCTTCACCAAGCTTGACTTGAAATCTGGTTACCACCAGATTAGGATGTATGAGCCTGATATACCAAAAACTGCCTTCAGGACACATCATGGACATTTTGAATTCCTGGTAATGCCTTTTGGTTTAACAAATGCTCCCTCAACTTTCCAAGCTCTTATGAACAACATCTTCAAACAGTTTCTCAGGAAATCTATATTGGTTTTTTTTATGACATCTTGATATATAGTAAGGACTGGCAGGAACATTTGATTCATTTGAGATAGGTATTTGAGCTCATGAAGGTACACAAACTGGTGGCAAAAATTTCCAAATGCAACTTTAGGAAGAAACACGTGGAGTACTTGGGGCATATTGTATCACAGGAAGGAGTTGGTGTAGATCCTCTTAAGATTAGTGCTATTGTTGAATGGCCTATACCTAAGACTTTGAAAGGACTAAGAGGTTTTCTAGGCTTGGCAGGGTATTACAGAAACTTTATCAAAGGGTTTGGTGTGATAGCTCAACCTTTAACAAATCTTTTGAAAAAAGGAGCTTTTAATTGGTCTACAGGTGCTGAAGATGCTTTCAATTCCCTGTAACATGCCTTGACTCAGCCACCAGTCTTGGCAATGCCTGATTTTAGTATGACTTTTGTCATTGAATGTGATGCTTGTGACTCTGGTATTAGGGCTGTATTAATGCAAAATGAGAGACCTATAGCATATTTTAGTTTTGCTTTAAGAGGGAGAAATATCAGCCTCTCAACCTATGAGAAAGAGCTCCTGGCAATCATCTTATCTACAAAGAAATGGCAGCAGTACTTATTAGGGAGGAGTTTTAAAATTAGAACTGATCATCAAAGCCTCAGATACTTACTTGAACAGAGAATACATACAGGCATTCAAAATAAATGGCTTGCCAAGTTGCATGGGTATGACTACACTGTGGAGTAAAAACCTGGGAGATTAAACAAGGCTGCTGATGGATTATCAAGGATACATGAAGATGTAGAAGAAGCCTCAACAGAGGCTATTGAAGTTTCAGCTATTTCCACTATACAAAGTGATTGGTTGGAAGGGGTTAAACTCATGTGTTCTACAGATATATACTTCAAGGAGCTGGATGAAAAGTTGCAAGCAGGGATGCTACCACTTGAAGATTATTGCAAGAAGGAAGGAGTGTACTATTATAAGGGCAAAATATTAATTAGTCCTAATGCCCAGCATTTGAAAACTTCTCTTCTCAGGGAACACCATGATAGCCCCTCTGCTTGTCACTCTGGTATTACAAGAACCTTACACAGATTAAGGAGAGCTTTCTATTGGAAGGGCACGAAGAGAGAGGTACAAATGTATATTCAAGCTTGTGATGTGTGCCAAAGAGCTAAAGGGGAGAATGTGGCCTCCCCAGGACTCCTCCAACCCTTGCCAGTTCCAGATTTGATTTGGGAAGAATTATCAATGGACTTCATTACTAGCTTACCTAAGAGTGGAAACAAATCCACCATTATGGTAGTAGTTGACAGATTGACCAAATATGCTCATTTTTTTCTCTCTCACACCCATATACTGCTCAGTCAGTGGCTCAAATATTTTTTGAAGGTGTGTTTAAGCTTCATGGCATGCCTAAGTCCATTGTAAGTGACAGAGATCCTCTATTTACAAGTTCATTTTGGAGGGAGTTGTTCAAATTGCAAGGTAGCCAACTCAGGTTCAGTTCTGCCTATCACCCTCAATCTGACGGGCAAACTAAAATTAAAAATAAGAATTTGGAAGCCTATCTCAGGTGTTTTTGTTGTCATAAGCCTAGAGAATGGTGCCAATGGTTACCTCTGGCAGAGTTCTGGTACAATACAACTTGGAAGGTATCTATTCAGTGTACTCCTTTTGAAGCTGTGTATGGTAGACCCCCTCCCTCTTTGCTTTCCTACATTCCTAAAAGCTGTAAAGTTCAAGCAGTGGATGAGGCTCTTTTCTCCAGAGATATAGCCCTGGAATTTCTAAAGGACAGCTTACAAAGGGCAGCTAATAGCATGAAGAAGTTTGCTGATTTACACAGGAGTCCCAGGAGCTTCAATGTTGGTGATTGGGTATTCCTCAAGCTTCAACCCTATAGACAGATTAGTGTTTCTTCACATAAGCCTCATAAACTCTCTCCTAAGTATTATGGACCCTATCAAATTCTGAAAAAAATAGGAGAAGTAGCTTACAAGGTGGCCTTACCAGAACAAGCTAAGATACATCCGGTTTTTCATGTATCTCAGCTAAAACGAAGGGTTGGAACTGATGTGGTTCTTCAAGTTGATTTTCCTAACTATGTGGAAGAGATAGTTGATGAACCAGAGGAAATTTTGGATAGAAGATCAGTTATGAAGGGCAATAGATTGATATCACAGGTTCTCATCAAATGGAAGCAACGCACACACTTGGATTCCACCTGGGAGCCTTACTGGGAGTTGGTTAAAAGATTTGCCACTTTTGACCTTGAGACAAGGTCCAAATTAAGGGGAGGGAATTTGTCAGGGACTAATGCAATCAGCACTATGCCAAGGATGGATACCACTCTCAATCTATCAAGTGTGGATACAAACCTGTCAAGTGAGAAGGGACACGCAAGTTGAAGGATTGTTGTGCAAAGATTGTAGACCTAGGGGGTAATCTGCAAGTGACTGTAAAGAATGAGGCCTTAAATAATGTTCAGCTCAGCAAATTGTCCAGCTCAGCAAAACTGTTTCTGTTAGATTCTGTTAGGTTAGTTAGTTCCTATGCACGTGCACGAACAGTGCACTTTTGTGTTTTCTTTGTTTCTTTGGAGGAATGCAATGTATAAATAGAGAAATGTCAAGGATCATTTCTTATGAATGAAATTGAGTTTTTCCTTTCCTTCTCAGTTCTAATTTCTGTTCATCTTCTTTCTTCAAATATTCTCTCTATTGTTCTTTCTTCTTCTCGTGTATCACTTCCTTGAACTCTGCAGATTTTTCATGGCTAGGAATAGCTCAACCAGGGTGAATCGAGGCTCTAGAGCCTCACATAAATTGTGAATTTAATTCTATATTAGGCCATAAGTTACATCTAATCTAAAATATAAAATATAATTACCATCACGTATATATTTTATATTAGGATATAAATTTATATACTTATATTCAGGTTATAGAATATAAACTTTAAATATATTCAACATATACTTTATAACCAAATTAGCATATAGTTATATAATTTTTAAAATACTTTCACTGAAACATAAACATCAACATAGATTCAAAATTTTGAAATATACATTAGTTTGTAATTGATCATCTATGCTCATTCAAATAGATTCACCAAACTGTTTACTTTTAAATTGATGTACTTTAATATATAAAAATGCCGAACTTCTTCATAATGCTTCAATTTAATCTTTTTCTTCTCTTTGATTCACTTCCTATATACTATCTCTGAAATGAACTTAAAACATAAAACATGCCCACGCGCAAAGCACATGTATTATAATATTCAAAATCTTGAATAAATAAATTGTACAAAAGGTTTAATTTCAATAAATTTAAGTTAGCCCCTTAAATATCACAAAATTTATCTTAAAGACCAAAAAAAAGGATTTTTAAGGAGAAAAATTCAACAAATTTATTAGATTAACCCCTACATTTCAGGGGGGGGGGAGGTTTAGTTTAAAAAAATTCTAATTAGTATTCGGTAAATTATCTTTTACCCTTTGGTCTTTGTCAAAAATATTAAAAATTCAAGAAAATTTTAGGAGTGAAGTCTTAAAAATAGAGTTTCCAAAAATAATAGTTTTCAAGAAGTTTAGCATTTCGCCCATTTTAAAGAAAATTTACTATTAGTCCAACTTACTTTGAAGACCAAAATTTTTTAAAGCCTGGCCTTATAACAAATTACTCTAGATATACCAAGTAAATTAAGGCTAAATGGTACTTAAATACCACAAAGTTCCCCTATTTTGATACTTACATACCATGTGTTGTTTTTTTTTTTTTGACAAATAAATATTATTAAGTTGTTTAAAATAGGTACAACAATCCCATCGACCATGCAAACATAAAAACTTTCACTCGGAATATTTCTACATGATACTTATATGCTAATTTCAGAGCTTTTTAACTATTGATAATTATTAAATTTACTAGTAAATCTACCAAAATTCTTTTTTAAACTTATCTTAAATTTGCAGGTACATGGTGCTTTGTTTTCATCAATAATTGCATGTTGAATTCACGGAAGTGCATGTTCGGTTACTTAGTGCACGTTCGGTTACTTTAGTACTCCCACCAAATCCCCATCATAGAAATATACTAAGCTAGTATATGGTTCATCACGTGCATGAGACATCAAAACTTCCTTGTGTTGAAAATGAACAGTTATCACAGCTTATAAGAGTCATCTATAATCTCCACATGGTTCCCCATGTGCATGAGACACCAAAACTTCCCTGTGTTGAAAAGCACATACAGCGTATGATTAAATTACAACAAGAAACACACATGCTTCCATATATTCAGACTCAATAATGATCTTGGAGGTTCCGCATTCTCCCATTAGATATGAACCATCAGTCATCAGACATACTTGTGCCAGTTAGTCTGAAACCTTCTGCTTTAGGGCATCTTAAATCATCATCATAGCTGCTCTTAGTTCGGCAATAGGGTTATTTGCACGCAGATCCCTTGTAGCATGATGGTTGTACACTACCCCTACACCTACACTCCCAGTGTTGCAGATAGACCCCCTGGGGGGGCCTTTTTCCCCATTGTTTTAACACGGGTGAAATTTTGAAAGCCATTGCCCTCGCGTGAAATTAGTAGGTCTATCTGAGACCATAAGAGCCGAAAGTAAAAATAAAAATAAACCAGGGGACGTATCTGCAACAATGAAACTGCAGGGATGTGTGTGCAATTAACCCTTAGAACCCAAATCATGTGAGAAGAGCCTCTACGTTAAAAGTTAAAACCCAGGCATTTGGTATACTAAACCCTTCGGTACATTTCTCATCTTGACAGGGCAAATAGCTTTGTTTCGAAAATATTTGCGAAGTATCTAGGTTCCATCAGAGCTTTAGTTGGAGGCAATCCCTGCAATCCCTTGAAAGTGTGCAAGCGCAGATGAAGGTGCTCCTTGATATAATTGGGGAGAAGTTCTGTTCAGTGACTTCCTCCAGATGAAATCTGACTACAAAACAAAGTGAATGATGGAGGCTTTAGTGTAACAGTTCCAGTGCATCTTTTCAAGCTAGGCATTCTTTATGCACACGAAAAGGAAACTGAAATTCGCAGCAGACTTGTCATGGTATGTACTGATAAAACTAAATGTGAGTTTATGGTATACAATTTAAGTTATGTAACTAATTTTACTATAATGCATCAAGGAAGGGAATAAAGAGAGAGATACAAGTGAAGAGGACTTTGTATAAATGGATTTGGAAAAAAACGCATAGGATCGTCAGCAGATTTTAAGACCGAAATTCAAAAGAGAGATCAACTGGGTACTGTTTAACAACATCTATTCTGGACGATTTGATAATTTAAAAGTTCATGGTTGCCTTGTACAACTGAATGTTTGTGTCTTAAAAAGTAATACAAGAAAGAAAACGAGAATACTATACTTTCATTGATAAACATGTTTTTAACATGAAAAAGAAAAGAACTTCACTCTTCACTGGAAATAAAAATAAAAATAAAAAAACAGATGTTACAGTTGAATATTACAAACAAATATAAAAACCATTGCCAGATGTTCATTAAACCGGAAAAAAAGACAGATTAACCAGAAGGGTTGTATATGTAATGAAAAGACAGTGTCAGGAGGTTTCTAATATCTGATAATACCTCGAGGGGTTGCCTAATAATTAACTGGAAAATCGTGTAGATCCATTCTAACAAGTACGTCACAAAATCCCATAGATTAAATCATGGGAATCCAATTTAAAGAGATGAATCCTAGGAATCAATAATGACAAAAAAGCAAGGTGACACATGAATTATCTCAGTAATAAACTAGTAGAAAACCATCGGAATTAAAATAAGGACGATCATACCAGGTCATTAACAAGCTCATCTTGTAAGTCCATCATCAACTTTTCCAATGGCTTCAAGTATCGACGAATATGTAATAAGATCATACTCAAATCCATTTGAACTCATCTCTTTCATCAATTTAGCTGCCTCCTCAAACATACCAGCACGACTAAGAGCACCAAGCACAGTATTATACGACACAGCATCTGGTTTTATTCTAGAAATCTTCATGTTGTCCAGCATTTCCATTGCTCTAATAGGACCTCCAACCTTTGCAATCCCATTCAATATAATATTATGTGAATTTATATCAGGCATGAGCCCATGTTCTTTCATAGTTCGAAGCAAAGAATGAGCTTCATCGATCATTCCTGCTCTCACCATTCCAGACATAAGAGCATTATAAGCGAAAACATCAGGAATGCATCCAAGTTTCTTCATTTCTTCAAAGAGATCTATAGCATCATTAAGACGTCCACATTTACCAAAATGCTTGATCATCACAGCATACACTCGAGAAGTTGAAGGCCCACAATTTTCTTTTAGTTCCTGAAATAACTCACTAGCAGCATCATACCTCTTGGCTTTTCCAAGAGCATCAATCAAGCTACAATAAGCAGCAGGACATGGAGGAAATCCCTTTTCATCCATTTCTTCAAGAAGCATTAATGCTTTCTCCACTCGATTTGTTTTACAAAATCCGTCGATGAGAATTGCGTAGGTGAATTCACTAGGAACAATTCCTCTTTCCTTCATCTTTTCAAACCAAGAAGCTACTTCTGATGAGTGATTTTTAGATTCGAAAAGTGCTTTAATGACAGTATTGTAGCTAACCACATTTGGCATGCAATTTAGAGACTCCATTTCTTTGAATGTCTTCATGACATCATCTAGACGCCCGGCCTTGCTTAAAATATTCAAAAGATTGTTCATGAGCACTGTGTCGGGCTTACAACCTTCCTGTTGCATCTCAATAAACATGTGATAAGCATCATCAATTCGTCCAGCTTGACCAAGCCCCTTTATCAACTCGGTGTACGTAAAGACATTTGGGGTACAACAATGATCTTTCATTTCACTAAACAAAGCGAGAGCCTTCTCAATTTTTCCTGATGCAAAGAACATGCCCATTAATGTTGTGTAAATCCTCGCTGTAGGTTGCATTCGGTTCTCTTTCATCTCCTCAAATAACCTAACTGCAGAATCCTCGCGACCCAATTTGCCAAAAGTTGCAATAAGAGCATTATAAGTTACTGTATCAGGAAAACAAATTCCCTCACTGCACATTTCATTGTAGAGTTCGTGCACCTTTTCATGATGACCCTCTTGCATTAGCATAACGATCATGCTATTGTACACATTTGATGTAGGACGACATTTTCGTGCCTTTATTTGGTAAAAGAGCGAAATGCCTTTGTTTACCATCTTTGCCTTCCCTAAAATCTTGATGATGTCAGATAATTCAATTGGGGTAATTATACAAGCACTTCTAGCCATATCTTGGATTGTTTTCCACATTTCACCTATAAGTCCTTCTGACTCGAGACAACGAATCAAGGCCATGTAGGTGGTTGCGTCATGTTCAAAATTCTTTCTTTTTCCTGCCCATTTAAAGAACTGCATCTTGACACTTACATCGACGTCTGTTCTCAAAACCTCACGAACAAGGCGGTGATCAACCTTGAGCATTAGTACCTCCATGGCTTTCTCGGCATCAGGACCCCATTTGAATATCTTCAATATTCTTAAGAACCTTTCGTCCAATGATCGAACAGAGCGATCAATTCTTTCTGTTCTTGTTCCCGGGGTTAGTGATGAGCCAGAATGGTCATTCAGGGTTGGAAGTTTGAACATCTGAACTATCTCGTTCTCTAGAAAAAAAAGAGTCACAGTTCTTGGAAATCAGTCAGAGGTGGCAGCGTAATATCAACTAAAACTCGTGAATTAATCATAGTTTGGAGTAGCTCGAAAAGTCTGCTCTCCTTGAAGCTTAAAACAAATACACAGACAAACGAATTGGTGCAAACACTTTGCTACTGAACAAAGTCCCCCGGAACTTCAATATCGTAAAATAAATCCCCAAAATCCCTTAATTGCTCCAAAATTAGTCGTAGTTTAAAGTATGACAGTCTGTCTTAACCCTAAAAATAAAGTAACTTTCTGTTTACCTGTTATGCATCAAAATCCCTACATTCAAATGACCATGAAGGCAATGGATCCTTTTAAACACATTAAAACCCCCGCCCTATGTTGATGTGATCTGAAG
Source organism: Asparagus kiusianus (assembly GCA_022839385.1). Classification (NCBI taxonomy): domain Eukaryota; kingdom Viridiplantae; phylum Streptophyta; class Magnoliopsida; order Asparagales; family Asparagaceae; genus Asparagus; species Asparagus kiusianus. Next base: position 89,496 of record BQKN01064883.1, on the reverse strand, counting down.
TGGTTCTAAAATTTTTCTACTGCCCTCGGGTGAATTCAGAACAAGGTTCGACGCAAACAGTGACTGCCCCTTTACTTTTGACATCTAGCTGAAACGCCTACAAACTTCTAACTTGAACAAAACCCAGGCATCAAAATCGCCTCTTTAAGGTTTTCCACAAATCAGCAGGGCTATTTAATTCATCAGGGAAAAATTCTCGACGAAGTGCCACTAACCTGCTTGCTTTAATCTCTGGGAGAGAAGAGGTGACGTCGATATCATTCTCTTGACAACAGAAGCAGCGGATGACCTCGAACGACGCATCTCTTTGTTTCACAATTCTGGGGCTTAATCGACTCTAAACAGAGATTGAACGCGAATAAATAGAGATTACACAGTTTCCCCCACAAAGGTATTTACCCCTTTCGAGACACAGAATGGAAGAGGAGGAGGAATTGAACGGAGGAGGAGCTATTTTACTTCGTTTTTTTGGGCTGATAGAGAAAGAGTGATGTGATCATGGAGTTTTTGGGAATCGGAGAGAACGAAGGAGGAGATGAAGGAACCATATGAATGGAAATGGGTATCCGTTGCACTATGACGAACCTTCAGCCCAAGCCCAACCAACATGGAGCCTCAAGGCCCGACAACCACAGCACGACATTTACGCTTAGGGTTTTTTTTTTATTTTTTAAAGATACTAGTCGCTTAAATCATATCAGGCATTTTTTATATTAATCCTCCAGATCTTCTTATTTTGATATTTCTCATCTAAACTATCTTAATTCGTTGACATTAGTCCTTCTATTAGGTTTACGGGTCACAATCCTAAATAATAATTAGATCAACACTAAACAATGGATGAGGAATTACCTTAACCCCTATCCCCCACCCACCCAAAAAAGTAGAAGGAATCATCACCTTCATCTTCTCCATATGAAAGTGTAAGAAGTATGAACATATTTTACATTTCAAGCATTTTAGATTACTATTCTCGTCTATAAATTGTTGGATCCTCTTGTTTTGATAATGATTAAACAAACAATTTACGACTAATATTGGTTTTAGTATTTTGTTTT
>BQKN01064883.1:39850-58437 GCA_022839385.1 Asparagus kiusianus | reverse complement strand
TGCATGAAATCATTAGATAAAATCTTTTACTCCCCCTGCATCAAAGCATTAGTAAAATATTTTAAAATTTAAAAATTTCTATATAACTCCCATTTTGTCATTAGAAAAAAATAAACATAATTCTAGTTAAATTTATTTTTCTTTTCCCAGGTACCTTAATAAAAATATTAAGCACTTTGGTACCCTTTTTATATTATATCATTAGGATTAGCCCTTAGAAATCCAAATACACTTGGAATTTGGTTTCCATTTTTTAACATAATTATAATTCTTTGAATTGCATATATTTTTCTTAAAACTTGAAATATAATCATCTCTTTCATTTAAACAAGTATCTTTAGGTACCCAAATGTATATATATTTCTTATACAAAGATACTTTATGAGGTGATGTAAATGTGTTTTATTAACATATTTATTTTTCTTGTGAACATATCCTAATCCAAACTTTTGATTAAAAGACTTTTGAAAAGATAATAAATTAGTCAAGCCTTCTTTTCATTTATTGAATTTGTTCACATTAAAAAACAACTCTTCATATTTGAGTTTAAGAGAACACATTTCTTTATCTAAATCTGAAATACGAGTTATTAATTTATCGCATCCAGATTTTAGATAAATATTATCATTAGCCAATAATTTATTTTCACAAAATAAATTATTATTTAGTTCATTCAATTTTTCAACTTGTGAAGAATTTGAAGTTACTAATTCTAAGTTTAATTTTTCATTTTTAGTTTTTAATAACTTATAATTAGACTTCAAATCCTTATATTTAACATAAAGTTCATTGAATACTTTTAATAATTCATCATTATTAAAATTATCGCATACCTTATCTTCTTGTGCTATAAAACACAAGTGAGCGGATTCCTCTTTTTTGTTCTTCTTCTTCTTCGGAAGAACTATCATCTCATGCTATTGTCAAAGCCTTTTTCTTCTTATTTTTTGACTTGTTGAAGTTTGTAGACTTTGATTTTGACTTTAGAAGAGGACAATCCTTCTTCATGTGTCCTAGCTTATTACATCCATAACAAATAAAATTATTGTTAGTATCTTCAGCCTTTTTATACTTACTTTGGATAAGAAACTTTTTGAATTTTCTTGAGAGAGCATTAATGTCTTCATCATCTTTATCTGATCCATCGTTGTCAGAAGATGCATTTAAAGCAATGATTTTATTCTCTAGTTGTTCTCTCTCTCTTATATCTTGAAGTTATACTTCATATGCCATTAAATTCCCAACAAGATCTTCTAAGGTAAGTGTTGAGAGGTCATTAGCTTCTTCAATTACGGTCGTCTGTTTCTCCCATTTTTGGTGTAAGTGCATGAAGAACTTTTCTCACCATCTCCAATTGTGTGTATTCTTTTCCAAGACTAATTAGAGAGTTGGTGATGTCGGTGAATCTTGTGATCATTTCAGTGATCATCTCATGTTCTTTCATTTTGAATAACTCAAACCTGTGCACAAGAACAAAGATTTAAGATTCTTTAACTTTATTTGTACCTTCGTGTGTTATCTCTAGTATATGCCAATTTTGATGGGCTGAATTGCAAGTAGACGCGCGATTGAACTCGTTCTTGTCCAAGGCACAAAACAGTGCATTCATCACCCTTGAGTCCAGATTCACATTTGTTCTTTGTACAACTGTCCATTCTGTGTATTAAGTAGTTGGCCTTGCGAATTCAGTCTCTACTATGTTCCAAAGTTCATAGCCAAGAGATTAGAGGTAGATCTTCATCCGATACTTCCAATAGTTGTAGTTTGTGTCGTCAAAGAGAGGTGTTCACTGTGTGGAATGTCCCTCTTTGAATTATGAAGTATTTAATATACTTGGTGATGCCATCTTTCACCTTCCTCTGATACCAATTCTAGGGTTTGACTTGCTTATATATACCAAGTGTAGGATCGTGACCCTTAAGAATATAGTGTGTTCTTATAAAAATCTGTAGAATCTTTACACTTAAACACTAGAGGGTGAGTTTGCAAAGTAGATTATAAATTACAAAGAAAGAATGACAATATTAGAAAATGAACATCACAAACACGGGCATGTATACTGTTTCCACATCCCCGGTGTACATCCAGTCCCCCAAGCAAATCACGTTTGAGAGTTCCACTGTGATTTTAAAACCTTACAAAATCAAACAGCAAACCTGACCAATTTACAAGACCATGCAAATTATAAACCTAATTGACAACACCATGCCAATTGTAAACCGACATCAATACCAAGGGATCAACCCCTCTCACAAACCGAGAGAATCTTCCTTTGAAGCAATGTATAATTTCAATCCTATAAGCCTTGAATATGTTGTGAACGTGTAACAATGGCTTATCAATCTTTTTAGTTCTCTGAATATTGCCTAAACAAGCTCTAAGAATGAATGGAACAAAAGCAATATCAAAAACTCTCTTTTCTGAAAAAACAGATTAAAAAACTAAAGTTTTGAGAGTTAATTTGAACAATATATGAATTTTACAAAATGCAAGTTTTGGTAGTTGTTTTTTGATATGTTAACCTATTTATAGCCTCTGAAATGACAAGCTTTTAAACCTAAGAAACATCCAAAAATTGTTATAAACAATCACTTATTCAAATGTCAAATAGTCAGAAAAACTATCTGAGTAGTCGACTACAAGTCTTATTAGTCGACTACTCTGAGTTCAAACAGACTCTTGTTTAGTCACATAATTCCTTAGTATAGTCGACTACTATATTCATTAGTTGACTACTCTGTAAAAACAAAAAGTCTAGAATTCTGATTCAACTCTTATTAGTCGACTATAATACCTAGTAGTCGACTAGTCTGTAATGACACAGAAATTGATATTCTATCTGTGTCTGTTGTAGTCGACTACTCATGCTATTAGTCAACTATTAAGGGGTAGATATGAGCTATATGATATGTTTTAAGTCTCACTCAATATCTATTAATTCTAATGGTTAACATAGGGGATTTCTATTGTTAACCAACACACTAAGCATGTGTTAGTGTGTTCTAACACTATGTGTGTGCATGTGTATGAGTGATCAAAGCTTGTACATATTTCTAAGCAAAGAAAATATAAAATTACATTTTGATAATAAAGTATATCTTCTTCTTTGCTTCATTTTGCCTTAAACTCATCTATGTCTTGAGTATCTCTTTGAATATAATTGTTGATTTAGCTCTGATATTGCAAAACAAATATTAGCACATAATGCACACAACATATAATATCATCAAAACAAACTAATCTTAGGGTCAAGATTCCTAACACTCTGAAGACTCGGATGATGAATCAGAGGGTGATCGGGGATTCTCTTCTCCTTCTGTTATCTGAGGAGGAGTAGGTTCCCTCTCTTTATTTTTGTTGAGGACCTCGGGGGAGCTCGTGACATCCTCTTCTTCTTCTTGTTTAGGAGCTTCTCTAGCATCTCCTTTATGTCGTTGATTGCTCCTTACTTCATAGCAATTGTAGCTTGGTGCTCTTCCAGCTTTTTGGCTATACCATCAGGAACTTCAGCCATGTGCACCTTTGTGCACCCACCCTGAATTGAGCTTGAAGCATGAGATATTGCTACTGCCGAGCAATCATCATCATTGTCGTTAGAAATGGATGCTAATCGCCTATAGTCAAGTGGTATAGCGGTCCTTGTCTGAGTCCGGGTTTGCTGGTAGACACCTTCAGGCTCAATGATGAGGCCTTTCAGTCCTGGTGAAAATTTAGTGTCAGAAGAGTCTGAATTCTTTGTCATGGACTTCCTTGTTATGTTGATAGTTGCAGTTGGGAGATCTAAGTCATCGAGAGCTTGTTTCCTCATGCGATTGCATCTTCGGCAAGGAAGTCTTGTCTCTATTGATCGTTCAGAGAGTCTCTCAAATACAGACAATTTTAACAATTCACCACATTGACACCCAGCGAGTACTACCGTGATAAGCCTCTTGCAGTGGCATCAAGGTGTTATCTTGTGAATACTGTGTTTGTGCGTCAAGTGTTCTATGAGATCCACTGTGGTTGATGCTTGCAACCCCTAGCGTCAGAAGAGTCAGTAGAGTGATTGTAAGAAGAAAGCCCAAGAGTGCACTTGGGAAAATCGTCAAGTGTTGAATTCTAGCAGACTTGCCTTGATAGGCGAAGTTGCCTAGTCTGGCGAGGTTTGCTTGTTTGGCGAACATGAGTCTGTTTGCAACAATATACAGTCTGGCGAACTTGGCAAGGTTCAGCCTCCTGTTCTTCTAGGCGAGGTTTACCTGTTTGGCTGACTTGCATGCGTCCACTTTGCTCACGCTGGTGAAGTGTACCTATCAGATAAACTTCAACCGGCTTACCATTCTGGCAAAGCTCAGTTTGCAGATGGGATTGAGCTGCCAGGCGATCCTGGTGAGGTTCACCAGTTGACTTAGATCCACCTGATTGATGAAGTTCGCTTGACTGGGGAAGTCCGCCTGATTGGTGACCTTCACTAGCAATATGAGGTCCGCCTAAATGGCAAATTTTGCCAGTGATGTATGGTCCGCCTAAACTGCGTAGTTTTCCAGAATTGGGAACCTTTCCTTTGTTTTTAGAACTAGCATTGCTTATCGGACCTGAATAATAATTCAGGCCATCAAAAGACATCAAAGCATGTGCTTCATGGCGAGCGTGGGCTTGTCGTCGCCTCTATTTGGCCCTCTTTGAGAGAGGAGTGTTCACATTGATGGTGAAGTCATGATCTGCGCCAACACAAACTTGGTCCCCTCAGAGATAGGAGTTTGCATGGATTGCTTAACAACCCAACGAGTGACTCCTAGGTTTGCATCTTTGGCATTTCGGCCTGCATCAATAGTCTTGGGAGGGATAGAACCCCTAGTGATTGCTCGGGTGGAGCTCTTAGGCATGATAGCCTTAGCTTGCTTGGGCTGAGTCACACACAATATTTTGCGATACTTATGTGATGTTTTGCCACCAGAGGAAGCAGAAGATAAATACTATTCATACCTGGCTTGATCGAACTCAATGATGAGGGACTCAATAGTAGTCCCTGCAGCAATCTTATCGAGTTGTGCCACCACCAATTCATCTGACAGAATAGTCTCCCCACTGTGGTTGCCATCTTCTGTTGGTCGAAAAAGATTATTTTGAATTTGTATTGATTGAATTGTGTATTACAAACTAGAAGTCTCTTTTACACAGAAGAAGAGAGAATTGATTTGATCTCTCTTTTGTTTAACATGAGATTTTTAGGACAAAAGGATGTCTCACTCCATGCTTGAGTTGAGTTTTCTTCCCGTTGACGATTCAAACAAGGTTGTCAACAAACTTCCTCGTGTGGTAGAAGTTTTGTTTTTTGGAGTTTGAGTACTCGAGCTAGAGTTTGAAGGCCGAGTGCAAGATGCTCTTAATGATTTCATTGTCCTTCTTATCACCCGCTCCCTCTTTTGGTAGCCATTAGTGGCTATTTATAGAGGAGAATGGTGTGTAACCGTCTCCTATGAACGTGGGAAGTGGGCACAACCACTTCCATATTTTAAGCCTTAGTGGCTGACTTGGACAAGCAATGCAGGTAAACTTGACACTGTAGGCGTACTTGTATGTTCAGGTGAGCTTGACTTGCTTGCAGACGAGTTGGAGCATGTAGGCGAACCTCGTAGGTGATGTTAAGTGTTTAGACGAACTTAACTCTTGTAGGCGAAGTTAAGTGTTCAGGTGAACTTAACTTTGCACGAGCTATCTTGGCGAAACTTGACCAGTTCAGACGAACTTGAATCTGCATGGTTGATTCAGGCGAAGCCGTGTTATAAGGTGAACTTGGCTTTGCCCGCGGAGTTAAGTATTTAGGTGAACTTGAATCTGCATGGTTGATTCAGGCGAAGCCGTGTTATTAGGCGAACTTGGCTTTGCCCACAGAGTCAAGTATTCAGGCAAACTTGACTTCATCAGCGGAGTCAAGTATTCAGGCGAACTTGGCTTTGTTCATGCAGAGTCAAGTATTCATGCAAACTTGACTTTGTTCATGTGGACTTGAATGTTTAGGCGAAGTTCAGTGTTCAGGCAAACTTCGTTCTTCACAGGCGAAGTTCAGGCGTTGTTTAGCTTTCAGGCGAAGTTCAACTTTCAGGCAAACTTCGTTCTTCGTGAGCGAACTTAAATCTTTATATGTGAACTTCATGTGAATTTTAGCCTCGTAGGTGAACCTTTGAGCTTCTTTTGTTAGGGATAAAAGCAATTTTATTTGCCTACAACTATTGATTCAAGTCAACAAAGAAAAAGAGGAAGGCTAAGATGAAGCAAAACTAGAGTTGGCTTATCAATAGATAATTTGATAACAACTAATCCAATTCCTAAAATCTAGTTGTTTATTAGAAACAGGTCTACAAGGGGTGAAAATGCACAACAAGGTAAAAGTGAAAACTCAGTTATTAGTCTATTGTAAGATATATGCTTAAGTTAACTTTATTTTTTGTTTGCAAAGGTAAAGCTCAATCTCAGACAACAGAACCTATTATAGGAAGAGAAAGAGGAAGAGGGCAAGGAAGATGTAGAGGTGGTGGAGGGGGGAGGGGGGGGGGGGTGGGGGGGTGGGGGGAGCAGTCAACAAAGAGTACCTCAAGGCTTTAGTGTTTGGCAATGAGAACGTGGTGAGATGGTCTTCATGAATCCAACTGTTAGTCAATCACCTATTGTGATGAATGAAAGTCAAAGTGCATTTGAAATTGTAGACCAAAATCAACAATCACAACCTTCTACTCAACAACAATGAATACACTAAGTGGGAGGAGGCTAAATCTTGCAATTTCTATAATAAGACATGTATTTTGAAATGACAATGTTAATGCCATTGTTCTTGGCTTGTTTTTTTTATTATATATACTTTGTACTATGTTTGGACAAATTCTGGATGTTTTTTTAATATATACTTGTTTGTTATGGATGATTTATATGGATCATGTTTGTGCATGTCTGTGTGACAGAGTATTTTTGCAACAAAATTATAGACAAAATGCTGCCAAATTTGCATATAATGTTGTCAATAAGCACATCAACTTCATTTACTCAATAAGCATTTATTTGCTCAATAAGCATTTTATTTAAACAAGAACAACATAAACATAACATCACTACATTAAACATTATATTAAACACCATTACATTAACCACTCAAATACAACAAGAACAACATAACTAACATCAAAGTAGCACGATTGTACAATTTAAGAGATATTTTCTGTAAAATAAAAGCATCTCTTAATCTGCCAATCTCTTCCAAACTAGCTACAGTTTCATTTTGGCACATTATCACCTTCTTCTTCAACATGTTGTTCTCCTCTTCACAGCTATTGATTTCACGCATTAACTGATGATTTTGACGAACATATGAATGCAGATTATTGCTCCTATCTTCAAACAATCCATCAATTTCATTCATATGACAATTCAACTTTATAATTTCATCTCGTAGAAGAGGTACTAAATTAGCAGCAACTATGCACATTGGCAGATCATACAACTCCCACAATCCACAACCAACATTCTGAACGTTAGTTGAAACAAAATTTTAGAAAATAAAAAAAATACCCAAACAAAACCAAATCAAACTGAACTCAAACTCACCTTTTGGCATCTGTAGAAGCTTCTGCCTGGATTTTTTGAAGCGAATGAGGTTAAATAGATGCAATCTAACCCACACTTATACTTCTTTACCCCCTCAAATTTTGCTTCTTCATTCCACTTTTGAATGAAGTGCAACTTGTTGAATCCTGCAGCCATTCTACTATTCCCGCCACCGACACTCCTCATTGACGGCGCGCTTGAGCTTGAAGAGGACATCCTTGAGATATCTGGAAGCAATTTCGCCTATCTCTCATCAGCCAAAGAAACCCCAACTTGAGTTTTCCTCATATTTGTTGTGCCCTAGTTCTTCGTTTCATCCCTGCTTTTTATTCCCTCTGAAAACCAGTTAATGAAATCCACGTCACTAATCATTGCCACATTAGCATTTTCTAGCAATCAGTAAGGGCCACGTGATGGTCACATTAGGGGTTTCACCGGAAAAATTAACTCGGGCTAAAATTTAGATCCAAGTGCCAACTTAAACCCACTTTAAATTATTAGAGATTTTTTAAATATCATTATGGTAAAACGGGTGTTTTTTTAAATGCCAATTTGGTACTTTAGAACCTAGGCGACGTGCCAATTGGTGTTGGATTCATATCCAAAGGCAGCACCTACCCGATTTAATCCGAAAACAGTTGTAGCTTCTCGCTCATCAAAACTCGCGGCCACAGAACCAAAAATCTTCACTCTCTCGGTTTCTCACTCTAAAATCAACAATGGCCTTTGGATCTCTCTCCCTCATCTCCTCCTCATCAAACCCAATCCCTAACCCCTCTCCTTCACCCTCCTCATCTTTTCACGGGGCCCAGAGACCGCCGCGCTCTCTCCCCTTTCGCGCGCTCAGGCGACCGAGGGCAATCTCGGCGTCGATCGAGGAGAGAGACGACGGAATCGATCAGTTCTCTGAGAGCAACTCGATATCTGATTTCATGAGGTTTAAGAAAGGGGAAGGGGTTGGAAGAGGAGGGGAGGGGACTGGAGAGCTGCAGACTGCTGTCGTCAGCTACAAGAAGAGGTTCCCTTGGGTTTTGTTGCAGCCTTTTCTTCAGGTTTGAACGATTTACCAAGTAATTTTATTTTGCTTTTTTGGGGGGTTAATTTGAAAGATGTCGCACGCTAAGAACCCATATTAGTCCTTGATGACTTTTAACTATTTTGTTGAATCCAAGAACACAGTTACTTAGGCTATGTTTGGTTTGAGAGAAAGGGAGAGAAAAGAAAAAGAAAGAGAAAGTAAAAAGAAAGGAAAAGAAAAAGAAAAGAAAATGATATTCTTTTTATTGTTTGGTTAGAAAGAATATTATAAGGAAAGTTAGAAGAAAATTCATAAGAAAGTCATTTTCTCTTGTTTGTTACATTTCTGAGAAAAGAGGAAGAAAATTATCACAACATAATTTTATTCATACTTTTTGGAATTAGATTCAGATTTTAAATAATTTACAAAAAATAATTAAATTAAATTATGATTCTATCATATTTTCAAAAAAATTACAAGTTACCGAACATGTTTGCACAATCGTAACTAAAAAAATTTAGTCAAATTTACGATGACTCTAAATTTGCATATAATCTTACATGGTCTTAGACTTGCAAGTTATTCATAACCTCAGGTGAAGAAAGATGATTCCGAATAAGCTCTAAACAATAATGCAATTCAAGCATAATTATTCAAAATTAGTATCATTCATATCTTAGGAAGTAACAGGTTAATAAATATGTATTTAAAAAAAATTGGTAATTTCCTAACACAAAAACTTGAGTGGCCATCAACATCGAGTTTGTGAATATTAACAAGTGGAAGCACAACCACAATTCCGCTAATTAAATAACAACATTTCTCACACATAATATTTGCAGAAAGAAAGGTTAATAAAAGAATCAAAACAAATCTAAAGTAAATGTCATGATATTCCTAATATAAAGTATATAATCCGTTTCTAGTCACAAAGCTATTACAATCAATTTCATATAAAAAACCTTAACCAACAAAATCTATTACAATCAATTTCATATATAGAGAATCTTAACCAAATAGAGAGAAAAATATGCCGAAGTCCTTGGTTTTTGACTTTAGTGAGCCCATCAAAACATCAATCCCGCATCCTTCATCCCCTGAAATTAATTCAAAAAATTTCAAATAAGTAGAATATAAAGGTCCAATATAGTTATAACTTAGAATTTGCTACAAATTATATCTAACACTGTAAAAAGTAAAATATAAACGAAGATGTGAGCTCCAATATAGTTATAACTTAGAAGTAAACCAACATAACTCTCTATCACAATGAAGAAAGATTCCTACACTTCTGCCTATAAACCAACATAAGCTCCAATATAGGTATAACTTAGAAGTAAACCAAAATGTTTGTGTGAATTCAAAAAACACAAGGTCCCAATTGACACACAACGGTAGTAAAAAAAACACAAGGTCCCATAGGCCTTAGTTATTGGTGGAAGAGAATTATAATACCTGCGGGAGAAAAAATACATGAAAAGATTTAACAAAGTCGTTGTGAACACCAAGCTAAACAACAAAGTCAAGATAAAACAAATAGATAGACTCATGTAGCATAAAAACTAAAATTGATTAACTGTCCAAGAAAGTAACTGAGTAGTAAACCTGATTCCATATTGGCATTCTGTTAAGCTCGATACATGACCTTATTTTGTGTAGAATATGGACAAGAATAAGGACTATGCTTTGAGTACCAAATGCAACTTAAGTTTCATGAAACTATAGAACATATTCAAATATATAATACAACCTAACACACAAAAATTAAACCCCATTGCCATTTGACTATATATGACTTTCTTTCATTAATGCGAGAAGCAATCAAAAGCAAAGATTGAACCAATCTTCATTTTGACCATATTCAGTAACATCTAGAACAGCTAATGAGACCTTTTTTGGTTTAGCAGATATAGTAATTGAATTCAATATCCAAGCAACAACTGCAAGAGGGGACTACTCCACGCTCGCACCAGATGATACACAATATTGAGTAATAACTGCAAGATGTTGCTATCTCCCCCTTCTAGGAACACAAGACATAAGGGAGAGAGAAAAAAACAATGAGGAACTTGAAGGAATAGAGAACCATACAGTGATAAACATAAAGAACCAATTCAATAAAAAGGTAAAAACAAAATCATATATCAAAAGAAAAGTTCTATAGAAATCCTTCTTCAAAGTTCACAATTCATTAATTTGGCAACAATACATACTTGTTATATGAAAACAAATTGCAATAATACATGCTGTTTTTCCAATATCAACAAGTTCATGCATGAGAATTCTATATATAGCAAATTAATTATATATAGCTATCTATATAGAAAGTCCAATATCAACAAGTTCATGCATGAGAATTCAATAAAAAAGAACACAAAACTGTAAGAAAAGTACGCCAATATAAAGGTCATAGTAGTTTACCAGGGAGTGACACTTCTAGCCATATCATCACTGGTTGAAGCTGACAATCAAGAATTTGAGATATAATAAAGAATTAGGAAGATCAAGATTGAGCTTCACTTAACAGTGGCAAATGATTCCAAGTAAACTACCATCTTCTCAGACATTTCCCCATATAAGGAATAGATAGCACGTCAGACTACATTCTAATGTGCACTGGCAAACATGTAACTTTGGATTCTCAGAAAGGAACAACAAAAAAAATTATGTTGTCTTCTTTAAAGGGCATCACTTTTAGTTTGATGTCAATTTAAAAAAAAAACGCTTTCTCTAAGTTTACAGAGTATTGGTTTTAACTTTCAACATGGTCTAACTAAGAACTTTAAAATTGGTTGACGCGTATAATTAAAAGAACCAGTAAACTGTTGAGTTTATTAAAGATGTCAACATTTGAATTTACAAGGTTGACAGATGGTAATTTCTTCCCCTTAATTATGGTCAATTAGTGGATACCCTCAAATGGGCGTTAATTTGGCTTGTAAGAAAATGATGTAACTAGGTGAAAAGGCCATAAGTACTATTAGTATTAAAATTCCATGTCTTTAATCACTGCTGCCTGATTCAACACAGAAGAACCTAACTAATATTAGATGACCGAAGACAAAAATTTATCTTTTTGGCTTATCTCATGGTATAAAGATCAATATAGCTCCATAGGCGGAATTGTCAATATAACTCCATACTGAAAATTCTCATTTCACCACTTTGTATGGACATTTCTCTTGCATAACCTCAACACGGGTGTTTGATTCATCTTGCAAGGAAATGATGTAGCTAGGTGAAAAAGGAGAGAAGTAATATCAGCACCAAATCTGAATAACAAGATTATCGGACTACGGGCTTCTCGTGCTCATAATCGTGGGGGGATAATTGCCAAAAGCTTCTCAAGACCTAGTCTTTATTGAGCCTTCTCGACTTAAATCATTCTCTATTTACTTAAATACATGTCATTTGGAGTAATCAGCAGCTACGCAATAAACTAGTTAAAAAGAACAGAAGGAGCCTCTGAAATATCTCCAAGTTATATCAAAGAACAGCTAACAATAAATAGTAGGCTACTATGTAATCCAAATTTCACAACAAAATTAAAAAAATATTGGTGAAATGATCAGTACCCAGCAGCCGAGCTGAGGAGAAACGAAACGATTGCGCACCATCCCGTGACCGTAGAAGCAGTGAGAGTTGAGAAATCGAAGAAATACATCAAGCTCATCCTAGAAACCCTAGTTCCAACGAGAATTGTCATGAAAAATCCCGGAGTGAGGTAGTACAAAAACTAAAGGCAAACAATCTGCGATACAATCAGCCATGGATCCCATACTATCGCCCCATAGAACACTGAAGGGGAAATTTGATTTCGGGTTCATCGGAGCCGGTGAGATCGCGGACGATGTCGACGGCGGCGGGGATGAAGATCCGAGAGAGGTCGAGGGAGAGAGATCCGAGAGAACGACGAGAGAGAGCTGGAGATTTGAGATCGAGAGATCGAGAGAGAGAGGATTGCGATGGAGTCGGGAATTTTGAAGGGCATCGAACGGGATTTTCTCCCCCTCTCTCATTTTCACTCCGATCAAGTGAGGAAAGGGGAAAAGAACTGGGTATATGGGTGTTTTTCTACAGTGATTTTAAGATTCTTTTTCTTTTTTGTTTTCTTCCAAACCAAACAAAGAAAAATTATTTTCTTTTGCACTTTCTTTTCCTTTCTTCTATTTCCCTTCAAACCAAACATAGCCTTAGGGAAGTTACCTTTTCTGTTTCCCCGTTATATCATTGTCTTGAACCCCCATTTGTGACGGCCGTGAAGCCAATGAGTCCTTCTTAACCCAATAAAATTTGCACGTTAGACATATAATTTGCACTAACCCCTGAGCAGGGACGAATCCAGACTTGTTCAATTATCTGTGTGTGTTCGTTGGGGGTGGGGGTGGGGTGCAGTGTTAGTAAAAAAATTGTTATCAAAAGCTGCGTACCTAAGAAAAACTTATTTAAAAGCTAGTGTATTATGCAAAATTGACGAAACGAAAATGCTAATATTAATTAAGTAAAAGGTAACAAGTTAAGAAAAGTCAAGTCAAATATCCCAACAATGTATCATCAGTTTTACATCCACAGTAGCATAGCCAGAATTAATTTTTGCCCTGGGTAAAAAATAAAGGTGGTCTACGAGTATGAGGAGCTCAGTGAGAGAGAGGAGGGAGGCGCGGGAGAGGGAGGAGGGAGAGATCGTGGGAGAGGCGGAAGATCAGGGAAATGCTCGACAAAGTTGAAGAGAGGAAGGAGATGAGGAGAGGAAGGAGATGAGGAAGAAGAGAGGGTAAGCGGGGAGGAGGGAGGGTGACAATGGCGAGATATTCTTGTTCAGGGCAGCTGCCCAGGGCAAGAATACCCTGGCTACGCCACTGCATCCGCACAAACTAATATAAAGATTAAATAAATATTAACCACATTAGCTAAAACTTACGAGCTGCCTTTCAGTCACGAAGCTTCTTAAACCTCACAATTTTTGTTGTCGATAAAGGGGTATCTACTTCTTTCTCTAACTCAGAAGTAAACCCAAAAAGATTAGATGTTTAGGTCTATTGCCATTAAGAAGAGGAGAAATAGATGAAAGCCTAATTCTAATCTAGTTGAACGATTGTCCTCAGCAGATACGAGAACTCCACGAATATCTACAGTCTTACCCCTCTCACTTTCTAGGATCCCAAAATAGAAAAAATAGATTTTTTTCCTGAATCTACAGGAAGAAGAAACGCAAAATTTAAAAGCTAGTATATTACACAAAATTGACGAAACGAAAATACTAATATCCCAACAAAATTTAAAAGGGACAAATCTAGAATTGTTCAGTTACGTGTGTATTTTTTTGGGGGGGTGGGGTAGGGGGGGGGAGTGGGTACAGTGTTAGTCAAAAATTGTTATAAAAAGCTACGTACCTTAGAAAAAGCTAGTGTATTACGCAAAATTGACGAAACAGAAATGCTAATATTAATTAATTAAAAGGTAACAAGTTAAGAAAAGTCAATTCAAATATCCCAACAATGTATCATCAGTTTTACGTCCACACAAACTAATGTACGGATTAAATAGATATTAACGACATTGGCTAAAACTTGCGAGTTGCCTTTCAGTCACGAAGCTTCTTAAACTTCATAATTTTCTTTGTCGATAAAGGGGTATCTACTTCTTTCTCTGACTCAGGATGAAACCCAAAAAGATTAGATTTTTTAGGTCTATTGCCATTAATAAGAGGAGAAATAGATGAAAGCCTAATTCCAATCTAGTTGAACAAAAGTCCTTACCGGATATGAGAACCCCGCGAATATCTACAGTCTTACCACTCTCACTTTCTAGGATCCCAAAATAGAAAAAAATAGCTTCCCCCTCCCCCCTAAATCTACAGGAAGAAGGAAAGCAGGCAATCAAAAGAACAAAAAAAAAAAGAGCAAGTCGGAGCCAAATCATCGCTTCTGTTGTAAATTGTTTATGTAATATAATATTACTAAATGGTGAACCGCATGTTGCTTCTCTCCCCAGCGATTCTCTTCTCCCTAACTAAAATAACATCAGCAGATTAATTTGTTGACCCTACTTATACATATATATAGATATCACTTAAAAAAATAAAAATCTTTTTTTTGGGAAGGTGGGGTGGGGGTGGGGAGGGGACGAGCATTGGTTTAGGTTTGATGGGTTTGTAAGTAGTTGTTTTCATGATCGTCAGACGTGGGGGGTCGAAGACAGGATTATAATAGAAAAAACAATTGCTGTCATTTTTATTTGGAATGCAAGGTTAAACTAACAGAATTAGACCATTGGGACTAATTTGGGGTAATGGATTTTAGAGGAATTATTTTGTAGTATCAAGTTTTGGGGATTTATTTGTAAAATAGAAAAGATTTGGGGACCTACATCTCGAACACCCCCCTTCCCTTTTTGGAACTGATGTGGAATTTTTATGTTTTGTAGGTTGATTTGGTATCAACTATACACATTGCAGACAAAGAGTATGACTTCTTACTGAAAAGGATCATGTTTAGTTCATGTTTTGCCTGAATTTGGTTTACAATAATATCAATGTCAATAAATAACTGCATCATGCTAAGCCTATTGATTGAGTTCCTCATAATATATCATATCAAGTTGATTGAAAAAAGGTAATCAGGTAGCAAATAACTAAATGTTTTATTATTTTGTTAAGAGCAGCTTTTAACCAGGCCTGACCGAACCTTTCTTCATGTTTTTGCATTTTGAAACCAATATTTACATGCTGTTCCATCATAAATTGCAAATGCAATGCAAGTAATAGCTCGTGCTTACAAACTACTGAAAAGAAAAAAAGGGCCCGGAGATAAAAAGGACATTTCTTTCTTCACCCAAGTTGAAACAAAACCTCAAAGCACCAAAGAGATTTGTATGTCAAAATATCTACAAACAGGAACCCCTCTGGGATAATCACATAGATCACGTATGCAGTATTGGGCCTCAGTTGTGTAATAGTCGGAACTCAGAAGCACATCATTTTGTATAGAAATCTTCCAGTTCACTGCTTCTACTTCTCTGGATTCTGCAGGTCCAACCTCCATCTTCCTCCTTTTCGAGTTTATTGGATCATTACCTATCTACAGTGCAACTAAGGAGCTAATAGAGTCACTATAATTTAACTGTGTAGGTTTTGATTAAAGATTCTCCTGTTAATTTCCTTACAAATCATTCAAACTACAGCCAACACGCTCATATCCCATTCATAACTCACATCCAGTCATCCAGTATAACATATGTAGTTATGTATCTTCCCTGTCAGTTCGCAAATCAGCCAAGCACCTGGCTTGTCCTCCTAAATGTTCAAATTATGCTTCAGAGGATGCCAAACAAGAGATACATAGAAACAGTGTAGAACAATAAGAGAAATAGTCTCAGCATCATATACATGAAACACATCCCTGGTTTTTGGAATCACTTGCAAAGCACATCAACAGTGTATAGCCTCTCTTGTACGCAATGACGTTAAGCTTTAGTCTCTTCAAATCTAGAAAATCTAGAGGAAGACCTCACAGTAAGGACGATCTTTCTCCCACCTCCACATTCTTCTATCCATTGTAATATTCCAAGGAACTGCCTGTGGTTGCAATATTTTGGGAACCAGGTGGAGAGTCCTTACTTTTGGACTCCATAGCCAATTACCATGAGGAAACCGACTTGTGAGTTGTGACATAACTGTATCATATGGGTCCTCTGCTACTTAATATAAATTAGAAAAAGAAGCTTTAGGAGTATTCTTTCCGTACCATCTATTAATGCAAATAACAGCATCGTTTCCCATTTCCTAATTCTACAGTGATATTCATGAGAAATCTGATGCGAACTGCCTTGATATCCCATCATGACTATAGTTCAGATATTTTCTCTCACTAGCTCCATCATGTGTCGATTTGTTTTTTTCAGCTTCCTAAGCATTTATAATTACTAATGCAATTATGCAGGTATTTTGACACACTGCAGAAAGAACTCCAACTATATGATTGTGTCCTCTATGAGATGGTAGCAAGCAGGGAAAGTCTAGAAAATAGGAAAAATTCTACAACTACTAGGAGGCTGAAAGCTTCACGTTCCAAGGGTTTCAATATTCTTGGATTTATACAGAGGCAGATGGCTCGAATCCTTGCCTTGGATTTCCAACTAGACTGTCTCAATTACCAGGCTGACAATTGGTTGCATGCAGACCTTGACTTCGAGACTTTTAAGATGCTCCAGGTGATTTAAATATCTAATATACCAGCAAATTTATTATCCTTTTTAAGTCAATGTACCTTAGTTTGACCCATCGTCGAGCTCTCATGGTTGGTGCATCTTATCAGTGCATGAAGTTCTCTTTTGTAAGTACAGTTTTTTGTTACCTTGTTGTTTTTTTATATATACTTAATCATCCAAGTTGCTACTGACGGTACATAAAAAAATGCAATGACCCATTATATACTAGGTAAAAGCATGTTGGATGCACATGGAGGGTCGCGATATTGCCTTTCTAGTTTCCATTCTTCAACTATTCCTATCCTCACTGTGTCAATCTCTTATTTGTTTCACTATGATGTGTAGGAGATGAAAAACAAGTCCATCTGTCTCTAATGATTACAAATTGGCAAATTGGAATTTACCACAGATGTATAAAAATAACATGGAGCATGAAGATCTTTGTCAATGCCTAATTATTTTATAGATCATTTTTATTACAATTAGGTTCTTTCGTATATGAATTGTCAAACTTACAGAAAGCGCTAGGTGCCGTATTATTGCCTAAAGCCTAGGTGCCTAGGCAGCCTACACGGGGTCTAGGCACATTTTTTTAAATGGTGGAGGAGGAGGTTTTGCTGAAGGTCAGAGAAGGAGGAGGAGATGTTCGTAGTTAGTGGAGGTGGCCGGAGGAGGTCGGAAGATGTGGAGGTGGTAGCGGAGGAAATGACGACCAGGACCTAAATGCCACTTAGGCTTAGGTGGTCTAGGCAGCCTCTTTTCAAAACATTGATGAGTTATAATATATATGTATATATATACATATATATATGTATAAATACATATATATACATATACATACATACATAGATATACATATACATACATGTAAATGTATATATATGTATATATATATACACACATTGTTGAATGATGACTAAGATCAAACAGTTAATCGTATCCATGAGAGGATATGTTCGGTTTAGTGTCGATGAAGGGACGCTTTCTTCCCTGACTTTATGTCTGGTTCTTGAATTGGAGTGTTGATCAATCTGCATGTGTAGAAACTCGTAAGAGGGCGGGGATCAGTTCCCCCGTTGTACGTCCAACGATCAATTTAGTTGATGAATTTGAGTGAGAAAAGTAAGAATTGTGTGTTCTTGTGTGCAGTAATATGCTCCAAGGTTAGATTTGTGTTTTTCAAAAAAGTCTCCTCTAAATTCGAATGATACCTGTATTTATATCCGAAGCATGATGGGTTGATTGGTCACTTCGGCCGAGCACAGTGAGGAGGTGACGAAGTACGGGTTGGCAGCTGAGTCAGCTTTTGCTTTATAGGTGTCGGCTGGCGACTAGAGAGTAGATCATTTTGGCATTAAATGAGAAGTGATCAGTGGCGGAATAGTGGCCCACGTGGTCCGATGAGTCATGAAGACTATCGGGACCAGAGAAATAATGCACCTGTTATGCATTAAATGCGATGCAGACATGTAGTCACTGAGGATAGATTCGTCGATAAGTAACACCGTTTCAAAACGGTTCCAAGAGGTGTTCTGGACGAGTAGTCAAGTAGACTCTTGACAAGTCATCCAAGACGAGAGGACCAACTAACACCGCCTTTCGTGTCGGCATGGGAGAAAGTCGACTTGGCGAATCGGCTGAATCAGATTCTGAGGGATCTGGGCCATCCAGTTGAGCGGGGCAAGACGTATGAAGACACATTTGTATGTTTTCTAATACACCGTATGTCCATAGATAGGAATACTCTATAACACACATGTGTATATATATATATATATATATA
>BQKN01064883.1:5649-21513 GCA_022839385.1 Asparagus kiusianus | reverse complement strand
ATAGGTATACACAAAATAAAATACAAAACTCAGTGGGGGCATTTGCGCACTCTAGGTTGATGCAGTGGTAGACCTAGAAAAAAAAAAATTTTTTTGGGGGGGGTGCAAAAAAT
Organism: Asparagus kiusianus; assembly: GCA_022839385.1. Classification (NCBI taxonomy): domain Eukaryota; kingdom Viridiplantae; phylum Streptophyta; class Magnoliopsida; order Asparagales; family Asparagaceae; genus Asparagus; species Asparagus kiusianus. The sequence continues at coordinate 21,400 of BQKN01064883.1, read as the reverse complement.
TTAATAGTTCCCTACAATAATTTTAAAATATTTTTGCATAATTAATTTCTATCTAAACATCATCACATAACAAGATTTTCGATATCACATTTCGAATTAGAATATAGTGTTTACAACAACATTCTTCTTCGCTTCATTTCATAAAACCGTTTCATGACATCTTCCTCATCACTTTTACAAAATCTACCTTTTTCAATACAAAGCACTAAACAATTATCTGTACACTCATCTTCCATTCTATTTTCAAGATCATTCTTAATAATTTTCATTGCCGATATGCTCTTTCCAACACTTGAGATTGCAACGGGCAAGATTAATGCCATGTTCACTTATACACCAAAGGATACAAAGTATCCATTTCTATTCAACTAATTCTTTGCAAGTTTGCCAATCCCTTGAATTCCAGAAAAATCATGATGAGTAGTTATATAAGAGATGTAATTCTTATCAAACAAGGGGAATGAATTACTTGGTTCGAGACACGCCACACAAGAAAGCAACTCCATATAATGATTATCAAAATAGTTGTTCAACTCTTGAAGATAAAAACTAAAGATGTATTGAACCTTAGCTTGATAGTGCTAAAAATTAGTAGGCATTTGAACTTCACACTTTGGTTTACCAATCACAAAAGCATCTTCTATATTCGGGATCACTTTCTCATGCAAATTATAAAAATCACACATTATTTTAAACAGTCATCCAACCGTCTTCTCTCATTTTTTGTAATTTTTGTTTGACTACTATGACAAGATTCATGCATTGCGAGGTCTTGATCTCTCCTTTGTAATGCTTGTGATAAGTCATCGCTAATCCCCAAAATATTCTTCATCAAGTCACACAAAAATATAAACTCAATATTAAACAACCAATGCAAGATGCATTTTGCTTCATATCTTTGTGTATCACTATAGCCTTCCACGGAGATGACCTCCACCACATCAATCAACGATGAAAAACAAAGCAAACAAACTCATAATTGTGCTATAATGCAAACCCCAACACGTGTCTCCCGGCTGTTTCAAGTTTGCTTCTTGATTCAAAGCTCGTTCCATCTTGGTTTCACGTCTACAAATATCATCAATTATCTTTTGATGTTGTTTCTCTCAAAGAATATCGATCGTGACGCTTGCATGAGCCTTGGAGAATATTTATTTTACTTGCAGTATGTTCAAATAACTCATTAAGTAAATCATGTTCCTTTGCAATTCCTATGACCATCAGTTTATGTTGATTAAAAAATCAATGAACATAGAAAAGATGATTCATTCTCTGCTAATATCAATGCCTTATGACCATTGAATTATGCTTGCATATTGCTACATCCATCATATTTTTGCCTATGCATATTTGACAAGCTCAACCTATGTGTGGCAAAACTAGACTTAATGCTCGCTTTTAATGTCACCGCCTTAGTATCTGTAACATGAACAACTACAATAAAGCGCTCAATGATGCTCCCAATTTTGTCCACATAACGTAAAGCAATGGCCATTTGTTCTTTAGTTGATACATCACGATACTCACAACTAATAAAGCAAACAAGTCATTAATATTTTCAATGATAACTTTTGTTGTCAAATAGGCTTCTGAATCGTTGATGAAGTCAATTTGTTGTTGTCTGGAGCATTTGTCAACACAACCATTTTAATATTTTTCTACACATGATCGTATTTTGTAGAAGTTCAGGAAACCATTCTTTATTTAAGGATTTTTCTGATTCATCATGGCCACGGAAAGAGCTTCCTTGATGTTAGAGAAAACATGATTGCTCAAACCGTGTTCTCAAGCAGAGACTATAGTCAATCTTTTCTTGTTGAGAAGCTTTATATATATTGATATCTATATGCTGCTTTTGGTTCATGAGATCTTGATAAGCTTTAAAGCATTGTGTATGAACATATTGTGGTCTCTAACATAATTTTTAATCCTCCTTTTTCTAATTATGGCACGCCATACCCACAAAGTGATCACAACCTCCCTTTTGTTGATGTGGTGATTTAAATAAATAGTAATACAAACAAAAGCATGAATCTTTGCTTTCACTATATTCTAACCAATCTCCAAACCCTATGAACCACTCTTTGCAAAAATATCGCTCTCTACCGAAAATACACGAGTAGGATAGTTTGTTAGTATAGGTTGTCAAAGACCCTTGAACAAGTATGCTTTTCAAATAGTTTCTAATTGCTTAGAATCCGTAACAATTTTATGAACACTAGGTCTTAATCAGAGATCAGCCAAAGTTCATGCTCATCTAGGTTTTTCAGAATTTTTGAAGATGGTGGCGGCATCGGTTGCTATGGTGACGGTGCCGATGATGGTCGTGAGTCACACTCACCCTTGGTGGCAGAAGATATTTAAGCTCTTTTGAGAAATCATTCCATGATTGAGTCACTTCCACCCCTATACCCTAGTGGTAGAAGATACTCCGTCTCTTTTACCAAATCATTACATGACTAAAATAAGATTGTTAACAGATACTCAACCTGATATTATTGATAAGAAAAGAGTAATATGTAGGAATACAACCAGATGGTGGTTAAAAGAAGGTCCATATCCATTAACCCAAACTAAAAACGTACTAAATCTAACACTCGCTCTCAAACTGGAGCATAGATATCTATCATGCTTAGCTTGCAAGACAGAGAGCACTTTAAAAGAAACAACCTTGTTGAGAATATCCGCCAACTGTTCTGAAGAGGGAGTAAATGGAGTGCAGATCAACTCCTTCGTTACAACATCCCTAATCAGATGACAGTTAATTGCTAAGTGTTTCTTCTTTTCCTAAAAGATAGGATTCTTAGCAATGTAGATATCAGACTGATTATCACAATGCACACGTATCGATCCTGGCTAAATAAAACCGAGTTTTGTCATTAAGTTCTTCAACCACATCGTCTCACAAGTAGTATGCGACATCACTTCATATTCAGCTTCTGCACTAGACCGAGATACCACTTCTTGCTTCTTACTTCTCCAGGCTACTAGATTACCCCCAATAAAAGTTTAGTATCGAGTGGTAGACTTTCTATCCTCCTTATCTCCAACATAACTCGAGTCTGAATAAGCAGAGATTTATAAATGTTCATGTTTCTTGTACCGTAAGCTCTTTCTAAAAGAACTTTTGATATAGGCAAGAATTCTCATAGCTTCTCTTCAGTGAACCTCTTTAGGCATATGCATGAATTGACTCAAAAGTCCTACAGCAAAGATATATGAGATGTAGTAACTGTAAGATAAATCAACTTACCAATCAATCTTTTGTACTGATTGGTGTCCCTAAAAAGGTCATTTCTCATCCCAAAAGTCCACATCTGCTTCTATCGGGGTGCCGACAGGTTTGCAACCCAGAAGACTAGTCTCTTCTAGAAGATCTAAGGCATACTTCCTTTGAGGGAGAAGTAATCTATGTTTCTAGTAGTCAACTTTAGTCCTAAGAGAACATTTCGGCTTCGCCATATCTTTACTCACAAAATGATGTTTGAGATATTCTTTAGTTTCTGCCAAACCCTTTATATCACTCCTAGTGAGCAAAATGTCATCAACTTACACAACCAAGATCACCATCCCCGAAGTAGTGCAACGAATAAACACATAACAATCTGAATGACACCGCTAAAGACTAACTCCAGACATTACTTGGCTAAACTTGTTGAACTAAGCAACTGGAATTTGTTTTAATCCATAAATTACCTTTTTAAGCTTGCATACACGAGTCTTCCCCTGAGAAACATACCCTAGATGTTGTTCCATGTAAACCTCTTCCTAAAAGTCACTATATAAGAAGGCATTTTTTAGATCGAGCTGAAATATAGGCCACTCAGATTACCAGCAATGAAGAATAATATAAAAATAGAGTTAAGACAAGCAACAGGAAAGAAATTCTCAAAGTAATTAACCTAATATATCTAAGTAAAGCCTTTAGCAATTAGCCTAACTTTGTATCTATCTACAGAATCCTCGGGTCGGTACTTCACAGTGAAGACCCATCAACAACTCTTCCCCATGAGGAGTATGAAATTACATCCTAAGTTCACCCAAGAAACAAGTGCATCCATCTCCTCATCCATAGCCTGCTTCCAGGCAAGAGCTAACATAGCATAGATATAAAAGACAAGGACAAAGGAAACTAGCGAAACGACAGGGTAAGATCATAAGAAAAAATGAGATATAGAATGGATAGTGGTAGATTGTTTACCTTTCCGAATAGCAATAGGTGTTAGGTCTCATGTTATGAGCCTACATCTTCTAATCTTGTTTTGATGATTACAAACAATTCCTAATATTGTTTGTCTAGGGTTTATGTTTCTTATTAGGTATTCTAGACAAACAATGTGTTGGAGGATGGATGGATTGAGCCTACACGATCACATCAAATGGAGGTTGGCGGAATTATGGAGTGAATCATTGCAATTCATGTTAAAGATCCAAGATCTCACTTCATCCGCATATGTACCAAGATAGAGCTTCGTTGAAGATCATCAAGCTTGGGTAATTTAGTTTAGTTTTTATATTATGTGTGTTGGTACTCTAAGCTCAATCATATACACACATACACACTTTGATTTTTGTTTTGTATATATATAGTTATATATATACATATATGGTTTGGTTTAATAGTTTTTCAAGTTTTAATATGAAACAATTGAATATAATTGAAAATACATATTTGTTTCATATTTATATGCCTACATATGATTTCATCATTATCAAGTCTATTTAATTCAATGAAATCATGTCTTAGTGCATTATATGTGTATTTTGTTAAAATACTATTTTGTTTCATATTTTGGTTTAGCTATATAGATATGAAACAATATATATATATCCTCATATATACTTTTATATGTTTCATATTCTATTGCATTTGGAAAAACTTTGTGTTTTTGGTTTGTATGGTTTATAGACTTAACAACTATAGTTTATACTTTTTATCAAGTCTATAAAATCAGTTTACAAAGTTTCAAAACTTGGTTTATGTCAAAACATCAAAATTCAAATATCTCATGTTTTCATGTTTTGAACATATTTGTAAAAATGATGAGTTTTTACTTTTGGGGAATGCAATTCCAAAAATTCTTTTTGTAACATGTTCATTAACATGTTTGTAATGATTTCCCAAAGTTTTACATTTTTCTGAATTTATTTGATATTTTTATACCCTGTTTTAAGTTGACATGTACTGTTTAAAATAGGCTGTGTGCATGTCATGAGTCGACTCATGAACAGTGACGAGTCGACTCATAAACTATTGTGTAGTTTTCATTTTGCTTCTGATGAGTCGACTCACAAACATCATGAGTCGACCCATCAGATTGAGTCGACTCATGCCTGTCATAAGTCGACTCATAAACTGCTCTGGAATGTGCATTTTGTTTCTGCTGAGTCGACCCATGACCTCATGAGTCGACCCATGCATGATGAGTCGATTCATGAATTTTATGAGTCGACCCATAAGCTGATTTTTACACTGTAACGGCTACTTATGAGTCGACTCATAAAAAGTACGAGTCGACTCATAACATTGTAACGGCTATATTTCCAAACTGTTTTGTTTTTGGGTTTTTGGTCTTTTTACCTTGTTTTCTCTTAGCTTTGGGGTTCCTATAAATACCCCCACATATCCTCAGTTCCATATAGAACTAAGAGAATTGTTTTAACAAGTTTAAGGGTGTTTTAAGTTTGTTTAAATGTGTTTAAAGCCTTGTTTCAAAGTTTCGGTTTATGTTTACAAAGGAGGAAGATCACGTTGTCAATTGAGGGATTCATCCTCAATCTTCTTCATCCTCTCTTTATGTTTATAGAGAAGTTTTCCTAACTCTATTCTCTAGCAATTCGTTTTGATTTTCATATTACCATTTATTGCTAGTTTGTTAATTGAGTTAGATTTTATTTATACTCATTGTTCACACACAACCTATTGAGCTTATTGTATTTACATTCATAGTATAATTGGGTTGTGGGATTGTGTGACTTAGAGTGTGAGCCTACATTGTGTTCTCATCTATTGTAGAGAACGATTTATTTGTATTGAGCCTTCATTGTGAGATCACTTATATTACACTAGTACACCAATAGGAGTGTGTGGTGAGAGACGGGGTTGTCCCAAGAGTAGTGGCGTCGGTAGCCTAGAGAGAGGTGATAATTCCGAGCACTTGAGGGAGACACGGGCTAGAGACCAACACTTGAGGTTGTAGTTAGTGTAGTTACATTGTGAGCTATTGTAAAGTTTTCGGTTAGCTAGAAAACCGTATTGTGAGGTGTAAACATTTTTCGGGTAAGCGTAGAAAACCCGGTGTGATAGTGGAGATCTCCTCGAGGTGAGGAGCGGGGACGTAGGTCAGGCGGACCGAACCTCGTGAACATATCGTTTTGTTTGTGTTTGCATTGGCGCACTTATTTTCATATTTATATTGCCTTTGTCAATTGCACATTATTTATATTCCCACTATCTTATTTTGTTTGTTTCACCCTTGTATTAGTTGTATATCCTTACATATATATCTTGTCATATATTATACTTGCTAGGATATTTGTTAATAAGTTTAAATTGGCATAAATCGGATTAGATTAGCATAAACCCTATTCACCCCCCTCTAGGTTCCTTCCTAGTGGCATTAGGGTACTTTCAGTTGGTATCAGAGCTTGGTGCTCTTTGATTTAATGTCTAATCGCCTTGAGTTAAAGATCCAAGTTATCTTTTTGTGCTAATCTAGTATGAAAGAAATATAACTAGTCCACATCTTATAAGAATCCATAATCATCTAAGTAACGAGGTTATGTAACTAGCCATCCTATAATAGCTCACTGGTCCACATCTCTCGCAGAGTTAACGTTCATATAATCGGATAACTGACTGTTCACAAATCCTTTAAGTGCATCTAATGCCACTACACGATATCGGTCAAAGGACTACACGCAATCCGATTTCGTCCTGGTCCGAACTCAAGCAAAACTCGGGTGACTACACGATTTTCACTAACCAAAGTGACTACACGATTTTCACTTTGGCCCAACAAACCAACCCCATTGACTACACGATTTTCACCAGTGCGAGTTTGGAAGATACATCAATAGCCACATCCGATCACATGAACTAAGACTTTCCTATCCCAACTCTTCTTGTTTCTCTAAGTCAGCAAACACGATTTATACTAGATCTCGGGTTCACCACCTAAATTTAGTCAACGCACTCACGCATATCACTAAGTCTTTTTCATGACGCGCAAAGCCACTAAGTCATGAACTACTAACGGTTCTCAATCACAATAAGAAAAAATAGTAAATAAATCCAACCAATCATGTGCAACAATATCATAGCATGTCAAGAAATTAAAATAAAGTTCGTAAAACATGTAAGAAGACTATGAATAGTACGGTGTGTGTGTACAGCAGGATTGAGCAGATCAAATAGTTCCTTTTTCAAAATAATTTTTTTTTCAAGATAAATTATTTAATCCTCATAATAATTATTCATAAATAATTTCCTTTTCAAAATAAATTCATTATAATTATTCTAAAATGATTCTTTTGTCAAAATAAATTCTTTTAATTCACAACAGACGTTCAAAACGAGGAGTCAATGAGCGAGAGGGATCTTGCCTCAGGGTTATCGAGGGATAGCGGGGATTGTCGGGGTGGCTATACGGGGTCACAACTGTTCCGCGGACTCACCGGAAATCAATCGGAGAAAGTACAAAATAGCGGTGTTAGTAACGACGAGCGATATTCCAAGTGATATAACGAGAGATAGATAATGAGCCCAAGCGATAGGGAGGTACCGTGTGATAGACAATATAAAGGGCTACACACCTGTGAAGACGGTGGTAGAAACGAAGATTGGAGGTGGCCAGAAAGTGCGTGCGAAGTCGGCACAAAACTGCAGAAATCTGCTCGCTGTTCGGTCGCTGTTGAGGCTCGTTTCTCGTTGTTAGGAGCTTCTCGTCGCTGTTCGGGCTTGCCGGAGGTGGGGAGGTTGCTGAGGGGTGTCGGTTCTCTCGGTAGGTTTCAACAGGGGCTTGCCGGCGGCTAAAAGGTGGGGACGACAGTTGTAGAGGCTGGCGACGTCGCTGTTAGTCGTGAGAGTTGAGCGGGGTTGGGCTGGTGGAGAAGGAGGGGAGGAGGCGGAGAATGGGGAAGCGGCTCAACGGAGCGCGAGGGGAGGCTATCGTAGTTGGAAGAGGAGAGCCGCTAGGCGGCGGTGGTGTGGCTGTGGGTGGGGAAGGAGGAGGAGCAGGCGGAGGAGATGAAGGCGGCAGGAGGCTGAGGCAGTAGTTGAGGGAGGAAGAGGGGGCGGAGCGGTGGGCGGAGCGGATGCGGGTAGTGGCTGCAGCGTGGAGCTAGGTATTGAGGCGGCTGTCGAAGGCTAACGGGGAGGAGCGGGTGTGGGGGCTAGAGGGAGAGGGGGTCGAGGTGAAGAGGGCAGCGGATTTGGTCGGTGGTTGAACGGCAATGGCGGGTTGAGACGTGGGGGTTGCGGGTTAAGGCGGAGATGGTTGGGGAGGAGCTAGGCGGTGATGGCAAGGGGAGGCTGAGGCGGAGGATGCTACAAGGGAGGTGAAGGGGGAAATGGAGGAGAGGGGGAGCGGGGCTGAGCTTGGTTTGCGATTGATGAGGAGGGAGAGAAAGAGAAGGGAAGAGGGCGGCTACGTGAAGAGAAGAGAGAGAGAGAGAGAAAGAGAGAGAGAGAGGAGAAGGAAGGAGAGAGAGGGTTAATATATACTTAGTGTTAGGGTTAGGATTAAAATATTAAACATAATTAAGAATTTAATTAAGGATAAAAATTGAATAATTAGGAAAAAAATTATTTACAAATAATACGTAATAATAATAATAACACAACAGATATTAATTCAAAAGTTTTCATTGTATCAAGTTAATTTATAAATATAAAAATTATTTAAATAAATATAAAATTAGATTTTTAAATTATAGAAAATTCTAAAAAATCAAGAAAATACAAATACTCTTTTTAAAATAATAATTGAATGTTTTAAAATACCTGAAAAATTATTTTAACTAGTATCAAAAATTCACGGTCATTACATTCTACCCCCCTTAAAATAAATCCCGTCTTCGGAATTAAAATAACCCAAGGACAGATATGGAACGATATCCATAAGCAGAGGGGAATGTAAAACAATAACGATAAAAAATATAAAGATGTGACAGCTGAGATTCAGCATACAAATAACAAAGGTAGCCAAATACAATACCACAAAACATACACTACACACAATTAACCACAATAAAACGAAACCAATACTAATCATTAAACTAATTCATCAAAAGTAAATAATATACACAGGTATTAATCATAACTTATAAATAAAATATGAACTTAACACAGACAAATCACACAATACGCAAATCATACGCAGCATAATAAAACATCACATAATTAATCAAAGTATAATATGCAATCATAATTAATGGAATTACAGATAATTGAAAGGCATGCATGAATACAAATACACAGAATCAGAAAATATACTTGATCAATCATTTTCAAAAGATATCATTGGGGCAGGTAATGAGTATAAATAATAAGAATGAGGTAAGTAAAACATAAAGAGAGTGTATATATATTTGAAAGAGATTGCACAAGCATAAAGAAGTATGTATATTATAAATAAAATAGTTGATACATATCAAATTATAAAATAACACAATATCTAGGCATATGCAAAAATATAAGTATCAGTCAACATAGTTTAATAACAAAGAAGCTAATAACGAATATATAATTATAAAAAATATAATATCAACATGATATTGTTGATATAACATCATAAGACAACACATCACAGTGTTAAAATGTAATTTACAACATAGAATTGGAAAAATAGAAAAAAAATATATAACATACAAAAATATAATATGAAATATGAATACGTAATTCAAACAATCGTCAATCACTAGAACATATGATAAAGTATATCAACTCAACAATATAAATAATTAAAAGAGGAACATAAAGAAGATAAAAGACAAAAAGATCTCAACAAAATATAAATAACTCATACGTAAGCAGATGATAAACATGATAAACATAAAAATATAAAAATACAATACAAATAATAGATGAATCATATACAAACAAAAGCAAAAGAAATATTTGAAGAGTATATAAGCAAAACAAAATAGCAAAGAATCAAACTTACATATAGTTTAGACAAACATAATAGACAACATAAAAAGACATGGAAAATAAAAAAAAATTAAATCACAATAGTGTATCATACAATCATTTGGTAGAATAGACATTCAAGATATATAAAAGTATAATTATAACAAACACATGAATGCAATCAGCAAATTACATTCAACCAAATAAGACATATAAGGCACAAATTCCAAAAAATAAATTTTTTTCGTTATGTAAAAAAGGTTCAAAGTTAGTATTATAGCAACATATGTTTAAAACAGTCAAAACATAAACGCACGTAAGGAAGCATAGATATAATAACAGTAAAGATAGAACGTGATCATAATAAACAGCGGAAGTATAAAAATACAGATATACAGATAAATAAATATCAATATTCAAAGAGTCATAAACAAATGTAGCGCGTAATATTACTAGAAAAGCACAAGATATAAGACAAGAACGCAGAACAAATCAAGCAGAAAGACAATAAAGATTATAATAAGGTATACAGAACATACATAATCACAATTGAAAATAGCATTAAATAAAAGAAATAAACATAGATAGAAACACATAAATACATATAGACAAATAAACATAGGCAAATCATAGTATTAATCAATAGTAGAATAAAACGATACACAATAATTATTACAAACAGTTATATAGCATAAGGTAAATAATTACAAAATCATAGACACATTCAAAGAAACACAAATAGAATCAAAGCATAAAAATAAAATATATAAAATCAAAATAGGTAAACAAGATTCAGAAACATATGATGTATATAACAAATATAATCATCATGTATAATAAGCGTTAAAATGAAAACATATATAATAATAAGCATATAAAAAGTCTGAATACTCATAGTACTAATCATGCTAACAAGATAAACTATGATGAAAATAGTCACAAAATATTGTATGATAAAAATAGACGTAAGAGTGAACAAGCGATTAAAAATAGGCATTTTATATAAAACATAATAATGACATAATTATATATGTATTCGACAAACAATATGATAAGTCGGAAATATTAGTAATATTCATAAGGTGAAATATTAAATATAAACAAGATACAACAATAATAATTATTACTGTATAATATTAATTCAGATGTAGCAATCTATGGCATAGTAGTCAAAATCACATAAATACAATTAGCATAAATATACATAAATAAAGATGTAAATACATAAAACATGAACTATGGAAGATAAATTTATAAACAATGAAAACATAAGAAGGGCATAAATTCGTATAATAAAACACTGATATTTTGTAAATAAATATACCATGAATGATTGATGAACATGTGAACATAAACACTGATAATACATGAAACAGAACACGATTAAACACAGTTGATACTAGAAATAATGAACGACTATAAATCAATAAAAAATATACATCGTAAATATAATAATCTACGTGAATATACTATAATGAAAAGAGAATAGTAAGTATAAAAGAATGAAAAAGTAAATCACAACACAAGTAAACAAAAATAATGAATAGAGAATGAACAACAAACAATGACACAATAAAAGACATAAATATCTAAAAATACTATAAAATAAATACTAAAAATAACACGCATATACAATGTATATTGTCATAATGACAAGACAATATATATCAAAAACGAAGCAAACAAACAACAAATATGCAAATACACTATAAACAACCCATGAGTAAATACTATACATACCCATAACCGCTATTTAGAATAATCTTTTATATTAGTTATAAAAGAATAATAATCAATGATACGAGATAATGCAACAAAACCTATATAATTAGTAACTCAAACCCCAACCTAACAATATGAATAAATGCTTGAATATTAAAGTGTAAATACATTGCTTTTAGAAATAACGAAACCAATGTGAACATACTAAAACAACCTAAACAAGACAAAACTTACTGATAAGAAAACTATGTACTGAAAATATTATGAGTTGAATAATAAAGAATAAGAATGTAATGCATATGTACTATGTACTGAAAAGATTATGAGTTGAATAATAAAGAATAAGAATGTAATGCATATGTAGAATACTAAAATCATGACCTTATTACAGTATCACAAAACACGAACACTATAAAATAATCTAGAACATAAGTAAATAATAGATAGTATGACAGAAAATGCACACATACATAACGTAGATATGTAAAAGTATAATTAAATACAATAAAATAATCTAAATATCAGATATGATATGCGATGTATATGTGAAATCTAAAGTAATGTAAAACACTTAATGGACATGATTTGAACAATTAAAAATGTATAAGTAATAATTTTCCTTAGACTATGTTACTTATATATTTTTAATGAAAAACATACAATATAACGCTGTGTGTGATACATAAAATAATATAAAAAATAATGCAGAAATCAATACAATTAAATGATATATAAGTAAAATCAAGGAAATCATAGTTGTAAAAATAATAACACATAAAATAATGACCGGTATGAGGAAAGAGAAGTTATAGGAAGAGGGTGTAGTCGAGAAGTGACGAGACAAGAAACAGTGGGAATTTTCGGAGTCAAAAGTGATAAGGTAGGGACTAAGGCATAATTCATCGAGATGGTAGGATAAGGGCTAACTATAGTCTTACTGATAAAATATGATATGTGTCTAAATTGTCCATTACATTCTCACTGGTAGGAACTCGGGACCGTGACCTGCATGGGTCACCGAAAAAACCTGTCACGCCTCGCTTCCCAAAATACCGGTGAATCGGAACGTGAATAAGCCCGCGACATATTAGATTGAGGAGAATAAATAAAAAATCATTTCTTCTCAACCTAATACGCTAAGCGTCAAGCAATATATAATGTGAAGTCATAGGTCCCCGATCACAATTAGCAAGAATATAATGAACAACTCAGAATAAAATAATACATATCACAAATGGAATAACATCCGAGAAACAAAGTTTGGATCAAACATGCCCTTATTACAAAACAGTCCAACTGAATGCTGAATAGATACAAAAATACATCGATCAACGGAAATAAAAAGAACAACAAAAGTAAACTGAGACCATCAACTAATAAAAGAAAAGGCTAGGCTTCGGCTTCTTCTTCTACTCTGTCTGCGAAGCACTCCTTCTGAGAATACCCAGACCTTAGCATGTCTCCAAGGTTGACCTGTCATTCCTCTAAGTCTGACATACAACAGACAAATCAGGTGTACGGCAGCGTGCATGGCACACGGCAAGATCCCACAAGGGAGAAAAGAACGATCGAACGACCAAGGCAATAACAATGATAATAAGTAGAAACATGCAGCTGGAATACTAACAAGCTAGATGCAATCCACTACTAGAGTATAACAATCAGAAGAATCCATAACATCCGAGTAACAACGTCATACGACTAGATGGAATTAATACTTAAAAATCTACAACACAAGACGTAGTACATCAAGCGAAATATTCCAAACAAGGAAACCCTCATGTATATACCATAAGTCTCAAATTGTAGATAATTAAATATTAATTCCAATCTATGTATGAAAGAAATATAACTAGTCCACATCTTATAAGAATCCATAATCATCTAAGTAACGAGGTCATGTAACTAGCCATCCTATAATAGCTTACTGGTCCACATCTCTCGCAGAGCCAACGTTCATATCATCGGATAACTGACTGTTCACAAATCCTCTAAGTGCATCCAATACCACTACACGATATCGGTCAAAGGACTACACGCAATCCGATTTCGTTCTGGTCCGAACTCAAGCAAAACTCGGGTGACTACACGATTTTCACTGACCAAAGTGACTACACGATTTTCACTTTGGCCCAACAAACCAACCCCATTGACTACACGATTTTCACCGGTGCGAGTTTGGAAGATACATCAACAGCCACATCCGATCACATGAACTAAGACTTTCCTATCCCAACTCTTCTTGTTTCTCTAAGTCAGCAAACACGATTTATACTAGATCTCGGGTTCACCACCTAAATTTAGTCAACGCACCCACGCATATCTCTAAGTCTTGTTCATGACGCGTAAAGTCTCAAAGTCATGAATTACTAACGGTTCTTAATCACAATAAGAAAAATAGTAAATAAATCCAACCTATCATGTGTAACAATATCATAGCATGTCAAGAAATTAAAATAAAGATTGTAAAACATGTACGAAGACTATAAATAGTATGGTGTGTGTGTACAGCAGAAGTGAGCAGATCAAATAATTCATTTTTCACAATAAATTCTTTTTCAAGATAAATTATTTAATCCTCATAATAATTATTCATAAATAATTTCCTTTTCAAAATAAATTCATTATAATTATTCTAAAATGATTCTTTTGTTAAAATAAATTCTTTTAATTCACAACAGATGTAAATATCGAAACAAGGAGTTAATGAGCAAGAGGGATCTTGCCTCGGGGTTGTCGAGGGATAGCGGGGATCGTCGCGGTTGCTATACAAGGTCACAACAGTTTCGGGGACTCACCGGAAATCAATCGGAGAAAGTACAAAATAGCGGAGTTAGTAACGACGAATGATATTCCAAGTGATATAACGAGAGATAGACAATGAGCCCAAGTGATAGGGAGGTACCGTGTGATAGACAATATAAATGACTACACACCGGCGAAGACGGTGGCGGAAACGGAGATCGGAGGTGGCCGGAAAGCGCGTACGAAGTTGGCACAAAACTGCAGAAATCTGCTTGCTGTTTGGTCGCTGTTCAGGCTTGTTTCTCGCTGCTCGGAGCTTCTCCTCGCTATTCGGGCTTGCCGGAGGTGGGGGAGGTTGCTGGGGGTTGTCAGGTGTTTCGGTGGGCTCCAACAGGGGCTCGCTGGTGATTAAAAGGTGGGGACGACAGTTGTAGAGGACGACGGCGTCGCTGCTGGTTGTGAGAGTTGAGCGGGGTTGGGCTGGTGGAGAAGGAGGGGAGGAGGCGGAGAACGGGGAAGCGGCTCAGCGGAGCGCGAGGGGAGGTTGTCGGAGTTGGAAGAGGAGAGCGGCTTGGCGACGATGGTGTGGCTGTGGGTGGAGAAGGAGGAGGAGCAGGCGGGGAGCGGCTGGAGGACGCGGAGGAGATGAAGGCGGCGTGAGGCTGAGGCGGTAGTTGAGGTAGGAAGAGGGGGAGGAGCGATGGGCAGAGCGGATGCGGGTAGAGGCTTCAGCGTGGAGATGCGGGTAGAGGCTTCAGCGTGGAGCTAGGTGTTGAGGCGACTGTTTAAGGCTGACGGGGAGGAGCGGGTGTGGGGACTAGAGGGAGAGGGGGTTAGGGTGAAGAGGGCGGCAGATCTGGTCGGTGGTTGAGCGGCAATGGCGCGCTGAGGCGTGGGGGCTGCGTGTTAAGGCGGAGATGGTTAGGGAGGAACTAGGCGATGATGGCAAGGGGAGGCTGAGGCAGAGGATGCTGCAAGGGGTGAAGGGGGGAAACAGAGGAGAGGGGGAGCAGGGCTGAGCTTGGTCTGCGGTTGATGAGAGAGAGAGAGAGAAGGGAAGAGGGCGGCTACGTGAAGAAGAGAGAGAGAGATAGAGAGTGTAAAACCCCAAAAATTTTTATAGTATATATATATATATATATATATATATAT
>BQKN01064882.1:559922-584687 GCA_022839385.1 Asparagus kiusianus | reverse complement strand
ACTGGAAATGATATGATTTCAGTTAGGTTTAAAGACCAAGTTGCCCCTGTACTGGGGCTTCATTCTCAAAGAGGTCCATGTATTTTCTTTTTTCTCAACTTAATCATTCTACGGCAATATCTCCGTTATAAAGTTAGTCCTTTTTTAACTTTCTGTAAAATAAATTTTGAGAAGACAATTCTACCCTTTCTCAAATATTTGATTACGATGCTATTAATTAAAAATCAGTAATTATTTTCTCAAAGAACGATACAAAAGAAAACTATTGCTTCTCAAAAGATCCTCAAGGAACCAATCACAACTCTTCCTCTCTTCATGAAGCCGATAATTACAAAAAAGCTTTGATTAAAATTTTCTTGCTGTTAAACGGGAGAAACCTTACAAGACAAGAGAAACGTAGGAACCCTAAATTGATCATAAGGAAATTAAAAGCAGACGAAACAAGCAACGATCAAAGGCAAATATGGATTGTGATAGGTATTTCACCCCAAAAATTATTATTTTGCTTTATCTATATGTTGGTATTAGGGTTTATCATATTCTTTAAATATTGGTTATTTGTTTTAAGTTTTTTTTGGGTTAGGGTTTATCATATTCATCAAACTTGGTTATTGTTTTGTTACTTTTATGTGCTGTCGTGATCGGGTTTGTTAAATATCCTAAAAATTTCTTGAAAATTTTATAGTATATGCCAAGGACTTCTTTATCTGAGTTGAGAAATAAAATTTTACTTGATTTAGTTAAAATATTTTCTAAATCAAATGGCTAATTTTACAAAACGGCTGATTTCAAGAAAATGACCAGAACGAGATTATAAACAACAAACTAACGAAAAATTGAGTTCATGTGCCAGCTGTCTTGTTGAAATACTTGAAATGTGTGTGCATGTGCGCGCGAAGTGTGTGTGTGTGGGTTGGGGTGTGCGTTGTGCACGCGCGTGTACGTGTGTGTGGGTACGCATGCGCGAGTGTGCATGCGTGCGTGCCCCATTTCACCTTCCAGATTGAAAGATATGTTGTTTGTGCCAGGAGTGAAATTATCATATCTTTATGCAGAAAGCTAGAGAGCCTGAAGATGTTGTCAAGGCCATAAACATTGCAATTTTGATTGTTATTTTTAACATCAACTTGGGGGGATGATGATGTATAGTAGATGAAGAAATTGTAATTTTCTCTTTTGTTTGATTAGTAACTCAGCTCTTTTCCGAGTTCATGATGTACTCTAACTGCTCATATGGTAAATGAAAAAAAGCTTTTCATTGACAAAAAAAAGTTTCAACAATGCAAGCATATGTCCTTGTCTTGTTATGTTGTATGCAAGTATCATAATGATTTCATTTTTTATAATGAAGCTAAAAGTTCTCATATATGCAGATGCATTTGGATAGATGATTATAAATGTAGATATTTGTTGTGAGAAATCTATGTACATCTATTCTTGTGAGAAATCCATGTTCAGTGTTTAATTGTAAAGTAAGTAAAAAACAAATAAATATTTTAGAAGAGAGAAAATTTTCTTACATTTCTTCACATGTACATTCATTTTTTAGAATACACCACATTCTAAATTTATATAAAGTACATGGACCACTATTACCATATCACTAAGGGTCATACAGTCATAATTAAAAAAATTAACACTCCTTTCTTAACGAATGATAAAAAAGGACTAACTTTATAACTGAGATACGATTCAAGGACTAAGTTGAGAAAAAAGAAAGTGCAGGGATCACTTTGAGAATGAAGTCCCAGTACAAGGACCAAATTGGTCTTTTAAGCCTCAGTTATTGACAATGAGGTTTATATTACTGTTGATGCTTCTGCTTGAATAGAACTTATGTTGTTACTGAGAGTGTTCTTGGTGGGGGCTTATTGTGGATTATGGATTATCATCCATATGAGCCAACATGCAGCTTATGATACTCATATAAAGTGTACTGTGTATGATTTCTAATTAATAATTATTAGAATAATTAACTTTACTTGGGTCTCATCCACATTGGTCAGACCGTCAAGTGCTTAGATTTAGGCCATGATAGTGATAGCTTGTATGCTATCATGTTTGTTGTATTTGTTCACATGTGTAGAAGAGGGTACACTACTACTCCAGAACCTATAAATAGATTGATCAGTTAAATATTTTCCAAATAATGGGGCTACATTGCACCATGGCCAGTGGAGCTCCATGAAGTCTTTAACTAAACATAAAATGGCATACTAACAATGTCTTCATTAGCAACATACTAAAAATATGTCTTCATTAGCTATTTTCAGAGTTTCCACTTGAATATTCCATTACAGTGTTAACAAATATACACCATGTTACCTAGTAGTCAAGTACTCTTAAGTCTCTAATAATGATAATACATAATTTTAGATACTTGGATGGAAACTATAATTTTATCTTAACTTTAATTAAAGCAAACCAAAAGCGTAAACATAAAAATACTAGTATGACAGTATCCTATTCATACAGAAACTAAATCCAAACCAAATCAAAGAACTTACAATGTGTCATCTCATTATCTGCATGCTCATCTGCATGGATTTGGTCTTCATTGTTTGCATCAGCTTGACTCCCTTTTTCCCTTCTTTTCTTTTTCAAACCCAACTTACTTTCCTTCTCCATTCTCTTATCCCCGCGATCCAAACCTTCACAATCCATATCATCAACTGAATCAGAGGGGCACATTAGCAAAGAAGATGTCTCAATATTAGATATTAAGTTCAAAAAGCTTCTACTACTGTCAGGAGTCAATTGTGGAGTTTTAAATATTGCTAAGTTTCTAATATTGCTTATGGTACTGTCAAAAGTGTTGTTTACTGTTGTTTACCAAGTTCTAAAAATTGCCTCTAGCACTGTCAGAAGTCAATTTGGAGTCACAAATCAGAGGAGAGACTCATACTAAATTCAAATGTAATTTTAAGAGGCGTAAGTTAACGTCAAGTACAACTTTTAGAAACCTAGCAGGTAGGAGAAAACTGAAAAGAGTAAAAGAAAAAAGCTCGATAACCTTCTGATTTACTTTATAGAAGGATCATATGAACATTAATTCATGAAAGCAAAGTATTTACCAAATCACATCAAAAACTAAAAAACATGTTTAAATGGAGTTTGAAAGCATGTAAACTTCATACAAAGTATGTTACTCATGATACTCATGATGAAGCCAGGTCATAACAGATCTATGTCTCAAAATAGTATTTTATACAGTAAGATACTCATGATACACATACTAAATGTGCATCATGACTTGTAACAATGGATGACTTTGCAGGGACCAAGGCATCACATGAATGTTCCATGAAGTCTCAAATATATAAAACTTTATCTGGTATTTTCAAGATAATGATTCATAACTCAAAAAATTTGGCCGGCAAATAAAATTAATAATTTAATCTCTACACTTATAGACAAACACCTATGAGAGTATGCAATTAGGTTTGTCTATACCTGAGTGACATGTGGAAAACATACTCTTCTCCTACAAAAAGAAAAATACTGATAAACAAGAGTCACCTTTCTTCTAAACCCAATGTCACAGAAAGCATTAGGCAGATCAGCATTTGACCAGCGCCTAACACCTAGGCGGCTGGCTATTTTTTAAAATATTTGATTATAATAATTGACAAAAACAAGTATTAAATTCATATAAAATAGCAAAAAAACATAAAACAATTAAAATAAATAGTTAATAACTCATTCATAACAAGGAATTAGATCAAATAAAAAATCAGCAGCAAAACATAATCAAAAAAATAAAAAAAAATTGACTTCAGAATTACCTAACCAAGTCGGAGGTGGCTAGAGCAGCGACAGTTAGAGAGAAGCAGCGACGAGGGAGGAGCTGCGTTCAAGGTTTTAAATATCGGCTGATAATCCGATATTATCCCCGAGTTATCGGTTTTGGGAGCTTTCCGATAGGATAAGTTAGAATTTAAACCGGTTATCTTTTTTGGGGTTTATCGGTGATAATGCGGCTATAACGTTGATTATCGGCCGATATTAGCGGCTCTAAAAATCGGAATTATCTGGTCATACTATTGGGTTGTGATTTTGGGTAATGGGTAGTTTTTGAGTGAACTTGAAACCCGACACAACCCGTTCTTTACAATAAAACTTAAACTTGATTAAGTAGCCCTAATCTTTCGTTCTCTCTCCTCTCATTTGTGCAGCTGTGCCCATTGCCCTAATCCTCTTATCTTTGTTTCTCTTTGGACTCCGTCGACCTTGACGCTTGCCTCGGCCGACTTCAACGCTCGCCTCCGCTACTCTTCGAACATTGACTTCAACGCTATTGACTTCAACCATTCGACACTACTTTCTCATCAACATTAACTTCATCGACTTGACGACTTTGACTGATGATGTGCTCTCTCCATTGACTCCATCATCAATTGATTTGATTGACTCGACGACGTTGACTGACGCTGAGCTCTCCATCGATGCCGAGCTCTCTCCATCGACCCATCATCAACTGTGACTTCGACAGTTCGACTTGGACTCTCCATCGACGTCACGCCTTCAACACAACTTCTAAAGTTGTAGCAACAAAAAATATTTACTTTTCAATTGGTTTTTTCTCTAGTTATTTAGTGAAGGTTGAGAGAATGAAAAAGGGGAGTATGGTTAAATTACAATTTGAGGTATTATATTATATATACACATCATATGGTATATCACTCTAATAAATACTACTTATCCCTGATATATCCCCGATTTCCGCTATTCGATAATGATTCTGATCGTCTGATAAATATCCGATAACTGATATTTAAAATATTGGTTGTGTCAGGGAGAGAGGAGTTGCGACGACAAGTTGGGACAAAGCTGAGGCGAGAGAGAGTGAGATGCGACAACGAGAGAGGAAGATGCGGTGGCAAGAGGAAATCACAACGGCGAGAGAGGAAGTCGCAAGGCGGATGTCCGGTTTTAAGATAGGGTTTGGGTTTCAGTGGCTGCAAGTGCGAAGAGGGGAGAGAGAAATAACGAGTGCTTAGGTTAGGATTTACGTATAAGTTTGTGGGTCGGGTTTTGAGATATTGGGTTGGCCTTGGTTATAAAAAATTGTTTTGGTTTAAATGTTTGTGTCTGGGCTGACTTGAGCCAATTATGTGCTTTTTATATGAAAACCTAAGGGGTTCACCTAGGCGGACTACTCAGCCCTAGGTGTGATCAACGCCTAGCTAGACTGCCCGCTGAGTCCAATTTTTGAGTGGCCAGAGGACCACTTACGTTTAGGCGTCCGCCTAGGCCGCTTTTAGAATATTTTCTAAACCTATTTACGATAGTCACCTATTTGAACATCAAAGCTATATCTTATCCGAGTACATTCTGTTCAACTTCTTCCCACAAAAGAAACTAAGGGTCTATTGGTTCATCTTCAATAGAGTTCACCTAAACCCAAATTGGCAATTGAATGTTTCGATCTGACATTATAGAGCAAAAATTTAAACAAGTGACGAGGAATTGGGATGAAAGAGGAACTAGGGTTCTATTTGAGAGGGAACCTGAAATAATGAGGTGCAAATAAAACAGGGAGTTAACTCTAGGGGCAGCTAATTTTTATCATGTGATCACGTGATAGAGAAAAGGAAATGAGGGCCAGGATAATGTGGCATACATTTGTCAGATTTTTTGCCCATTTTCCAACTAAAATTAATGAATTGGTTATTCCAAAAATTTGTGTACTTCCCTTGTTCTTTTGAAAACGTTTCTTAGATTTTTTTTTATTGAACCAAATGAAAGTAATGGAATCCTATAATGTCATTTTTGCTACTTTTTGCTCCAAATCCAAAAAAGCACATTGTGTCCAATAATTCAGAGTGAACCAAACACACTCTAAAAGGAAATACAGGTTCACTCGGTTCCATGTAGGGATAGATAAGCGTACACTTTGGTTGTGACATTGTGGCTTTATGCATAAAAAAATTCTCTAAAAAACTCCTTGTATAGAGAGTTTTTGAAAAAAACCAAGATGACCGGTTTGAATCATCCGACTCGTGTAGTATCCATCTATAAGGAGCCGCCACACAAATATCGCCTAAAGTGTCACCTCAGATCTTAAATCGCCTTAGTATATATAATTTATCAGCATGACACCTTGCACTACTCTCAACTTCTAATGATTTTTTAACACCTAAATAGCTATAAAATACCTTTGACGACATCATAACACATTAAAATAACTGCTATTTCAAATACATATTCAAATAAAATTTAACATATACATTTTTTCTTAAATTTTCTTATAGATGATACTCGTTGTGTGATCATCAAGAGATAATGGGAGATGGATTAAATGTTACATGAGATGCCCTCTATCTTATGGATGGAGCATCTGATAATAATAGCACCAGAGAGTTGCATAAAATATGACAGAGATCTTTAAAAAAACATAGGATTCACCTTTTTATTGGATTTCTCTTCAGAGTCTCATAATTATTTAACCACACATTAGATTTTATGAGATTAAATTTGTAACATCTATATACAAAAGCATTTATTAGTATAATTTTACTATGTTCGTCCTTACAGAACCATAAGCTCTTGCATAAGCAACTGTACTAGCCAAAAGGCAAAAATCTTGCCTTGATTAAAGCAAACTCAGTAGTGCAAGCATTATAGCAACAGCTTCATACATGTGTACAAATTAAAGTTTGTCCAAGCAAAAAGAAATAAGAGAATATCAAAAAATTCACAACACATCATCGGATTACCTGCATGTTCATCTGCCTCAGAGGTTTGGTGTTAACGTGACAGGAATTTGTTGCGATTGGAGCAACTTTGTGGACTTATCATCCTATTGAAAAGGATTGATAAGTGGATTTTGTCAGAGGTTTGGTGTTAACGTGACAAAAATTTGTTACGATTGGAGCAACTTTGTGGACTTATCATCCTATTGAAGAGGATTGATAAGTGGATTTGTCAGAGGCTTGGTGTTAACGTGACATGAATTTGTTGCGATTGGAGCAATTTTGTGGACTTATCATCCTATTAAAGAGGATTGATAAGTAGATTTTGTTAGAGGTTTGGTGTTAACGTGATAGGAATTTGTTATAATTTGAGCAACTTTGTGGACTTATCATCCTATTGAAGAGGATTGATAAGTGGATTTTGTCAGAGGTTTGATGTTAACATGACAGGAATTTGTACTTGTGATTTGAACAAGATTTTAGGGACTAGCTTCTCGCTGGGGAGAATTGCTAAGTGAGTTTATCATCAGAAGCGATGAATTTTGATACTTATGATTTGAATAAGATTTTGAAGACTTAGTGTCTTTCTAGGGAAGATTACGATTTGAGCAATTTTGAGGACCTATCATCCTATTGAAGAGGATTGATAAGTTGATTGTCAGAGGTGTATTGTTAATGTGACAAATTGGGAAGTGATGCAAACTGAATTCACACTCCGTGGGGGTGATGATCGTCAGAAGTATAATGTTAACTCGACTATGTGAAAGATTTGTTACTCTTAATCCAATAGATTCTAAGTAACCAACCCCCAGTCTTGATTAAGACTTAGGATGGGAATAAAAAGAGGGGTTGACATGGCATATTGCCTTGTGGGCCACTATCCATCAAGCCGTTCAGTGACATTGGAGTGTAACGACTACGATTAGAATAGAGGTACGTCATACGACAGACCGCTATCTGAAGAGTTTGGCTATCAGAGGTAACTGTTAACGTGATAGTTTTGTGAACCCGTCATCCTATTGAAGAGGATTAGCAGATTGATAGACTATCAGAGGTAGATGTTAACGTGATAGTTTTATGGACCCGCCATCCTATTAAAAAGGATTGGCAGAAGAATTTAGAGGGAATGAACTATCAGGGGTAATCATTAACATGATAGTTTTGGTGGACCCGTCATCCTATTGAAGAGGATTGGTGAGAGAATTTGGAGGAAATGGACTATCAGAGGTAACTGTTAACGTGATAGTTTTGTTGGACCCGCCATCCTATTGAAGAAGATTGGTGAGGGAATTTGGGGGAAAAGGACTATCAGAGGTGTATTGTTAACTTGATAGTTTTGGCAGATTTCGTGGTTGACAGAGGTATTCTATTGAACATGACAACTCAGAAAATTTATTACTCATAATCCAATGAACTACAAATAAACCAATCTCCAGACTTGAACAAGTGCAGGGGGAAAAAGGCTAGTCATGGCAATCATCTAACGAGTTTGACTATCAGCGGTAATTGTTAACGTGATAGTTGTTGGACCTGCCATCCTACTGAAGAGGATTGGCTTCAGTGGCAGTGGTATCTTTCCCTTCTAACTGAGAAGATTGGACTTGGTCTGATTGTTCAGGTTGATCCTGTATACTTTGTTCTTCAGCTTTGATCCTGGCAATAATCTTTTGAGCCTGTTCGCCTTGAGAGATTAGTTATCTCCAGGAACGACATTCCGCAACCCTCATTTGTGCTAGAAGGTCGGTCTGTAAGTTGTGTCGACAGGTCTCCACTAAGGTAGACTATGTCATACCTGTCGGACATCGCAGAGCCATGTTTCGAAACCTTTTGACGAAGGCTTTGACGGACTCTCTCCTTTTATGCTTAGTGGCGAGAAGGGTATGGATGGAGACTTCTGTGTCCTCCTTAAAAAATCTTGACAGGAAGAGTCTCTCTAGATCTGCCCACTTTTGGATACATCCCGTAGGCAAATTTCTAAACCATTCAAAGGCAACTCCTTTGAGGGTGCCAATGAACAATCGAGCCAGTATGGCATCATTTGATATCACATTCCCAGTCTGTGACTTGAAATGATAGATATGTTGGTTCAGGCCGGCGGGACGACCGCGTGGACGGTGATGGGCGGGCGGGTGGGTGGGCTGACGACGGGCTAGTCGACGACGGTGGGGTGGAGGCGGGGTGGGGGCGGACCGACGGGTCGACGACAGCGGGCGAGTGGGCGGCGACGGCTTAGATGAAAAAAAAGGGAATCTCAAAACAGCTTTTTAGTGTTCTGAGAAAAATGTTTAATTTTTGGGTTTTGTAAAGGGTCAAGTCAAAAAAACGCCCGGTTGCCAAACGCGTTTCAGTGTTTTTTTTGAAAAGAAATACAGAAACGACAAAAACGTCACGATTGACAAACGCTCCCTTAGTTATTGGTTTGGTGTTATCAGGTCATGTGTTAGTTTATACGGGTCAGTTCGGGTCAACCCGAATTGACCCATATAATAAACATGTCAGTTCAGGTTGACCCGTTTATGACCCGACCCATGTAATTCGACCCATACCCTGAGTATGAACTCAGAAAAGCCATGTAGTTTGCCCTGTAAATCTATTAGGCCATCAATATATTATTTCAATCTATTAAGCCCCTATAATTTTTTATTTTGAATCTATTTAGCCCCATGATGTTTCTCTATAACTAAAAAAGGTATTTTTGTCTTATTGAATCTATTTTTTAGTTATAGAGAAGCACCATGGGGGCTAAATAGATTTAAAATAAAAAATATAGGATCTTAATAAATTGAAATAATAAATTGAGGGCTTAATAGATTTGTTGTTACAAGACAAATTACAATGACTTTTCTGAGTTTAGGAGGTGTTTGGTTGCATTTTTTTGAGAAATGTTTTCTCAAAAAGTACAAACAATGACATTTCTGTAATTAAGAGTTTTCTATAGATTTCCACAAACTGTGTTTGGCTCAAAAAAGATTTACAAAAATGTTTTCTGTAAAGTATAGAAAAGTACCAAAATTTATAGAAATTGATTTCCTTCTAAAATG
Organism: Asparagus kiusianus; assembly: GCA_022839385.1. Classification (NCBI taxonomy): domain Eukaryota; kingdom Viridiplantae; phylum Streptophyta; class Magnoliopsida; order Asparagales; family Asparagaceae; genus Asparagus; species Asparagus kiusianus. The sequence continues at coordinate 574,951 of BQKN01064882.1, read as the reverse complement.
AGCGGAAATCTCTTGGAAATCTGACGCATTCATTATTTAAATAATAAAACTCATTAACACTTTTCTATAAAGTTCTCACTTTTCTATAAAGTTGGGGGTGTTTGGTTACATTTCTATAAATTATAGAAAATGTTGCTATTTTCCCAAAAGTTATGAGTAATTTTTTTGTTTTGAACCAAACAAGCACAATACAAAAAATAAGAAATTTGTACTTTTTAACTTCTCAAAACTTTTCCTATAATTTTTTTAAGAAATATAAGAAAATCAAATTTTGAATGGAAAACATTTCCTATAATTTATAAAAATATAACCAAACACCCCTTAAACTACATAAGCATAATAAACGGGTCGGCTTGGTTCGGATTGATGGATCGGGGTATAAATTGCCACGCTAGTTTAGGGTTTCATTCTTTAATTTCGTTCCTCCTCCTATCGCCGCTTTCCTTGTTCGTCAGGGTTAGGGTTAGGGTGAGTTTGGATCGCCTGAGCACTCGAGATCGATGGAGATTCTTGATTCGCATATCCGTTCTCCACCGGAAAAGAAACGGAAAGTCGACGAATTCGAAGAAGATCGCGTCAACGGATCATCAGAGTCGAAGAATTCAGTGATCACCACGGAATCGTTCGAATCAAGGGGATCTGCAATGTCGAAGGGATCATATGGATCGGAGGAATCTGCGCTGTTGTCGGCAGGAGATGGGCAGAAGGTACTACCCCATCATAGGATACCGCCCTTCATTAAGGAGATGGCCGGCGTCAAAGTCTATTATGCCGGCGATGACAGGGAATCCTCCGACGATGACATGGGCTTGGGCTGCTTCAGTGACGATGCCGATGACAAGGAATCCTCCGACGAGGACATGGGCTTGGGCTACTTCAGTGACAATGCTTACCGGAGAGAGTCTAAAGAGACTGATCATGTAAAAACATTTAATTTTGTGCTTCTGATGGATAAAAGTAAGGACTTTAACCTATATTTTTTTTACTGAATTTATGCAGGGAGATGAGCATAAGGTATTATCCCATCATAGGATTTTGTGCTTCGGATGGATAAAAGTAATGACTTTCAACTTTTTTTTATACTGAATATATGCAGGGAGATGAGCGGAAGGTATTACCCCATCAGAGGATACCGCCCTTCGTTAAGGAAATGGCCGGCATCAAAGTCTATTATGCCGGCGATGACAGGGAATCCTCCGATGATGACATGGGCTTGGGCTGCTTCAGTGACGATGCCGATGACAAGGAATCCTCCGACGAGGACATGGGCTTGGGCTACTTCAGTGACAATGCTTACCGGCGAGAGTCTAAAGAGACTGATCATGTAAAAACATTTAGTTTTGTGCTTCTGATGGATAAAAGTAAGGACTTTAACCTATATTTTTTTAACTGAATTCATGCAGGTAGATGAGCAGAAGGTATTATCCCATCATAGGACTTTTGTGCTCCGGATGGATAAAAGTAAGGACTTTAACTTTTTTTTTACACTGAATATATGCAGGGAGATGAGCGGAAGGTATTACCCCATCATGGGATACCGCCCTTTGTTAAGGAGAAGGCCGGCTTCAAAGTCTATTATAGTGGCGAGGGCGAGGAATCCTCTGATGCATACCTGCAGGAGATTAAAGAGACTGACCTGTAGGAGATTAAAGAGTCTGATAATGTAAAAACATTTAATTTTGTGCTTCTGATGGATAAAACTAAGGACTACAATTTTTTTTAAAAACTGAATATATGCAGGGAGATGAGCATAAGGTATTACCCCATCATAGGATATCACCCTTCGTTGAGGAGAAGGTCGGCTTGAAAGTCTGTTTTGGTGGCAAGGAATCCACTGATGAAGAGGACATTAGACAGTCCAATGAAGATGCCGAGAAATACCTGCAGCAGATCAAACAGACTGGTGTAAGAGATTTCAATCTATTTGGTAATTTCATGCGTCTGATGGGTAAAAGTGAGGGCTTTAACATATTTTACTACTTATGCAGGGATATGAAGGGGATTACTTGCTGGGGATCAGCCAGCAAGGAGGCATCCAGCCTACGCAGATGCCACTTCAACGCTGGGGGATTGAGTTCTACACTGAAATTGTTGAGCATGCCATGCGAGAATACGATGCAAAGAATGTAAGTATTGCGATCCCAGTGCGGATTCTACTCACAGATTGTTGACATTATTGTTTGATTGTTGGAAATTTTATGCTATCTATTTGACATGTTGCTTTCTGCAATATGCATGATTTTGATTGTGCTGACATATCTTTAGCATTATTGTTAAGGTCCCTACCAACTAAGACTGAATGTTGTTCAATGTTGAAGGTTATAGTTTACTCTAACAGAGATACGAATCTTTTAGGACATCATTTTGATTTTGCTAGGTAATCGGAGATATTTAGTTGTTTGCTTTGAAAATTAATGATCCTACGAAGAAATTTAGCTAACTCAAATTGTTTTGTGCAATGTGGATAATGTTTAGGAACATGACTAGAGCTAGCATTTTGTTTGCTTGGGTTTGTGGAACAATGACTCATTTAAATATTTAAATTTATGATTGCTTGGTTTTGGGGAACAATGTCCCATTTAAATATTTAAGGGAACGTTTGGCAACCGTAGCGTTTTTGCCGTTTCTGTTTTTCTTTTTAAAAAAATAATGAAACGCATTTGGCAATCTGGGCGTTTTTTTGACTTGACCCTTTTCAAAATCTAAAGATTAAACACTTTTCTCAAAACAACAAAAAAGTATTTTGAGATTCTATTTTTTTATCTAAGCCGTCGCCCGCTCACCCGCCATCGCCGGCCCGCCCCACCCTGCCACCTGTCGCTGTCGGCCCGCCCGCCCGTCGCTGCCCGCTCGCCCGCGGCCGCCATTGTCGACCGGCTAGCTGCCGCCCTGCCCGCCATCGCCGGCCCGTTGGCTGTCGCCCTCCCTGCCCGTCATGTTTGGGTCAAAAGTTGATATTTTCATTGGTGACGAACTCATTACAATTTTAGCTATTACAATAAGTTCAAAAAGAAAGAAAGTCGATCTTTTTATAAGATCTTTATACAATGAAAATAAAGATTACAACTCTTATCAAACAGCGTAACGGACGTTTATCACCCGCTGCTTGTGTGGGAACTTTGCCTGTGTCGAGGAGGTTAATATCCGTGGACCATCACGGATCAGATCCGGTTGACAAATTGAAGATCAAAGTTCTTACTTAACGAAGGTAGTAATCGCTGCAGCGGTAATCTCGACCAAGCGAGATCACGGCTCTTCTCGAGATTTAAGACCAAGCTTAAATCCGGAGGAATAAGGGACGGGTCTCGAATCTCTCGAACTCCACTCTTTATGCGTAGGAGATCGCTAAGATCCGCTAACCCTTGCTGTAAATTTGTGGCTCCTCTCTAATTTGGCAGCTCTTCGTCCTCTTGATGTCCACCCTGAGAAATGAGCATCTGAGCTCGTATTTATAAGCTTCGGAAGCGGGTATTTGGATAAGAACGAGGGATTCCCCATTTTCAGTTATTAACCATAATATCAGATCAGTTGGGACGTTTAGGAACCAACAAATCCCGTGAAAAACCATCAAAACCAACAAATCATCAAATCTGGTCTATTGTCACCCGGTGGCTCGGCCTGGTCGGGCCACCAAATGGTGGCTCGGCTTTGGCCGATCCACCATTCAAGGCCGAGCCACCAAATGGTGGCTAGGCCAAATGGTGGCTCGGCCGTCGAGTCACCTTCTGGTGATCTGGCTTTGGGTCGAACCATTGTTTCGGTCGAGTCGCTTTGATGTGACTCGACCACCAGCGGTTTTTATTAGTTTTTTGGGTTTTGACTTGTTCCGTCGTTACGCGTATTTCATCGTTTTGTTGATCTGTACGTTATTTTGATGGTCGATGAGCGTGCGGGCTACTTGGTGGTGGTCGGTGTGCACGCAAACCACTTAGTTCACCGATTTGATGGCCAATGGGCACGCGGGCCACTTGGTGGTGATCGGTGAGCGTGCGGGCCATGTCATTAATAGTTCGTTGATTCGCTGGTCGACGTCGGATAATCCTCTTGGACTTAGATAATGACGTTCATCACCTTCTCTCTGTCTCGAGCTGTGTGTGGATATCTATTGTCATTTTTAGACGCCTACAGATACCTCCTCCAAAGTATTTCAGACTTATTTCTTTTATAGAAGAGTCTGGAAGGCTTTAGATAAGATAGGCATATTCCTCAATTTCGTAGTGGGATCTGTAAACTGCTTTAATTCTTGACTTCTTTAGCCTTCAGTCTACTTAGTGTTTCGTCGAATAGATGAAGTTCTTCTGGCGCTGCGTTTATCGTCTGATCGTTGTCGAAATCTTGAATTGAAGATGTGTAAGTTTTTGAACTTAGCTCGTGTTATTAAGTTAACTTTGAACTAATCATCTTCGTCAGAAATTCATATCTGAACCCGATTGAACTCCCTGAAATCATTGTTTGTCTTATTTTGGCGAGATTGCTGATGCGTTGACCGACATCGATCTTTGTTGTAACGCGTTGACCGGTGTTAACATAGTTTATACTCGTACGTTTGCTAGAGTCTACACAGTTTAAGCTCTTAAGACATTGGAGCGTGACGGTCCCAAATATTAGGCTGTAGGATCAACTATTAAAGCTGATTCATCTGCATGTATGGATTTTATCCCGAAATTGTTGGATGCTCAAGTCATAAGACCAACTAATGAAGCTGATGCGTTAATGACTCGCATTTATAGAATTTTTGACAAATTCTCAGCCATCAACGAGTTTGATAAGCCTTTACCGACTACCGTTTGAGTCGGGCTAGTATGCGGATTGTTTAAGTCCGTTCTGCATGTGACGTTGTGCTAAAAGAGTTAACTCTTTTAGTGCTACGATATTGAATACGTAGACTTCGTCTTTCTCACATGAAAAGACTAAACAACGACGCGTGTTAGGCGTAGACTTTAGGGTTTTTTTGGCAAACCCTCAGCCTTCAACGGGTTTGACGTGCCTTTACCGATTATCGTTTGAATCGGGCTTGCATGTAGATTGTTTAAGTCCGTTCCGTATGTAACGTTATGCTAAAAGAGTTAACTCTTTTAGTTCTACGATATTGAATACAAAGACTTCGTCTTTCTCACGGGAATAGACTACCCGGTAACGCGTGTTAGGCTCTAACATATCCCTACTTAGGTTTCGGGATAAAAGTACCCAGACTCAGATTCTGGTGTCTTCTTCAATCGGTGAAAGACTAAAACCGACAATGCATGTTAGGCATTGACTTATCCCTGCTCAGGATTCTGGATAAAATTCCTCATGCGTGTGAAGCACGGATTTTGGTGTTATTAATAATAACCTGTCACAATGTTGAATGTGGGCTTTTGTTCTTTTTACGGTTAAGAACTAACCGGCAACGCGTGTCAGACATTGACTTATCCCTTCTCAGGATTCGGGATAAAATTCCTCATGCATAAAAGGCATGAATTTTTGTTGCTATGATACTGAATACGTAGACTCGGTCGTTTTTATGGGAACGAACCACCCAGCAACGCGGGTTAAGCGCTGACTCATCCCTATTTAGATTTCAGGATAAAATATCCCAGATTAGTATTATGGTGTCTTTTTCAATCAGTAAAAGACTAAACTGGCAACGCGGGTTAGGCGCTGACTTATCCCTACTTAGAATTCGGGATAAAATTCCCCGTGCGTGTTAGACACGGATTTTAGGAGTTTAAAAAAGTGGTGTCTTCTTCTAGGGCAAAGACGAACCTGATGCGGGAGAGGAAGAATTTTATATTCGATTTCCCAAAGTTGAAGAGGAAGAATTTCATATTCTATCTCCAGTTGCCAAAGGAAACTTAAAGTGGGATCTCCACTTCCAGAATTCGGGAAGGTGAAACTAAGAGTGAGATCTTCACTCCGAGAATCGAAAAGATTCGGATAATCCTAACTGTCGGAAGATTTGATTACCGAACTAAAAGTGAGTTTCTCGTTTATCGAGAGTGAATTGGGGTTTTGGCCTTGACTGTAGGAAGGTTCGACCAAGCGAGAGTTTGAGGTGACCCTAACTGTAGGAAGGTTTGATCACTCGATTTGAAAGTGAACCTCTCGTTCATTAAAGGAATCAAGAGGGGATTTTTGATTTTGGCCCTAACTGTAGGAAGGTTTGACCGAGTGAGAGGTTTGAGACGATCCTAACTATATGAAGGTTTGATCGCTCGATTTGTGGACCTCTCGTTCATTGGAGGAATCAAGAGGGGATTTTGGTTGTGGCCCTCACTGTAGGAAGGTTTGGCCAGGTAGACAGTGGGAGTGGGAGTACAAATCATAGTTGGAGTGTTGACTTATACAAATCACTCAGAGGGGGTTCCTGGTGTTAAGTGACAAATACTTAACACGGAGGGGTCTGACAATCATTAACAATTAGGATATTAAGATTCCGAGTACTATGTCTGGACTAACAATGAGAGTGTTGAATACACAGATACATTGAAAGTTTGAGTAGATTTAACCGAAAGGAATTTTGGTAGTCCCACCATCAATTAGTCTGATTGGTGGGGAATTTTACGATGGAAGACTGTGAGTTGCCAAACACCAATAGGAATTTTATGAGGGAAGATTGATCCAACGAAGTGATCGAATCTCGTCTCAGCAAAAGAGTGTTTGGAAATCACTGTGGGTTTAGTGTTTATCACTTGTTCGTAATGATTGGGTTATCCCTAAGAAAGTTACATGTAGCATTCTTCCAGGAACTTCTCGTTACATGAATCATTCACCCCCAGCTTCCTGTGTGAAATTGGGTCTGACATTGTACTCAGTTACATAACCGGGTTATCCTTAAGAATATTAGCGTAATATTCTCCAGGAACTTCTTGTTAAAAGTGGGAAACAGTTTAGACTCGTGTGCCTATTAGAGTATTTGAGAAGCAGTTTATACTCGTATACTCTTCGGAGTGTTGTCATTCTCATTTGGCTTATCCCAGTGTTATTACGCCAGCTTCAAACAAGGTCTGGATGTTATTCTTGAGAGCAAAGCAATCCTTGGTGGGATGAAGGACCCTCCTGTGATACGCATAGTACTTCGGATCCGCAATATTGTTAGCTTCCTCCTGATTTGCGATAGGTGGTAGCTTGATCTTGTTATTTTTAAGGAGAGATTCGAAGATAGCTGGAACATCTTCGTCATTGAAGGAGTACTCTTTTTGAAGTTTCGAGTCCGAAGCCTTTTGCTGTCTTCGGGATTGTCGTTGTGGCGTTTGATTAGCATCAACTTCAGCTGCAGGTGCCTTGCCCTTACCACGGGAGGCGAAGTTCGAGTTCGGAGGATTAGCCGTCGGTTGACCCCTCTCGGTCTTCTTCCTTCGAAGGAAGCGTTCGGCCCGCTTTTCGCCCGTCTTCAACTCTTTCCATGTGTTGGACGATGCGACTCCCATAACTTTTAATATCTCAATAGATAGGTTGTTATGACATGTTTGGAGGATGAAATCCTCCGTGATCGGATCTCGGCAGTTCATCGCTTTATTTCGGAAACGTTTGATGAAGTCATCGACCGTTTCTTCGTCTTCTTGCTTCTCATCAAAGAGTGTCCTGATTGACACCTCAGCGTCATCATCAAAGAAATGAGCGAGGAATAGGTTTTCTAGGTATTCTCAGTTATTAATACTTTCGGACTTAAGACAGCGGTACCAATCAAAGACGGGCCTGCGAAGGGTGCCAACGAATGACCGAACCATCAAGGCTTCATTATCGGAGATCATATCCTAGTGGGACTTGAAGTAGATCAGATGTTATGTGGGCGAACCCTTCCCGTCAAACGGCGTGAAGTTAATCAGGTTGAATTTCGCCGGGTATGCTATTGAATCCCACTCTCTTGGGTAGGGACATGAAATACCAGCCTTTTTTACCTCTCGATCAGACATTAGAGCGTTGATTTTGCTCTCGAGATCTTTTATTTTTTCGTCCTTGTCTGTATCATGCTTCGGACGATTTGTGAGAGGAACAACGGGGTCGCCCCCAGTGTTGTCATCATTGACGGGACCGCTCCCGTTATTATTTTTAGCGGGATCACCCTCAGTGTTCTGATCAACGGGAGGGTTCTTAGCATTGAGACGTTCATTCACATCTAAATCGCTGCCTGCTTGATCGCATGGCACCAGTAGAGATAAGGGAGTTGAAGATTTAATTGCAGGAGTTGTTAGATAAGGGTTTCATCAGGCCGAGTGTATCTCCTTGGGGTGCTGCAGTAATTTTTGTGAAGAAAGATGGGAGCATGAGACTTTGTATAGATTACCGAGAATTGAACAGGGTGACTGTAAAGAATAAATATCATTTGCCTCTGATTGATGATTTATTTGATCAGTTGAAGGGAGCCCAGATGTTCTCAAAGATTAACCTTCGGTCTGGTTATCACCAGCTCAAGATTAAGTTTGAAGATGTTTCGAAGACTGCATTTAGAACAAGATATGGACACTATGAATTCTTGGTGATGCCATTTGGATTGACAAATGCTCCAGCTGTTTTTATGGACTTGATGAATAGGGTATTTAGGTCTTATCTCGACCAGTTTGTAGTTGTTTTTATTGATGATATTTTGATCTACTCTAGAAGCCAGGAGGAACACGAAGAACACTTTAAGAACTATTTTACAATTACTTTCGGAGCATAAATTGTATGCAAAGTTGAAAAGTGTGAATTCTGGTTGGAGAGTGTCTCATTCTTGGGGCATGTTATTTCTAAAGAAGGGGTGTCAGTGGATCCTTCAAAGATAGAAGCAATTGTTGATTAGAAGAGACCTAGCACTGTGACCGAGATACGAAGCTTTCTGGGATTGGCTGGTTACTATAGAAGTTTTATCGAGGGATTTTCTCGTATTGCAGCACCTTTGACTCGATTGACTCAGAAATGGGTCAGTGGACAGAGAAGTGTGAGCAGAGCTACCAGGAGTTGAAGGATCGATTAGTGTTCGCACCTATACTCACGATTCCTTCTGGATCAGGTGGATTTGTGATATACAGTGATGCTTCTCATATTGGCCTCGGTTGTGTTCTTATGCAGAATGAAAAGTAGTAGCATATGCATCCAGACAGCTTAAACCTTATGAAAAGAATTACCCTACACATGATTTGGAGTTAGCTGCTGTTATCTTTGCATAGAAGATTTGGCGGCACTATTTGTACGGGGAGACTTGTGACATCTATACAGATCATATGAGCCTTAAATAGATTTTCACACTTAAGGAGTTAAATATGAGGCAAAGACAATGGTTGGAGTTAATGAAGGATTATGATCTTAATATTCATTATCATCCCGGCAAGGCAAATGTGGTAGCTGATGCTTTGAGTAGGAAGTCCAATGCTAGTGTTGCCACTTTGGTCACAAATCAGAAGCATATGCTGGAGGACTTGAGGAGACTGGATATTGATATTCGACTTCGAGGATCTGTAGTGATGTTTGCTCATCTTAAAATTCAGCCTACTTTGATTGACAGGCTTGTGGCTGCACAAAGTGATGATCCAGTTCTTGTAAAAATTAAAGCAGATGTGGAGCAAGGACTTCAACATGATTTTGTAATTCATGATGGAACTTTGAGATTTAAAAACCGCTTATGTGTACCTAATAATCCGGAGTTGAAGAAAGAAGTCCTAGAGGAGGCGCATTGTTCGGCGTATACAATTCATCCTGGATCAACAAAGATGTATAGAGATTTGCGAGAAACATTTTGGTGGAATGACATGAAGCGAGATATTGCAGAATTTGTGTCTAAGTGCTTGGTGTGCCAACAAGTCAAGATTGAACATCAGAAGCCTGGCGGACTACTTCAGCGTCTCCCAATTCCTGTGTGGAAGTGGGAGGAGGTAACAATGGATTTTGTGACTGGTTTTCCTAGGAGTCAGAGTGGTAATGACACTATATGGGTGATTGTTGATCGACTTACTAAATCGGCTCATTTCTTGCCTTGTAAAATTACTCATTCTCTTGAGAAGCTTGCTGAATTATATGTTAAGGAGATTGTGAGATTGCATGGGATACCAGTGACTATTATATCAGACAGAGATTCGAGATTTCGTTCTAGATTTTGGCAAGGTCTGAATAATGCTCTGGGAACACAATTGGGTTTTAGCACATCTTATCATCCGCAGACGGACGGGCAATCGGAGAGGACTATTAAGACAATGGAGGATATGCTTCGTGCTTGTGTTTTGGATTTGAAGGGTAGTTGGGAAAAACATTTACCTTTGGTGGAGTTTGCATATAACAATAGCTATCACTCCAGCATTGATATGTCCCCTTATGAAGCACTGTATGGTAGGAGATGTAGATCACCTATTTGTTGGGATCAGGTAGGAGAAAGAAGGCTACTCGGTCCTGAGATAGTACAGATTACCACTGAGAAGATTCAACCGATACGTGAGAGACTTCGTATAGCTCAAAGCAGGCAGAAGAGTTATGCCGATAATAGAAGAAGAAAGTTGGAGTTTAAAGTCGCCGATCATATTTTTCTTAAAGTATCACCTAGTAAGGGAGTGATGAGATTTGGAAGAAAGGGTAAGTTGAGTCCGAGATATATTGGACTTTTTGAGATTTTGGAGAGGGTTGGAGCTGTAGCATACAAAATTGCATTGCCTCCAGAGTTGGCTAAAATTCATAATGTTTTTCATGTATCAATGCTGAGGAAGTGTGTACTTGATCCGAGTCATGTATTGAATTATGAGCCTCTTGGGGTTAGGGAAGATTTGACATATTCAGAGTATCCAGTTAGAATTTTGGACCGTAAGGAGCAAGCTTTAAGGTCAAGAATTGTTAAGTTAGTGAAGGTTTTATGGAAAAATCATTCAGCTGAAAACTCAGGTATGTCCAAGTTTTGAGGACAAAACTTTTGTTAAGAGGGGTAGTATGTAATAATTCTAAGTTTTAAGATAGATATATATAAGGAAAAATATATGGACTTTTATGTAAAATTAGTTAGAGGGTTATAATAGCAAAAAGGGACCTTTATAAATACCCAAACCCAATACCCAAAACCCTACTTGTTTTCCGTCATCTGTTTAGCCGCACACACAAAAAAAAACCTAAGGTCTCGTCTTTCTATAAGAGAAAAGAATCATCTTAAGGGGGAAGGCGACGAGTGTTTGATCATCAAGCAAGGTATATCTTGTTTAACTATCTTTAGGAATATGTTTATGCAGAAGTTTGCACTTTGATCTAACCATTCATTATATTAATTTATTTGGGTCAAGTGGCTATAGACTTTGCTGGTAATCTTAATAGTATATCAACAATAATGTCAGGCTGTAGGAGAAAGCATGAGCAATAGTTTTCAGCTTTTGTATTAGCCCGTGAGCAAAAAAAAAAATTAAGTAAACTATTAATGTACAAAGATTATTATATATCATAGATGTACAAATATTATTATATGTTATTAGTATTTGGTAGGATGTCTATATTGATGGTTATTTGTATATATTATATAGGAATCCTAAGTGACTTCGAGGAGGCGTCGTGATTGGTATTCCGATAGTCTTTCGGATTTGAGTAAGTGGTGAATTTATGCATTGTGCGCTGTGTATTTTTAATATATAATTATATCAAGTATACTTGAATTTGTTCCTGACGGATTATATCCTTCGTATGATTACTGGTATATCATTTGTTGATTGGTTTGATTATTTGATGCTCATGAATATTTTGGTATAAGCCTATGCTTATTTTTCTTTATCAATTGTTATGTCTTTTCATATAGTGGTAGATTGAGATGCATGTGTTTGATTTATTTTACTATTGGTTGGCCTTTGGTATTTTTGTATAATGTGATTAGCTTTACGAACTTTGTTTATTGTTAAAGCATATGCATCTCAAGTCAATATACCGGTATATGTCGGATATAAGCAAGTTATTAAAACAGGGCTCAATGTGCCTCTATGAGGTTTCTATTTTAGCGCTAAGAGTCCAAGTTTGGGTCTCATCGTCCCTACCACGAGCTTTATAACAGTGGGGTTTGCTAAGTCAACCGGAGTATCGAAGTGTTGACCGCATTGAGACATGACCTGCTTATTTTCATTGTATGTATTTGTTTTAAAAGTGTTGCATTATAGATTTTACTATTTTAGTATTTCGCTTATCAAGTCAATTTATTTTAGTTTTGCAAAACCAGTGTTTAATGTATAAATTTATCCACTTATTGAGTTGTGAACTCATTGTATTGTTTTCATTCTTTTCAGAGACTCGGGATTAGGTGGAATTGATGACTTGCCAAATTCTTAGAACGAAGCAAAGAATATAATTTGAGATTGTTATTGTCTTCTAGGCGAAGGTTAAATAAAGTCTTTAATGCTTAGTTGATGAATTGAGAGTTTTGTAATAATGAGATTCTTTCTTTAGGTTGAGATTTATTTGGAGTTGAGGAATATTTATTTTTATCAAGTTAATTGGCTTAGTTTGATTTTTGGGATTATAGTGAATATTTGTTGTTGGTTTTAGTTCAATAAAGAGATTTGTTTTACTTTTAATGAAGGTATATTTTGGAGGATTTTTCACAGGTTTAGTCCGGTTTTAATATTCCTTTGAGGTTCGGAAATTGGGGTCGTGACACCCTCTGCGGAGCGGTCTTGGGGCAGCTACACGCTGATAATACTGCCCTGATAATGTTTGTGCACGGACAATGAGAGTCTGTTTCTCGGGTACTTCTCTTTGGAGATCTGTTCGTACCTCCAGCCCGATAGTACAACTCATCGGTCTGAAGATCAGAATAACCTATCGTGTGTTGGCATGACTCATCAGGTATAACGTCATCGTCCGACGAATACGTTTCCTTCCGAGGACTCGATACCTTATTGGCGTCCTCAAGAGTCACACGTTTAGAGCTGCGCTTTTGGGAGCGCGAACTTTTGACGGGCTCTTGAACTTCAATTCGTCGTCCGAGGCGGTCAAGTGCAGGGGGTTTCCCATTATAGGAAGGCTCTGACTTGTCGTGAGGGTGTGTGACCCCCAGCTCGAGTGGTTGCTCAGGGTTTAGTCATCTTACCCAAGCGTTCTTTGATCGGAACTTTGCCTCGATCCTCGTGCAAAGGACCAAAGCGATCCGTCATCCTCATCTTGAAACGGGACAAGTCTCCGTGGTCGTGAGGCTTCACTGGAAGTGTGGGATCTATCGGGACATGAATAGGGGCCATCGGAAATTCAAAACAGTCCGCGAGAGGTGAACCGTACGCAAGGTGAACCGAATCGGAACGGTTCAGACACAAACTACCTAATGGTGGCTCGGTTTTGGCCGAGCCAGCAAAGGCTGGTTCGCGAGTTTCGGGCGGTGTTCGATTTTTTTCGACGCCGTTTCGGACTTTGATTTCCATACTTGGCGTAGTTTTGGTGACTTCTTGGTCACCTCTTCCTGTAACTTTTGCGCTTCGTGCACGAGGATCCGTGCGTGCGCAATCAAGGCACAACGCTTCTGAATGCGCTCCTCGAGGGTTGAGCGGGTCCGTTTGACTTGGATCCATTCATTCGCTGTTGGTTTGTAGGAGAGGACATCTGTTTGCCGCTGGGGAACTCGGTTCTTTCTGCGTTTCAGATCCGTCTCTTAGCAGATCTCGTCAACATGCTCCAAAGCCCTAGCAAGTCGGCGCGCAAGTCGTTGGCGCTGCCTTTGGCGTGCCCTCTTTGATAAGGTTGGCGTGCCTTCTGCGATTGATTCCTTGATGGAGGAAGGGTCCAGATCTGTAGATCCGGGCTCGTTGGAGGCCAGAGGGGCTTTGCAAGGTGAGATTGCAACGGCAACACGGGCCTCGATCTTCCTACGCTTGCGAGGGGCAGAGGATCTAGAGGAGGACGACAGATATTTCTCGAACTTCAGTTGGTCGAATTCGTACTCGACCATTTCTTCAACCGGGATCTGGATCATTGGTTGCGGCACGACAGCTTCGGCAGCGAAGCTGTTGGCTCCCACTGTGGTCGCCAGCTTGTTTGGATCAAAAGTTGATATTTTCATTGGTGACGAACTCATTACAATTTCAGCCATTACAATAAGTTTAAAAAGAAAGAAAGTCAATCTTTTTATAAGATCTCTTTTATACAATGAAAATAAAGATTACAACTCTTGTTAAACAACGCAACAGACGTTTGTCACCCGCTGCTTGTGTGAGAATTTTGCTTGTGCCGGGGATGTTAATATCCGTGGACCGTCACGGATCAGATCCGGTTGACAAATTGAAGATCAAAGCTCCTACTTCACGAAGGAAATAATCGCTGCAGCGGTAATCTCGACCAAGCGAGATCACGGCTCTTCTCGAGATTTAAGACCAAACTTAAATCCGGAGGAATAGGGGACGGGTCTCGAATCTCTCGAACTTCACTCTTTATGCGTAGGAGATCGCCAAGATTCGCTAACCCTTGCTGTAAATTCGTGGCTCCACTCTCCAATTCGGCAGCGCTTCGCCCTCTTGATGTCTACCCTGAGAAATGAGCATCCAGGCTCGTATTTATAAGCTTCGGAAGCGGGTATTTAGATAAGAACGAGGGATTCCTTCTTATCTTCAGTTAATAACTGATTAACCATAGTATCAGATTAGTTGGGACGTTCAGGAACCAACAAATCCCGCGAAAAACCGTCAAAACCAACAAATCATCAAATCTGGCCGATTGTCACCCGGTGGCTCGGTCGCCGAGTCACCTTTTGGTGATCTGGCTTTGGGCCGAACCACTGGTTCGGCCGAGTCGTTTTGATGTGACTCGGCCGCCAGCGGCTTTTATTGGTTTTTCGGGTTTTGACTTGTTCCGTCGTTATGCGTATTTCGTCGTTTTGTTGATCTGTACGCTATTTTGGTGGTCGATGAGCGTGCGGGCCACTTGGTGGTGGCCGATGGACACGCGGGCCACTTGGTGGTGGTCGGTGAGCATGCGGGCCACGTCATCAATAGTTCGTTGATTCGCTGGTCGGCGTCGGATAATCCTCTTGGACTTAGATAATGGCGCTCATCACCTTCTCTCTGTCTCAAGCTGTGTATGGATACCTATTGGCATTTTTAGACGCCTACACGCTCGTCGTCGCCACGGCCACCTCT
>BQKN01064882.1:545773-559912 GCA_022839385.1 Asparagus kiusianus | reverse complement strand
TATAATATTTATATCAATATTCTCTGATGAATGATAGATATATTGATGAACCTTGATGAAAAACAAATTAATGTATCATATCGTGCTATTGTATACAAGAGGAGAAGATATCCATAGACAGTCTATAAACTTTATATGCTTTTATATGTAAGGTTGTCAACTTTAAATTCTTTCCACAAGTTTCAGAAATATTTCTTAATTTCGCAGTTTAACTGCCAGAATTATATGGTACGTCATTACTTCGCCGTCCATTTCAAGTACTGCTTTCTGTAACTTTGCTCACTCAAAGAACAAGATAGCTATGCAGTATAGTGAACTGCAGAATAATGTGTGGTAAAAACCCAATAGTATGTTCTTTGTTTTAATAAAAGATTGTCAAATATTGTTGAGAAATTTATATGCACTACCAATTAGTGGAGCAAAAGTTAATGCTCATATAGATGTTATTGATCAGAAGCACCCTTACAAACTTGTAGCATTTTGCAGGTCCATTTTACCTTAGTTGAAAATTAAGATGGTCATAATATTAGTCGTTGCAAAGGCATGTAAACAATTGAGAAATTAGAAATTAAAGCAATTATTGGAAACTGAAGGCAGGAGTAACTTTTGCATACCTGCTCGTGCTTTTTATTTAAGCAGATGTAAGTGTTCCGCATAATATGCAAAGGGTTTAGGCTTTTAGTCTATCCATTAACTTCAACTATTTTACCGTCAGGTCCATCATAATTGTTCACTATTTTAAAAAGCTAAAAGCGCCCGCTTAGGCACACGCCTAGGCATAGGCAATACTCAGACTGCCCAATTTCATTCTATACTCGGAGCCCTGAGTTATGCCCTGGAGGCACCGAAGAGGGTACCAAGTCATAGACGTGTATGCAACTTGTATGTGAAGAAAGTGGATTGGGCTAAAATCAGTCAAGACTCTGTATTTGAATCTTATGTTAGATAAAAATAAATAGGCCTAGAGTTTCAGGTCTTAAGAAAGAAACCTTTCATCATCAGTTTTTCTCTATGGTTGAAGTCACCTTGGATCGGTCCTGATACTTCTTAAGTGACGTTTATTTTTAATTTGTTATTACTTTGGTGACAATCATACTTACATATTAACTCCTTCATAACTCTCTCTCTCTCTCTCACATGCCTCCCGGTTTGCCATAAACATTCATCTTAATTATCTTTTCACATTCATTTCCGTCATTATCTTCTTCCTCTTTCTCTCCCTCTCTTCCTTTTTCTGTTTTCCTGTGCCTCCTATTTTTGGTGAAACATCTATCTTAAAAACATAACGTGAAATAAAATAAAACAAAACCTGTGATCCTAATCTAGGGTACAGAAGCATTCAATGGTTTCAAATACAGTGCTATCGTTGTATTGTTCTTTCAATCCCAGGAAACCGTTACTATCATTTTCACTTGCACTAGTGTTGATTGTACTGATATGGCTACTTGTATGTTTTTTAATCATTATTCCTATTACTTCTATTGTCATTGTTATTGGTTTAATTCTAGTCCGGAAGCATGTTCATTCTTATCTTCTCTAATTGTTGATTCCTATAGAATACTAAACTCCAATTAGTGGGTATCACCCGACTTAATTGCGAGTGTGGGGGTCCTATATGCTCTTACATTACTTTTCAAGCGAAAGATGGTGATGATGGTGATGTCAAAACTTATCAAACTCGGGTGAGGATCATTCGTGGAGGAAAGGTCATCAAAGAGGTTAGGTTGAAACTGGGAGAAAATTGAAAGGTAAATTCAGTAATAAACTTAGTTTAATAACAAATGTCTTTTTTCTCATGTACAGTATTTTTTCCACTACACTGCTGCAACCACTTAACTTCAAGCAATTAGTTTTTATTCAAAGGACTTACAGCCCAACGGCTAAAAACTTGTCTTCCTAAATGTTCAGTAAGAAATCGATGCTCGCATATTTTATATATCTATCTTTACATGCATGTATGCATCATGTTAGTTTATTTGTATTATAATACTTATCTTTGCTAGTGTCATGTATTATTGTGACTAAAAATTAGGTCACATTGATTTCTTTCCAAGCTTATTGTCATATTATTTTCAATTTTGAATGATAACTCTTTATTTTGTTCTTCTTCAATAAAATATTGTTTCTATAGTTGACAATGGATAGAGGAAAGTTTACAATGTAATATTAAATCCTATGAACGAATGACATTCAGATTGGATGTACAATATGTATAATGAGGAAAGAAATGCCAACAAGCCTAAGATAGTCATACATATGTCAGTAATTATGTAAAGTAAATTGGTGTAAGTATTAATGTATCACTGTGATACCCCGACACGGGAAAAATGGTCCGGTACCCGTGTCGGATATGTTTTGGTTGGGTTAGGTTGAAACTGGGAGAAAATTGAAAGGTAAATTCAGTAATAAACTTAGTTTAATAACAAATGTCTTTTTTCTCATGTACAATATTTTTTTCCACTACACTGCTGCAACCACTTAACTTCAAGCAATTAGTTTTTATTCAAAGGACTTACAGCCCAACGGCTAAAAACTTGTTTTCCTAAATGTTTAGTAAGAAATCAGTGCTCGCATATTTTATATATCTATCTTTACATGCATGTATGCATCATGTTAGTTTATTTGTATTATAATACTTATCTTTGCTAGTGTCATGTATTATTGTAACTAAAAATTAGGTCACATTGATTTCTTTCCAAGATTATTGTCATATTATTTTCTACTTTGAATGGTAACTCTTTATTTTGTTCTTCTTCAATAAAATATTGTTTCTATAGTTGACAATGGATAGAGGAAAGTTTACAATGTAATATTAAATCCTATGAACGAATGACATTCAGATTGGATGTACAATATGTATAATGAGGGAAAGAAATGCCAACAAGCCTAAGATAGTCATACATATGTCAGTAATTATGTAAAGTAAATTGGTATAAGTATTAATGTATCACTGTGATACCCCGACACAGGAAAAATGGCCCGGTATCCGTGTCGGGTATGTTTTGGTTGCGGTTCCGCACCCAAACGACAGGGACACGACGGGAAAAAAATTGGGACGAAACAGTAGGGACACGAGGGGGAAAAAATAGGGTCCGCTATTTGAGCCCAATAACTCAAACCCACTTACCCGGTCCTTTCGAAGCGAATCTGCCTTACAACCTGAGAACCCATCAACAAAAGCGACAAATTCTAGATCTCGGGTCAATTGGAGCGCCTCGACGATGAATCCTGGACGACGACACGACTGGACGACGACGACGAAACAGCTCGACGACAACGAAATGGCTGGATGACGACGACGAAACAGCTCGACGATGACGAAACAGCTCATTGACGACGACTAAACACGAAACAGCTCCTCGACGACGACGAAACAGCTCGACGACGACGAAATAGCTCCTCCATCGACGACGAAACAACTCCTCGACGACGAGATCCGCTCATATGCTGGAAGACCAGGTTTGATTTTTAGGGTTTTTTGGTTTCTCCTTTTCCTCCTTTTTCCTCGACGACAAGATCAACGCTCTCTTTTTCTCCTTTTTCCTAAACTAATTTAGGGGTTGGTTTGGCTTTTCTTGAAAAATTTTGGGGGTTGAATTATAAAAGGGGGCTGGTTGGCTGTTTCTCATTGTATTTGTTTATATAACTAATTATATTAGTTCTAAGTTATTAATTAAAGTTAAAATAGCTTTCTATTTCTTATATGTAAAAATTTTCTTGTTAATAATTGTAGAGAATTAAATGGAGACTTTAAGTTCACAAAGCGAGCTAGAGGATGATAACACTCCTCTTTGGAGATATGTCACAAAACTTGGAAAAGCAACGGGAGGTGGTGGAAATTAGGATTGACAATGCAATTATTGTCTTGAAACTTTTAAGAGTTCTCATTTAAGAGTGAAAGCGCATCTCTTAAGACATACATTATTTGGAATCAAGTGTTCTGCAAATGTGAAGAATGAAAATATTGTTGAGATGAAGAAATTGTTGGAGCTAGCAGAGCTTAGATTGAAGGCAAAAAAGGCAAGAGTGTTCCATTACCTAATCAAGAACAACCACCACAAAAGAAATTGCTAAGAAGAGAAGAAGTGAGGGGAACAACATAGAACAATCCTTTAATCGTGGAGCCCGAGATCACCATTGTCTCATTGCCCGAATGTTTTACAACGAGGGTTTATCATTCAATTTGGCAAGAAATTCATACTTCATCGAATCTTTTAAATATCCACAAGCAATTCGCTTGGAGGTTATATCCCTCCCGGATACAATCTTCTAAGAACAAGCCTCTTACAAAAAGATAGGGCATATATCGAGAAGTTATTAGAGCCCATAAAATTAACATAGAAAGCAAAGGGTGTTTCTATTGTTAGCGATGTGTGGTCCGACTCACAAAAAAGGCTTCTCATTAATGTGATGGCGATGATCGAAGATAGACCGATGTTCTTGAATGCCGTCAATGCGGAGGGGAGGACTAAGAACATGGATTATATCGCTGATATTCTCTTGAAAGCCATTGAAGAGGTTGGTCCTCATAATGTTGTACAAGTCATAACCGATAATGCACCGGTTTGCAAATCCGCAGGAAGCATTGTGCAAGGAAGACATCCTCATATTTTTTAGACTCCATGTGTTGTACACACACTCAATCTTGCCTTAAAAAATATTTGTGCGGCGAATACCGAAAGAAATAAGGTAGTGTATGAGGAATGTAGTTGGATCACCGAAGTTAGCGATGATGTTGTTATTATAAGGAACTTCATAATGAATCATTCCATGAGATTGTCAATGTTCAATGAACATGTGAAGTTAAAAATGCTTGCTATAACCGAAACTCGTTTTGCTTCGGTTATCATGTAGCGATGATTCTAGAAGATCCAAACGTGGTCTTATGGACATGGTCATTAGTGAGAGTTGGAGTCTTTATCGAGATGATATTGTTGGGATGGCTCAATTTGTTAAGGATAAAATTTTGGATGATATTTGGTGGGATAAAATAGAATGTATTATCTCTTTTACCGAGCCAATCTATAACATGGTTCGATCCGCCGACACCGACAAATCAAATCTTCATTTAGTTTATGATATGTGTGATTCTATGATTGAAAAAGTGAATTGCATTTATAAAAAAGAAGAAGAGAGATGCTGAATATTCATCATTTTACAATGTGATACATACTATCCTTGTTGATCGGTGGAATAAGAGCAATACACCATTACATTGCTTAGCTCATTCACTAAACCCAAAGTGAGCATTTTTTCCTCAAATAAACTTTTAATCTATATTGGTTAGACTATAATAGTTGATATTATTTATGAATGTTTTTCTATCTTGTAGATATTATAGCGCGACTTGGCTTATTGAAGCTCCGAATCGAGTTGCACCACACATGGATCCCAAGATCTCCAATGAAAGAGCTAAATGCTTGAAGAGTTATTTTCCTAACTCGAGGAGCGGAGAATGGTTAATGTGGAATTTGCTAAATTTTTCGCTGCACAAGATATATTTGTGGATTATGACTCTTTGGATGATAGGGGGAAAATGGATGCAAAGTCATGGTGGGTTATCTATGGAACATCTACACCAAAATTGCAAGAGTTGGCATTAAAGTTGATTGGGCATTCTTGTTCCTCTTCTTGTTGTGAGAGAAATTGGAGTACTTATAAATTATTCATTCTCTTAAGAGGAATAAGATGACTCCACAACGAGCGGAAGATATGGTATATGTTCACACAAATCTCTGTCTTCTTTCTAGGAGATCCTCAGAATACTCTAAAGGGGAAAGATGTGGGACATATGATAAGATGAATTTGAATCATTCAATGGTGCCGACATTTTAGAAGTTGCAAACATTTCTCTTGATGAGCCGGAGCTTGAGACCATTGTATTTAATGAGTATGAAAATGTCGAATGTTGATTGTCTTCTAACCGGTGCAAGGAATATAGTTTTAACTTTTGGAATATGCTAGTGAGTTGTAAGTTTTTGGGATATAGATCTAACTTTTGGAGGTATATTTACAACTTTAAACAATATACTTGTAAAGTTGTAATATTTTGAGGGATGCTTCATGCTTGTAATATTTTGGGGTATAGTTCTAACTTGTGAAGGTATGCTAGTAATTTTTAACTCTCATTTTGCGAGGTAGGCTTGTATTTTTGTATGCTCAAGATGAAAGTAATTAAATTTAGAATTTGGTATTATCTTCAAATCAGTTACATAACTTACATTTGTCATTGATTATACAAGCCAAGGTTACATAATAATATAAGTATATAACATACAAATTGATCGATTTTTCTGTGTTTCTTTCTCTTTCTTGTCTTCTTTAACATTATTGTCTTCAATTCTCCAAGAGATCATTGCCATCCCGACGTCTTATTCACACCTGCAACATGCACTTTCCTTTAGTTTCTTATTTTTAATCTTCACATTACATAACAAAAAATATGAAAAAGTAATAGATATTTAATTCAATATTGATATAAAATGAATTATTTTATATATATGCAGCCGTGTCCTCGTACCCTACTTTTTACAAATTTGCCGTGTCCCGTACCCGTATCTAGGCAACATAGATGTATCATGATTAGTGAAAATTTTGATTTGTTACGCTAATTTGTTTGTAAATTGTCTGCACCTGAAAGATTATTCAGCCTAATTTGGCATAAAAATGGCCAAGTAACAAATAATGCTTTCTTTTTTATGAGAAGATAACTCATACCTCCGTCTCAGTCATTAGATACTTTCATCAAAATCTCGTTTTGGTTGAAATTTTAAATTTCAGTTGGTTCATGTGTCATTAAAATATAAAACATATAGAGCTATGTATCCACTATTTTCTTTACTAAAAAGTACCATGTTAAAAGGAATTGATATGCTCTGTTCCCTTTTACTTAATTTTTTCTAAAAAAGGCTTGGTGAAATATTCATGTTGATCTTTAAGATCAAGATGTCAGTTTGGTTTGGATTTCTTCAACTGGCATATTTTAATTGTTACATTGTAACTATTTATATTATTTATGATCTGATTATGAGTTTTTATGATTTTGGGATATATATTGCCTACCTACAGCAACATGCTTTGAACAATTTTGCCCTTTATGTACTTTTATATTGTTTATATGACCCTTGTGATATCTGTGGCTTGATAGAGATAAATATAGTTTAGATTGTTGATCGCAAGTGTTAAAATTGTTATTAATAATTTCCAAAAGTTCATGGGTATTATTTTACAAATTTGGAAGCTCATCTTTAATATTTTTTTAAATACACTGTTCTGATAATTTTATTTCCTTCAATAAACATGTGTCTACAGTTTACATGTAATGAAGAAGTATATGATAATGGAAAATTTTGATAATGGTCAACTTAGGAAAGAATATGATAATAGTCAACTTAGGACCTCCTTGGGCATTTTTGTGAAAGTTGAGGATTTATGACACAATATGGAAGGTGGGCGTCCACACCTATTTTCCCTTAAAATTCTCCCTCAGTTATCTTAATTCTATTTTCCCTCAGTTGTCTATTTTCCATTGGATTTTCTGATAATGTTTCTGCTTCCCAACAAAATCTTCTTTTGAGGGGATTTTGTTTTGAGAAGTTATGAATAACGGATGAGCATTTACGTGCTTTTCAGATATGCCGCCAAACAGAGAATATATGAAAGTTAAATATGGACCTTACAGTTTGGCAACTTATGTTTCCTTCAAAATACATACGACCAAACGTGCCTTTGATTTAGGGGTGTTAACGGAGCAGATACGGCTCGGATATGACACTTACCATATCCATATCCGCTTACCCATCTCGGATACGGATACAGATACAGATATACGCCGGTAAGAAAAATTCATATCCATATCCGCCAAAATCGGATACGGTTACGGATATAGACGCGGATATAGATGCGGATATATAAACGGATATGCATGCGGATACAAAAAGGATATAAAAAAACTAGATAGTATTCAGAAAAATAGTCATGTGATACAAAAAGAGATTGTTAATATGTTCATTATGATTGAAAAGCTAAGATTAGACATCTTGATCATCAAAATTTACCACAAATCTATAATCTAAGAATTGAAACTATCGTAAGAGTATAACCAATATGTATTTGGATATTTTCGGATATGGATACAAATATTTCACTACAAAACCATATCCGCAACTATCGGTTATAGATTTGAGTAACCATATCCGTATCCTAACGGATATGGTTACAGATATTTCCTCGGATACGGATACGGTTTGGCACCCCTACTTTGATTGGAGGAACCTTGAATCTATACTTCTATACTACGTATTTGGGAGCAGTGCCCCATTGTTCAACCCCTTATGTGTAAGTCACAATTAAAACAAAAAATTCAATATTCTCCTCAGAATTTAAAATCCCCAGAACGCACACACATTATTTTAAAAAATGAACCTCCCGCTTTCCAAAATTCCAAAAGTGTCCTCACTTTAAAAATCTTTGACACATTCCAAAATACCAAAAATGTCCTTGCACTTTCAAATTTCCAAAAAATACCCTCACATCCAAAAAGCACACTGAACAAACACGCCTTCTACACTCCACACTCTAATATATTAAATCCAAACATATGTTAATGGAAATGTATAAATTCATGTAAAAATTGTCTTCCTAAAAGGTTAATAAGAAATCTATGCTCACATATTTTACATATTTATCAGATTATCTTTACATGCATGTATAAATTCATGTTAGTATGTCTATCAAGCAGAACTAATAACACCTCTTTGCTAGTATCATGTCTTATTGTAACTAGTAATTGAGTCACCTTGATTTCCTTCCCAGACTATTGGCATCTTATTTCTATTGTGGAATGATAAGACTCCATTTTGTTGATCTTCAATAAAATATTAATTTCTATAGTTGAAGATGGGCAGAAGAAAGTAGTATTACAGTGTATTGTTGAGTCCTTAGACCCAATGGAAATCAGACTGGAAGTACAATATGTATAATGTCCCAAAATAAAAAGGCAACAAGCCTAAGATAGTCATACACATAAGTTCAGTAATTATGTGAAGTAAATTGATAAATATCATTATTTTTGAAGAGATTATTCTATTAAGCTCAGCTGTATGTAAGTTATAAACTACAAATATGTGATTATCTGCTATGTTAGCAACATTGTCAAATCAAAACTTCATAGAAAAAATGAGTTTGTTTGGAGAAGAATGGGGAACCTCAAAATAAAAAATAACACACACACTAGATATGAACACTTGTAAGACTAATAATCTAATTTTATCAAGTTTCAGTGATTTTCTTTTCTGCATTTATAACATTAAACTAAAAATTTAGCTTTTGACGAGGAGTAAATATTAGGGTCAATTGCGTGTAGATTTCTCTATTATAAGGCTGTATCAGTGTTCTAAAATATTATTCCATGAGTGCATAATTACTCTTTAAGGCAGAGGAATGCATCTGGCAACAAATGGGAAAAAAGGAAGATATTTGGGCAGGTTTTCTTTTTCTTCTTTTTTGTGGTTGGGGGTGGTGGTGGTGTGGGGGGGGGGGGGGGGGTTGGGGGGCGGATTGGGGGATTAGCAGCAAGGGAATCTGGGGATTAAAATTGAGGATTTGTCAGGTGGTATCCACATAGAAAAAGAATTAATGGAGACCTAACTCCATTTGTGTAAGGGGGTGTACATGCGCATATCAAAATTCAAGGTTAGTATGTGACAGAATTCTATAATACTAGGTTCTATGTGCAATTAATCATTTAATCCTATTTTTCAATAGATTGTGGACATTTTTAGCCAATTTGAATGGATTATGGGTTAATTACCATATATATTATGAATGAATCTATATCCTCTCCAAATATTTAAAGTAATTAAGAGTGCATATAAAACATCCTATAAAGAGTTTTATTTGTGATTAGCAGCAAGGGAATCAGGGGATTAAAATTGAGGATTTGTCAGGTGGGATCCACATAGAAAAAGGAATTAATGGAGAGCTCTAACTTCATTTGTGTAAGGGGGGTGTGCATGCGCATATCAAAGTTCAAGGTTAGGACGTGAAAGAATTCTATAATGCAAGGTTCTATCTTCTATGTGCAATTAATCATTTAATCCTATTTTTCAATAGATTATGTATATTTTTAGCCTATTTGAATGAATTATGGGTTAATTACCATATATATTATGAATCATGAACGAATACTATATCCTCTCGTCCAGTCCAAATATTTAAAGTAATTAAGTGCATATAAAACATCCTATAAAGAGCTTTATATGTGAAAGTAACATAATTATGAAAGAGGTAAATTTCACAAACCAAAGTTTTGATTGGTTTTGCGGGAAATGTCCCAATGATTTGGTAGGTTTTCTGAAATTTGCTTATTTTGAAATGTCCTTGGCTGTATAAACTTCCTTTTTGTAAGGTGTTCCTTTATGCTCTATAGTTTTCTATTATGCTTGACTTTGAGCATGTATTTTTTTGAATTGAAGGAAGTGCTGAATTTGTTTATCCATGAAATTTTGAATCTCAATTTGTTCCATGTGTTCAGATAATATTAAACGTACCAAAGTATATACTTACTAATGGAAAACTATCCTCCATAGAACATAGTGTAGGAAGGAGAGAGTGACATTTGGCATTAAGAATCTTGATGCACATACTACCAAGGTCTGTCAGTGCTGTTCTTATTGTCTATTAGTGTAGTGGTGACTGCACCCCTAATGACTATACTGATAGGTCTAACTGCACTAGATCCACACACACACAACAAAACACACACATAAGATACTCTATAGAGGCCCCTCTATCTCTTTTCCTCTATTAACTAGTGTCAAATCAGAACAACGACCAGTAGAAAGTCTCAAAGTAGGAATGGTATAATGCAGAACATAAGAAGAAACAACTTTTACTCTGCTCACTTCAGCACTAAGAAAATCAAGAAACTAAGATATATTCATTTTCGTGACATAATTTCTTCACCTTGATTAGTAAGATACTTCTGTTGGGAAACTAATAGAGCTCCGTAGATAATTTTGTTCGGAATTTTCTTTGAACTCGCATGTTTTAATGGTTATTACATGGTAACTATTTTACATTCTGTGTAATCAGATTCCGAGTGTTTATGATCTTGGGATATATCGTTGAACAACCCCTCTAGAATGCTTCTGCATGCATATATTGCTAGTGAATTTTCTGATTTTGTTTTCCATATCGTAACTTCATATATGCTGTTTACGTAAATCATTAAACCAATGCTACCCGAACTTATTTTTATTGATATACATTCTTATGCCTTCTGTTTTATAATGGGATTTGCAGCTTATTATGGGAGTCTACTAGAGATGGATCTTGTGCATGACAATCTAACTGGTCATGCTTTCTGTATATAAGCAGTGCCTTATGTTTCCGCTTTTGGTGAATATCATATATGTGCTCTGAAAAGTTGGGTTGGTGCAAAAAATCGTCGAGTTCTGATCTGATTAGACACGAACGAAGGCTTATGTGAATGTTTTAATTTCACCATACCACTGGTTTTATGTCTTTGAAACCTGTCGAACAGGGGATTCTGTGGGTACATTTGTTACATGCATTTCGATGTAGACGAAGGGGATTTTTTTAGCAGAATGTAAATAGAAAGGGGAGCAAATATCGAAAAGTAACTCCATTTTGTATTTTTTTTTTCTTGTTCCGCAATTGAAAGATGATCAGAAAGTAATTGGTTCATACAATAAATTTTGGCTACTACTGGACATGTACGTTTCTTGTTATCTAGAGCGGAAACTACAACATAAACTATTATATTTGTAACATAAACCTATCTGAATCTGATGTTCCCATGAAATTGTATATGCTCTGGAAGAAGTCAAGTTTGTGTTGCTGCTTTTGTCCTCTATATAGAAACCCAAACTTAAAACAATGTAAATCAATTAAAGGTTTTTGATTAAACAGAAAAACATAGTTATAATTTGTTTATTTGTTCTGCTGTTCTGCTAAAATTGTTATAATTTTGTTATTATAATTGCAACGTTAATCCTTTTCAAAAAAAACTTATTTTTGAATTAACTGCCATTTTACTTTTACAAAACATGGTTCTCTTTGTGACATCGGTAGCAAGAAAGGTTGCAACTATAGTATATAATAATTACTGTATTTGTAGTATTTTTTATATATAATAATTGTACTTTTAAGTTTTCATTTTTCACTAACCAAACCTGACGAAAGCTCCTTCACAAGATCACTTACGTTAATAATAATATTTCCCTGGTCTTAACATTCGATTTTATTTTAGCCTTAAACATATTATCATTCTTTTAAAAAAAAGTTTTAATTATATGTTTGTTTTCCATAAATTGCATGTGAATTTTTCTTTTTGAGTTATTGATAGTATTTGTGCATTCTTATCACGCTAAGTGCTATACACAGGTAGTAGGCATCATAGGTACTCGTGTACATATCTAGAAGAAGTAGATACTCGATTTTGTTTTTGTTGTAGCTTAAAATAATATATATCCCTTGTCAAATAATAAAAACATAGAAACGCTTGCTTAATATCACAATTAATTAATTTTGGGTTATAGTTCATAGGCCCAAAATTGCCTGTATTCAAGCATATATTAACCAAGTAAAGACACTGTGTACCTCAATAGGAATTTTCAGACAAATTTGAGAATACAATAAGGACGTACCTTTTAACTCTTAGTTAAGGAAATCCTTGTCATGCAGCACTTTCTAACTAGAAAATTGCTAAAAAAGTAAAATTAATGAAAATAACTAAGGTTTTACTTCTCTAGTTGTATGGTGCAGTGAACAATTTTTTTAAAAAAATCCAACAATCAAAGACCTGAAAGAAACTAATTGATCTTTTACGTAAAACATAATCCAAAATTGACCAACCCTGATTTTAAAAAAAATAAAGAAGAAAACTATTGAACTATGTCTCAGTCTTCCTACATTTCCAACAAAGCAATCTACATAACCTTCAAAAATGATACAGATACAAAATCGCACAAATTGAGAATACTACTTGAGATTGGAACTGATGAAAAATAAACTTATTCAAAAGAAAATTTCTGGAAGTTTTGCAAAGGTTTTCAATAAGGACGAAATTTTCTTGCAGCCCGAAGCTGTTGTATCCGTTTCTTGTCCTGCTCAAATTTACTCTGGAGCATCATAACCTCTGCAAAAAGTAAACATCCAACATGGTAATCAGAAAGATTGGAGAGGAAAAGTTCACAAGGGCTTATTTATTAGTTTATAATCTTCAAATGTTCTTTCTTATGTCTGTTGCTGGTGAGCATGCATGATTGATATAAGAGGGTTCATTTATCGCCTTTGCCTTTGAATCTCCATGTCACATTTCAAGCAAACGTGAGAAATAATATTTGTCTAGATTTCAGGTGGTGAAGGTGCTAATAAAATAGCTCAGCTATAGCCAGTTTATATGCAATTAACTCTATATAAAATGTTCTCATCTAACAGAATGATCTTCATCATGACAAATTTCTAATATCTAAATCTGTGCTTTACAAGCTAAACATTTGAAAAGAGAGCTATTGGGCTCTCAGTGTTCAAACCTCTACTTAGACTCTCATCATAATGAAACCAATTTTGTGACATAAAATACAACAGTTGGAAATCATGAAAAATAGGGACAGACTAGGGTCAGCTCTATGGATATTTCTAAATTGGTATTTCTGTCAGCACTAACAAGCTAATTCCCAACCTGTTAAAAAATTCAAAAAAGGTTGTCATCTTCTTTCTGATAATCCTATGCTAAACTAAGCGACCCTCTGTGAACAGCATGACACCTTGATCCGGAAATCTAGATTAATATGTTTATCTTCTTTCCCTTCTTATTAGTCAATTCTACAACACTCATCTCGTCTCCCCATTCTCTTTATGTATATGTGAAAACTTTTTGGTCATCATGCTTCGGATATAAAAAAAAGCTCAGACTTGACTGATTCTATGGATGCTGGTCCCACTTTTCTGGTTAGAGTTATTACTGGCAAAATAGGCCAAGCCACAAAAGCTGGAGAACAATTGAAACAAAGAGACAACTTCCGAAAACTCAAGAAGGTCCAACAAAGGAAGAAGACAACACTTGCTTTAGTATAGGAAATTCTATAGGCTGACACATTTTACAGCACCAAA
>BQKN01064882.1:524146-535400 GCA_022839385.1 Asparagus kiusianus | reverse complement strand
TCAAATAAAAAATCAGCAGCAAAACATAATCAAAAAAATAAAAAAAATTGACTTCAGAATTACCTAACCAAGTCGGAGGTGGCTAGAGCAACGACAGTTAGAGAGAAGCAGCGACGAGGGAGGAGCTGCGTCCAAGGTTTTAAATATCGGCTGATAATCCGATATTATCCCCGAGTTATCGGTTTTGGGAGCTTTCCGATAGGATAAGTTAGAATTTAAATCGGTTATCTTTTTTGGGGTTTATCGGTGATAATGCGGCTATAACGTTGATTATCGGCCGATATTAGCGGCTCTAAAAATCGGAATTATCTGGCCATACTATTGGGTTGTGATTTTGGGTAATGGGTAGTTTTTGAGTGAACTTGAAATCCGACACAACCCGTTCTTTACAATAAAACTTAAACTCGATTAAGTAGCCCTAATATCTCGTTCTCTCTCCTCTCATTTGTGCGGCTGTGCCCACTGTCCTAATCCTCTTATCTTTGTTTCTCTTTGGACTCCGTCGACCTTGACGCTCGCCTCGGGCAACTTCAACGCTCGCCTCCGCTACTCTTCGAACATTGTTGACCTCAACGCTATCGACTTCCACCATTCGACGCTGCTCTCTCATCAACATTAACTTCATCGACTTGACGACTTTGACTAATGATGTGCTCTCTCCATTGACTCCATCATTAATTGATTTGATTGACTCGACGACGTTGACTAACGCCGAGCTCTCCATCGATGCCGAGCTCTCTCCATCGACCCATCATCAACTGTGACTTCGACAGTTCGACTTGGACTCTCCATCGATGTCACGCCTTCAACATAACTTCTAAAGTTGTAGCAACAAAAAATATTCACTTTTCAATTGGTTTTTTCTCTAGTTATTTAGTGAAGGTTGAGAGAATGAAAGAGGGGAGTATGGTTAAATTACAATTTGAGATATTATATTATATATACACATCATATGGTATATCACTCTGATAAATACTACTTATCCCTGATATATCCCCGATTTCCGCTATTCGATAATGATTCTGATCGTCTGATAAATCTCCGATAACTGATATTTAAAATATTGGTTGTGTCAGGGAGAGAGGAGTTGCGACGACAAGATAGGACAAAGCTGAGGCGAGAGAGAGTAAGATGCGACAGCGAGAGAGGAAGATGCGGTGGCAAGAGGAAATCACAACGGCAAGAGAGGAAGTCGCAGGGCGGATGTCCGGTTTTGAGATAGGGTTTAGGTTTCAGTGGCTGCAAGTGCGAAGTGGGGAGAGAGAAATAATGAGTGCTTAGGTTAGGATTTACGTATAAGTTTGTGGGTCGGGTTTTGAGATATTGGGTTGGCCTTGGTTATAAAAAATTGTTTTGGTTTAAATGTTTGTGTTTGGGCTGACTTGAGCCAATTATGTGCTTTTTATATGAAAACCTAAGGGGTTCACCTAGGCGGACTACTCAGCCCTAGGTGTGATCAACGCCTAGACTGCCCGCTGAGTCCATTTTTTGAGTGGCCAGAGGACCACTTACGTTTAGGCGTCCGCCTAGGCCGCTTTTAGAATATTTTCTAAACCTATTTACAATAGTCACCTATTTGAACATCAAAGCTATATCTTATCCGAGTACATTATGTTCAACTTCTTCCCACAAAAGAAACTAAAGGTCTATTTGGTTCATCTTCAATAGAGTTCACCTAAACCCAAATTGACAATTGAATGCTTCGATCTGACATTATAGAGCAAAAATTTAAACAAGTGACGGGGAATTAGGATGAAAGAGGAACTAGGGTTCTATTTGAGAGGGAACCTGAAATAATGAGGTGCAAACAAAACAGGGAGTTAACTCTAGGGGCCGCTAATTTTTATCATGTGATCACGTGATAGAGAAAAGGAAATGAGGGCCAGGATAATGTGGCATACATTTGTCAGATTTTTTGCCCATTTTCCATCTAAAATTAATGATTGGTTATTCCAAAAATTTGTGTACTTCCCTTGTTCTATTGAAAACGTTTCTTAGAATTTTTTTTTATTGAACCAAATGAAAGTAATGGAATCCTATAATGCCATTTTCGCTACTTTTTGCTCCAAATCCAAAAAAAGCACATTGTGTCCAATAATTCAGAGTGAACCAAACACACTCTAAAAGGAAATACAGGTTCACTCGGTTCCATGTAGGGATCGATAAGCGTACACTTTGGTTGTGACATTGTGGCTTTATGCATAAAAAACTCTCTAAAAAACTCCTTGTACAGAGAGTTTTTGAAAAAACCAAGATGACCAATTTGAATCATCCGACTCATGTGGTATCTATCTATAAAGAGTCGCCACACAAATATCGCCTGAAGTGTCACCTCAGATCTCAAATCGCCTTAGTATAAATAGTTTATCAGCATGACACCTTGCACTACTCTCAACTTCTAATGATCTTTTAACACCTAAATAAAATAGCTATAAAATACCTTTGACGACATCATAACACACTAAAATAACTGTTATTTCAAATACATATTCAAATAAAATTTAACATATACATTTTTTCTTAAATTTTCTTATAGATGATACTCGTTATGAGATCATCAAGAGATAATGGGAGATGGATTAAATGTTACATGAGATGCCCTCTATCTTATGGATGGCGCATCTGATAGTAATAACACCAGAGAGTTGCATGAAATATGACAGAGATCTTTAAAAAACATAGGATTCACCTTTTTATTGGATTTCTCTTCAGAGTCTCATAATTATTTAACCACACATTAGATTTTATGAGATTAAATTTGTAACATCTATATACAAAAGCATTTATTAGTATAATTTTACTATGTTCGTCCTTACAGAACCATAAGCTCTTGCATAAGCAACTGTACTAGCCAAAAGGCAAAAATCTTGCCTTGATTAAAGCAAACTCAGTAGTGCAAGCATTATAGCAACAGCTTCATACATGTGTACAAATTAAAGTTTAACCAAGCAAAAAGAAATAAGAGAATATCAAAAAATTCACAACACATCATCGGATTACCTGCATGTTCATCTGCCTCAATTTTCTCCTCATTACTAGCATCAACTTCATTTCCTTTTTCTTGTCTCCTTTTCTTCTTCAAACTCGGCTTAATTTTCTTCTCCTTCTTTAGTCCCTTATGCTCTGGGCACAAGTTCAAATGATAAATCTCCTCCACTGTATAACAGGTTTGACATTAGCAAATAGAATTTCTACCATATAGATAGAGTAATTCGAAAAGAAAATCCTTATAGTAGTAAGATATAGGTTGTTAAGGTTGTTATTAAGTCTTCCACAAACATTTCTAGTACTTTTAGGAATCAACTTTCTGTCTAAAGTACTTTCCTAAATAATAAACAAATTTAATACCACGGTTTTTGTCGTAACTACTTATTTCTAAGAGTAAACTTTGCTTTGATCAATAAATAAATTAATTAATTAAACTCATAATAGGGAGCCAAAGCTAAATTTGAAATTACATTAAAATGAAAAAATAGAACCTAGCCACACATTTGACCCAATCTAGAAACCATTGAACATCAAATTACCAATAATTCTCTAGATTCTGTTGTAAACTATAATGTACCCATCACTAATTATAGAAACCTAGAAAGTGAAAATTTATTGTTTTACATCTAAAACATAGGAATTGTTTGCATTATGTTAGGTCAATTAAAATTACAACAATGAAAACAACTAACAAACATCATTTCACCATCATCGCCATTGAATTACCTATTGTTTCACTTCATTTTCCCTCCCATTTCCTCTTCTTTTCTTCTACCTCTCAAAATTATGGAGTATTGTTACAAATTTTTCACTTTTTCTGGATTTCAGAACCTAAAATACAATGATTAATTCTAATCAAAACATACTGGATAGCTAAAAATTACATTTTGATATGAAAATAATTTACAATATAAACAACAAGAAGAAACTTTCGGCGCATCACTGGATCAATTTTCTAATCTCCCTTCTTTACTCCCGCCTTGCTTCTCTTCTCCTTCTCAAGATTCAATCTTTCCGCTATATCTTTGCTCTCAATAACAACTTCAATCTTGAAATCTAGGGTTTTCGGCTTTGCAATGCATCAAAATAAAAAAGGGAGAACAAATTGAGCCAAATAAAAATAAGAATCAAGAAATTACTAGTACCTTTGATGATTTCTAGGGAATTTTTGCTCTTCCGAGCTTTTATCTTCCTCTTCTTGAGCTTCTCTAGTGACATTTTTAATTTTTGTTTCCTTATTTTTTTCGATTGATTTTTCAGGGTGGGAGGTGCCTTCTTAGGGTTTGGAGAGCAAACAACGAAGAGGATACCTAGGTTTAGTCCCTCAAATCTTAATATTTAGATATTAGTCCCTCAAATCATTAAATTTTGTAAAGTTATTAGGGTCAGTTTGGTATTATTGGAGTTTATAATGGGTTACTTATAAAAGCAACTTAAAAAGAGAAACAGTTTTAATAAGCATGCCAAAAAAAATTCACCCAGCGCAATTATTGGCTACTTCTTAAAAAAGTAAATAAAAACACCCTAAAAAAGTGATATCAAGCTGGTCTTTTATCTCTCAAATCATTGAAGTTGCTATTAGAAGTTAGAACTCTCAAGTCTCTTAAATAACTTCAAGTTAATCCCTCTAGAATTGAACCCCTACGAAATTGCACCCTCCTATTATGAGGGGTACAAGTTGGTTGGCAACATTTAGCATTGCCCTACTAAATTTAAATTTAATTTAGTGTTTCCACTTTTTTGGGATGATTTCAACTTTATATTTTGAAAATCTTATCATACGGATATGTATATTAGCTCCGCCTATTGTATGCAATCCGAGGGGAAAAACAACATAAGAATGTGAGATTACAGTTTGAGAAATTTATTACCATCCTTGTTGATTATTATTGACAATGCAACCTGATTATACTCCAAGAACCTACCTGATGACATTGTTCGCCGAATCTGTTAAGAGTTAAGACCCTATTTTTTTGTGGTTATACTATGTTCTATTATTGTTAACAGGAGGGATCTACTTGTTATACTCTATTATAGTGTTTTCAAAGGCCGTATCTCACTACGCCTCATGCGCCTTACGATGCGGGGCAGCGGCGAAGCGCCCCACTTCTGATGCAACAGTGTCTTTTTCGCCTCGCGTACATTATTACTTTGTACAGGATGCATGTAGTACATACCCTCATATAGTTTTGTTGGTTAACATTTCAATTAAGTCTTTATACTTTATATTCCATATCCCAAAAAGCAAAATAAATCCATTAGGAATTTTAGTAGCCTTCAATTGAGGATCATTACTAATCTTTTGCTTGGATATTAGTCTTGATTTAACATTTGATTTAAAAATTTATGAATTTTGCTACTATGTTGAGTGTTAGCATTAGAAATTAAGGCATTATATTATGATTTTGTAGTAAGATATTATTTATCATGATATTTTTCATGTGAATTCTAAAAACATATTCTTTCGCGCTTGATTATATTTTAAAAAATTATGTGGACGTTATGCGCCTCGCATCACTCAAGCGCACACATCGTGTTGCGCCTTGCGCATGTACGCGTAAAGATGCTTTGCGCCCCGCATGTGCCTCTTATTGCACCTCGCGCATTGATAACACTGCTCTATTACACATTGAATGTGTAGACTTAGAAATGGGTGCATTAGGTTAACATTAATGCAATAGATAAAAAACTATATCACTTGGAAAAGATTGTATAGTGCTGAACTAGAGCAACAAATAAAAATCCACACCTTCGATACATACAATGGACCCAAAAACACTGTATAATCTCTTTCCAAAAATAGTCCATTGTGAATTCAACAACACTGAGATTTTATTCACCTCCATTAGCAACGTGCAACATGCAACGTGCTAACAACTCACAAACCTTCTAAAGCCATTTGTTCTCTCCTCCATTGCCTCCTTTTCTCACTTCCATAGATATTATCAACTTAATTCTAGATATAGAAGAGAGAGAAGGCTCAATAGTAATGGAGAAGAAGGTGGTGGAGTATAACCAGGTTGCAATGTCAACGTCAACTAGTTTGCGGTCCGTGCAAAGCACGATGATAAATTTTTTCATGCTACAGCAATCATGTTTCGTAAATACTACAGTAAATTTTTTGAATTGCTACAACATCTCGCATTTTGAAAGTGCTACAGTGTTCGCGTGTGTTACAGTAATAGGTCACTGTTCATAAAAGCAATCATAAGTTCCTTGGATTGCTACAGCATCTCGCATTTTTTGAAATTGCTACAGTGTTCCACTGTTCATACTACAGTAATTATTTTATTAATTATTTTATTGTTGAAATTACTGTAGTATGAATAGGAATTCTCTGATCCTCCTATTTGTATAAAGGAATAGATAACAATCAACAATGATTGTAATAAATCTCTCATACTAACCTCACCTCCTCATGTTGTATTTTCTCCTCGGATTGGATGCAATTGACGGAGCTAACATACATATTTTCATGATAAGATTTTTTGAGTATAGAGTCAAAATTATCACCCAAAAAAAGTCAAAACAACAAATTAAATTTGGCTTTTGTAGGGCAGTACTAAAATGCTTTTAACCAACTTGTACCCCTCGCAATAGGATGGTGCAATTCCGTAGAGGTTCAATGCTAGAGGGATTAACTTGTTCTTTTATAAGACTTGGGGGATCTAATAGCAACTCTAATTACTTGAGGACAAAGGACCAGTTTGGTATTGCTTTTTAATGTGTTTCTGATTACTTTTTAAGAAGCAGCCAATAATTGCGTTTTGTGAAATTTTTTTGGCATGCTTATTAAAATCGCTCCTGTTTTTAAGTTGCTCGTATAAGTAGCTTTTATAATTAACATATTATAAGCTCTAATAATACCAAACTAGCCCTAATAACTTTAGGGAATTTTAATGATTTGAGGGACTAATTTCTAAATATTAAGATTTTAAGGAATAATAAAAAACCAATGTTTAAAGTGGAACTAAAATCACCGAAGCACAAACCCAGTTCAGTTCTATATCCACATCATCATTTGCTCTCCAAAATCCTACGAAGGCGCCTCACACATTGCGATATCAATTGAAAAAAGCAAGGGAAAATTTTGAAAATGTCATCAGAGAAACTCAAGGAGAGGAAGCTCAAAGATCAGAAGAGCAAAAAAAATCCTAGAAATTATTAAATGTACTAGCAATTTCTTGATTCCTATTCTTATTCGGCTCAATTTGTTCTCCCTTTTTTATTTTGATGCATTACAGAGCTGAAAATTCTAGAGAAGAAAATGCCAAAAGAAGAATAGTGTATTGGATTTTAAGAATGAAAAAGTTGTTATTGAGAGCAAAGATACAACAGAAAAATTGAATCTTTAGAAGAAGAAGGAGAAGAGGAGCAGGTTGAAAGTAAAGAAGGAAAATAAGAAAATTGACCCAGTGACACACCATAAGTTTCTTTTTATTGTTTATATTGCAAATTATTTTTTATGTAAAGGGTAAAAGTTCTAATTTTTAGTTGTTCAGTATGCTTTGACTAGAATTCACTACAGTTTGGGTTAACATAAAAAAAGTTGCAATTTTGCAATAGAACTCCATAATTTAGAGAGGTAGAAGAAAATATTTCCCAAATAACGGGGCTACATTGGACCATGTTTGTTATCATGTTTCTTGTATTCGTTCAATGTGTGGAAGAGGGTACACTATACCAAAACCCATAAATACATTGATCAATTAAATATTTTCCAAATAATGGGGCTACATTGGACCATGGCCAGTGGTGTTCCAGGAAGTCTTCAACTAAAAATAAAATGGCATACTAACGATATGTCTTCATTAGCAACATACTAAATATGTGTCTTTATTAGCAACTTATCAGAGTTTCCACTTTATTAGCAACATACTGAATGTTACGTAGTAGTCTAGTACTCTAATAATGATAACATATGATTTTAGATACTTGGATGGAAACTATAATTTTATCTTAAGTTTGATTAAAGCAAACAAAAAGTGTAAAAATAAAAATACTAGCATGATAGCATCCTATTCATACATAAACAAAATCCAAACAAAAGAACTTACAATGTGTCATCTCATTATCTGCATGTTCATCTGCATGGTTCTGATCATCATTGTTTGCATCAACTTGACACCCTTTTTCCCTTCTTCTTTTCTTTTTCGAACCCAGCTTACTTTCCTTCCCCATTTTCTTATCCTCTCGATCCAAACCTTCACAATCAATTTCACCAACTGAAGCAGAGAGGCATATTAGCAAAGAAGATGTCCCAATACCAGATATTAAGTTCAAAAAGCTTCTAGTACTGTAACGAGTCAATTGTGGGGCTCTAAATATTGCTAAGTTTCTAATATTGCTTATGGTACTGTCAAGAGTGTTGTTTACTAGGTTCTAAAAAGTGCCTCTAGCACTGTCAGAAGTCAATTTAGAGTCGCAAATGAGAGACTCATACTAAATTCAAATGTAATTTTAAGAGGCGTAAGTTAACATCTCAAGTACAACTTTTAGAAACCTAACAGGTAGGAGAAAAGTGTAAAAGAAAAAAGCTCAATGACCTTCTTATTTACTTTATAGAAGGATCGTATCAATATGAATTCATGAAAGCAAGGTATTTACCAAATCATATCAAAAACTAAATAAAACGTGTTTAGGTGGAATCTGATGGCATGTAAACTTCATACAAAATATGTCACTCATGATGAATCCAGGTCGCAACAGATTTATGTCTCAAAATATTATCTCATACTGTAAGATACTCATGATACACATACTAAATGTATCTGCATCATGACTTGTTACAGTGGATGACTTTGCAGGGACCAGTGATTCACTTGAATGTTCCATAAACTCTCAAGTATATAAGACTTTATCCGGTATTTTGAAGATAATGATTCATAACTCAAAAAATTCGGCTGGCAAATAATAATTGATAATTTAGTCTCTATACTTTTAACACAAACATACTCTTCGCCTCCGGGTAAAAAAAAATAATACTGATAAACAGGAGCGACATGCGGACTAGGCGCTCGGCTAATTTTAAAATTATCTAATTATACTATTTGACAAAAGCATGTATTGAATTCACATAAAATTGCAACAAAAAGAACGTGAAACAATTAAAATAAATAGTTAATAACCCAGTCGTAACAAGGAATTAGATCAAATTAAAAACCGGCAGCAAAAAATAATCGAAAAAATAAAAAAATAGACTCCAAATTTTTACCTAATCAAGTCAGAGGTGGCTAGAGCAGCGGCGGCGAGAGAGGAAGAAGCTGCGGCGAAAGAGAGGAAGATGTGGCGGCGAGAGTGGAAGTCGCAGCGGTGAGAGAGGAAGTCGCAGAGCGGAGGTCCGGTTTTGAGGTAGGGTTTGGGTTTCGATGGGGGCAGAGTGAGAGAGAGAGCGCGCGTTTAGGTTAGGGTTTGGGCTTAAGTTTGTGGGTCGGGTTTTGAGATATTGGGCGTTGGCTATAAAAAATCATGTTCGTTTAAATTTTTCGGGCTGGGCTGATTTGGGCCCATTTTGGGCTTTTTTATACGAAATCCTGATCAGCTCGCCTAGGCGGAATTGACGCCTAGACCCGCTCAGGCCGTTTTTGAGCGGCCACAGGCCAGAGGACCATTTGCGCCTAGGCGTCAGCCTAGGCCCAAAAGAAACTAAAGGTGCGTTTGGTTCATCTTCAATATGGATCGCCTAAACCCAAATCTATAATCAAATGCTTTTACTTGACATTCTAGAGCAAAATTTTAAACCAAATAACAGACGAATTGGGATGAAAGAGGAACTAGAGTTCTCTTTGAGAAGAACCTCAAATAATGAGGCGCGAACAAAATGTGGGAGCTAACTCTAGAGGCCGCTGATTTTTATCATGGGATCACATGCTAAAGAAAAAGGAAAATAGGGTGAGGATGATGTTGGCATACCTCTGTCAAAATTTTTTGTCTATTTCCCATCCAAATCTAAGGATTTGG
This sequence comes from Asparagus kiusianus, assembly GCA_022839385.1. NCBI lineage: Eukaryota > Viridiplantae > Streptophyta > Magnoliopsida > Asparagales > Asparagaceae > Asparagus > Asparagus kiusianus. Next base: position 525,452 of record BQKN01064882.1, on the reverse strand, counting down.
CTATTCCAGAAACTAGTGTGAACACCGTGCAAAGCACGGCATATTTTCCCCTGCTATAGTACTCCTTTTTTTAAATGCTACAGTGATATTTTTTGAATTGCTGCAGTATCCCCACCTCTACTGCAGTGTTTCTTTTTAAAAATACTACAGTAATTCGGTTCCAGTTTGCTATAATAGTAATATTACAGTAAATGTAACTGTGGTGTTTGCTGTAGTATGAACAGTTAATCTTTGGTTCTCTCATTTGTATGGAGGTGTAGATTCCTTGTTTGCTACGGTAATAATGCTACAGTAAATGTAAATGTAGCATGAACAATTAATCTTTGGTTCTCTTATTTGTATAGAGGAGTAGATTTATGTACTTTCCTTGTTTTATAGAAAAAAAATTCCTTTTTTTTTTGTACCAAACAAAAGTAATGGAATCTTATAATGCCATTTTTGCTATATTCTGTTTCAAATCCCAAAAACACATTGCTTCCAATAATTTAGGGTGAACCAAATGCACCCTAAAAAGGAAATTCAAGCTCACCCCGTTCCATGTAAGGACAGGCAGGCACACACTTTGGTGTGAACGGAGAAAGGGCCATATTCAATAACATAACTTTATAACTTACCAATTGTGCTTCTCTCCTATAATACTATGTGCTCAATAACATAACTTTATAACTTACCAATTGTGCTTCTCTCCTATAATACTATGTGCTCAATAACATAAGTTTATAACTTACCAATTGTGCTTCTCTCCTATAATACTATGTGCGAGCAAATAAATAATTTATGATTATTAGTTCTGCTTTAAAAGTAGGGTTTTTTCTTAGTCCCTAAAATCTTAACATTTAGACATTAGTCCCTCAAATCACTGAAATTCTATAAAGTTCTTAGGGTTAGTTTGATATTGTTGAAGCTTATAATAATTTGCTTATAAAAGTATCTTATAGAAGCAACTTAAAAGCAAAAACAATTTTAATAAGCATGTCAAAAAAATTTCACCGAGCACAATTACTGGGTGCTTTTTGAAAAAAATAAACAGAAAAAAACCAATCTGACCCTTAGTCCCTCAAATCATTGAAGTTGCTATTAAACCCCCCCAAGTCTCATAAAACAACTCCAAGTTAATCACTATAGAATTGAATCCCTACGCAATTGCACCCTCCAAGACCCCAATTGTTGGTTGGCAGCATTTAGCATTGGCCCACAAAAGTCAATTTTAATTTAGTGTTTCAATTTATTTATTTTTTGTAATTTCGACTCTGTACAAAAATAAGCATGTTAGCTCCGCCTATAGTATCCAATCTAAGGGGGGGGG
>BQKN01064882.1:492854-524046 GCA_022839385.1 Asparagus kiusianus | reverse complement strand
CCCCCCCCCCCCAAATAACATAAGGAGGTGAGATTAGAGTTCGAGAGATTTATTACAAATCCTTGTTGATTGTTCCTGACATTAATTGCAACCTGGTTATACTTGGAGAACCTACGTGATGACATTATGATCATTATCTGCCGAATCTATTAAGTCCCTATGTTTCTGTGGTTGTACTATGTTCTATGTTCTTGCTAACAGGAGGGACCTAGTTGTTATACTCTTCATTACACGTTGAATTTGTAGACTAAAAAATGTGTGCATTAAATTAACATTAATGCTGTTGGAATCCGAAACAATCAAATCGGATCCTTGCCCTTCCGGACCTTGTGTTGAAAGTAGGAAAGTAGGAAATTCACCATAAATAAAAATCAAAACTTGTAAAGAAGATAAAAGAGACGAACACACAGATTTAACGAGGTTCAGCAACGTGCCTACGTCCTCAGGAGCCACACCACACAATTCTTTTATTAATTGAAGAAGAATTACAAGCTCTCAAACTAGGGGTTTTATCTCTCTGAGATTCTCTCTCTTTTCTTTAGTTAAAAACCCTCTTTTTTCGTGCTCTTTCAAACCATAAAACGTTTGGGTATTTATATCAAACTCAGCCCAAACAGAATTCCTAAACAGTTTAGGAAACTGTTAAACAGCATCGCAGTCGACGGTCAAGTTCCCGCGATCGACGGTCAAGTTCCCGCGGTCGACCATGAAAATCGACAGAGCCTAGAAAAGTTACAGGGTTTGGTGCGGTCGACCACCAAGCCAGGCGCGGTCGACCGTGATCAAAAGACAGAAACTAAAATCCTACAGGGTTTGTGCGGTCGACCGCCACGGTCGACCGCGATCAGCTCCAGACTCTCCAGAGCTCCTATGCACATTCACGGTCGACCGCCGCAAACTCGCGGTCGACCGTGGATCAGTCTGACAGTTTTCTTCGTTCTGATTCTAGCTCCGGCTTCGACTTTAGGTCTACACTTTAGACTAACAAATGCAATCGGTCAAAAACTATTACCTACTTGGAAAAGATTGTACATTGTTGAATTAGAGCCAAAAATCAAAATCCACACCTTTGATACATGCAGCGGACCAAAAACATTGTTTAATTTGTTTCCAAAAGTTGTCCGTTGTGAATTTAATGCCTTCACTGAGATTTGCTTCACCTCCGTTGGCAACGTGGCAGCAGCTCACAAGCCTTCTAACGCCATTTGTTCCCTCCTCCGTTGCCCTCCCTTTCTCGCTTCCATAGGCATCAGCCCTTCAACTACAGAGAGAGACAACTCTGTCTTAAATGGAGAAGAAGGTGGTGATGGCTGAGATCCGTAAGCAATTGGGCCTTGCTGGGCCTTTAATACTTGCAAATGTGTTGATGTTCCTTCTTCAGGTGATATCAGTCATGTTTGTGGGTCATTTAGGGGAGCTTGCTCTTTCTGGAGCTTCAATGGCTGCCTCCTTTGGCTCTGTCACTGGCTCCAGCTTGTTGGTATGTATTGGTATCACTAGCTATTCTGGTTTTCGTTTTAATTTTTATTTTGCCCCTTTTTTATTTTTATGTTTCGGAGCTACCTTGGTTTATGCATGGTAGAAATGTCTTCATCAGAAAATTATTTGCTAATGCTACATTGTATAACACATTAATTAAAAAAGAAATATCTATGAAGCCTAGTTTCCTTGGAGTTCTTTAGATTTTTATTTTATTTTATCATTATTATTATTATTGAAAAAAGAATGCTCAACTTGCAAACGGTATCAAAGGAAAAAAATATCGAGGATAATTTTGGAGTACTGCAAAGCTATCCGAAAAAGGGGTACTTATTTCGGTTTTTCCCTTTATTGAAATAGAATGTAGCTAGCAGATGATTGTCTGGATTTGTTATTTAACCTCAAAACTCGTTGGAATTGTAAGGTAAGTACTCATAAAGTCCTAATACTCTATTGGTAAGAGGACAGTAATATTAATGCGCATTTGCCCAAAAACTCATCCACACATACACTGCCAGACATGAGTATTACGCCTCGTTTGGTAAGTGGGAATAAAGTCAAGTGAGAATGGAATGGAAGAAGGAATGGAATGGAATGTATGTGAGAATGGAATGGTCATTCTCATTCTTTTGTTTGGGTGCGTTTGTAGAATGAAGCAAAATGAAGCTAAAATGAAAATCTAATTCTCATTCCCATGTTTGGTATCACTAGTTCACACGTGAGAATGAACTCTCATTTTCTAATAATGCCCTTATAAGAACATAGATTTTTAATAAGATAAAAATAAACATTAATGATAATAACTAAAAAAATTATTTATGCATATGTTATATTAATCTAGGTATGTGTTATACTAATGTGCATGTTATCGATCAGGTGTATGTTTTGTTTATATTTTTTAAACAATTCTCACTATTTCTGCATATGTTATATTAATCTAGGTATGTGTTATAATAATGCCCTTATACCTCTATATATAGTCTAGACATGATATGGTTTTGATAATTTTAATATTTTGACCAATTTCTCAGCGAGAGTTTCCTCTTTTCATAAATATTGGGTTAAATATCTTTCAATCAAAAGTTAGATTTATTGTTGTGCATGAACCATAATCAAACATGTACGTTATGGGTACATATAGTTCTCTATGGTGGAAAAACAATAACAAAAGTTCAAAAAGAATATAATATGCTTGTGAAAATAACAAACTTTAAACATTGGTGAATAAACAAAAAAATTTGATTGACCAAAAAAATATATTAACATGAAAGAATTTCAATCGGCAAATAATATATAGTTTCAGTTGTATTTGTTTTTATATTAAATTGTGTTGCTCCTATGTTAAACAATTGTGATATAATAGGCTAATGAAATATGTACCGCTAGTTTTAATATACTAATGAAATATGTACCGCTAGTTTTAATATGCTACTGAAATATGTACCACTAGTTTTAATCCCTACCCCGTGAAAAATTCTTATTGTTCGAATATAATTAGTAGCTGAGAGAAAATAAGAATACGTAGTCAAAAGCCATGATTTTTAAATTGATTCTTATTATTAATAGGGGTATAATTGAAAAAAACTAACTAATTTGATTCTCCCATTGAATGAGAATGATCATTCCCTATCTTCTCACTTGGAATGTCCATTCCCACAAAAAGTGGGAATGACCATTCTATGGGAATGGTCATTCCAACATCTAAAAACAAGTTTTGTTTGGTATGAGGGAATAAGAAGTGAGAATGATATTTCATTCCACCCCATTCCCGTGTACCAAACGGGGCCTTAGGGTATGTTTGACAACATTGTTGAGTTAGAGGAGTGGTAGGCACTAAGAATATATTGTTATTATTTTTTAGTGGTACAAATACACTATACTCTCAAATACAAATACTCTCTCTCTATCTATCTTTCTCTTTCTCTCCGTGCTACTGGGTCTCACCGCACTACTCTTATTTTTTCCTCTTTGTATCCACAAGCTCTTCACTCTTTCTTTTATTCTTTCTCAGTGGCTTGGGATGCTTCATACACTCATCTTTGGCCCCTTATATAGAGTTATTACACTAGTTGGTGAAGGGGTTGGTGGTGACTATTTGGTGGTGGGTGGACACTATTAGGATGGTGACTTGGTAGGTGGAGGGGTTGGGTGGGGAAGAAGCTGCTGACTTCAACACTCCCCCTCAGCAGCGACTTCTCTATCCATGAGTCTAAGCTAACTACGAAATTCTGTAAACTTTGAAGTACTTAGTGCTTTGGTGAATATGTCAGTGATTTGTTCGTTTGTCCCGATTGGCTTCATTACGATCTCCTTCTGAAGAACTTTCTCTCAAAGATGATGTACTTCAATGTGTTTTGCCCTAGCATGAAAAATTAGATTATCTGTCAATCGTATTGTAGACTAATTATCGCAATGTAAAGCTACCGAATAGTCTGTGGGCCGATGTAGATCTCTCATTAATTAAAAAAGTCACGTGCTTTCCTGAGCTGTCATCGCTACTGATCTGTACTCCGCCTCTGTAGTTGACAGTGACACTGCTGATTGTCTTTTGCTGCACCAAGATATAGCCACTGAATTGAGACTAAACACGTATCCGGTAGTAGATCTTCGAGTGTCATGATCTTCAGCATAGTCAGCATCACAATAACCATATGCATCACATTCTTCTCTTTCTTATACATGAGACCATAGTTAACTATACCTTTGATGTATCTTAGGATCCTTCGGATTGCTTCTCAGTGAGGCTTCTTTGGCTTTTGCGCATATTGGCTCATCACACCAACCGTAAATAAAATATCTGGTCTTGTCATCATTAGATAGATTAAGCTTCCAACTAGTTGTCGATACATAGTTGGATCTTTCAAATCTTTTCCTTCATGTGCACACGGTCTCAGATTTGTCTCCATCGGTGTCGAGGTTGACTTGCAATTGAACATCCCGTATTTGAGTAGCATGTCCTTCGCATATTTTTCTTAGCACAGGAATAGTTCATCCTTCCTTCGGTCGACCTCTAATTTGAGAAAATGCTTGAGCTCCTCAAGCTTCTTCATTTGAAACCTGACAGAGAGATTTGTCCTCGTTCTTTGGATTTTCACGTCATCGTCTCCGGTTATGATTAAATTATCCACATAGACCAACACGATTGCTAGCTTATTGCCAGTCTATTTGACAAATAAACTAGAATTTGCAGGAGCAAGAGAGTATCCACTTTGAATTAAAAACTCACCAATCTTGCCATACCAAGCTCTCGGAGCTTGCTTCAGTCCTAAATAGCTTTCTTTAGTTTGTAAACATATCTTTTATTTTCCTTGCTCTTAAATCCGATAGGTTGCTCCGTGTAAATCTCTGGATCCATCTCACCGTGTAGAAATACATTCTTCACATCCATCTGCCAAAGCTTCTAACTCTTGCTTGTTGTTAGAGCTAAAAGAACTTGAATTGTTGTTATCATAGCAACTGGACTGAATGTCTTGTCATAATCCAGTCCATACTGTTAAGAGAATCCTCGAGCCACCAAGCGTGCTTTGTATCTCTCAATTGACCCCTCCGGTTGAGTCTTGATTTTGTAAACTCATTTGCAGGAGATAGGTTTGACATCTGGTACTAACTCCCAAGTTTGATTCTGCTGTAGAGTTTGAATTTCTTCCTCTATTGCTTGTCTCCATTCAGCAATTTCGTATGCTTCCTTGAAGCTAGATAGCTCCTTCACATCTTCCATAATGGTAACATTAGCATACTTAGGATCTGGCTTTCTGGGTCTCGTTGATCGTCGAAGTTGTTCGACCGGTTCTTCTTCGATGTCCTCTATCTGGCTTGGGAGCTTTTTTTTCTGGCGTTGTCTGATAAACACCCGTTTTTCATGGATTATTCTCCTTTGAGGATATTGAAGAGTTTCATTCTGTCTTTTCTGATTGATGTAGTCCTTCTTCTTGACCTAGCTCCCACAACTTCTTTTGCAATTGATGCTTTAGATCACTAGAGTCTAGGAGTGCAACTTCTTGTGAAGCCCACCAAGATGAGGCTTTGTCAAACACAACATTCCTTGATGTGTAGCACCGTCTGGTGGTGGGATCACAACATCTCCATCCTTTTCTTTTATTGTCATACCCCACAAATATAAAACTTATAGCCTTTTTATCAAACTTGTTGCATAAGTGATCAGGTACAAAGACATAACATACGCAACCGAAAACTCTGAAATAACTTACGATTGGGTTGGTATTCCATAACTTTTAAAATAGTGACATGAGCTCTAGTTTTGGTTGTTGTAGCCGATTGATCACATGCAACACCGTCTTCATACACTCCGTCCAAAAACATCCTGGTACATTCTTAGCATGAAGCATGCTTCGACATATCTCCACAATGTGACGATTCTTCCTTTCAGCTATGTCATTCTGCTGTGGAGTATTTGGGCATGTTAGCTGTCGCCGAATCTTTTGCTACTTAAGGTAATCGTAAAACTCCTTTGATGTGTACTCTCCCCCGTTATCTGTGCGTAGGCAACGAATCTTCTTGTCGAGTTCTCCTTCGACTTCTTAACGAAATTGCTTGAATTTGGAGAGTGCTTCAGACTTTTCCTTCATAAAATCAATCTAGACATACCTTGAGTAATCGTCGATGAAAGTGATCATATACCGCATCCCAACAATTGATTCTTGTTTTACTCAACCAAATACATCTGAGTGTACAAGCTCCAAAGGTTCCTTAGCTCTAAACTATGACTTTTGATATGGTAATTGATGTTTCTTACCGTACTGATAACCTCCGGATACGGTCCCTTCACGAATATCCAAATGTAGAAGATCCTTCAACATTGACTTCTCTATCATGATCTTGAGCTTATGATAGCTCACATGGCAAAGCTGAACATGCCATAAATCAGTCGTCTCATTCTTTTTGGTTTTATCTATGTATGCTGATTTTGCCGACATCACATAGATAGATTTTACCTTTCATCCCTCCATGACAGATTCTCCTGGTGGCTTTAAGTTTCGATAGACTTTTACATCTTGTGGCCCAAATACTACATAGTTTTTTAAAGCTGTTAATTGGGAAACAGATAGAAGATTCTTTTTCATACTCGGTACATAGTATACATCTTGTAGTTATATCTGATTCGGGTTGTAGTGTGGCGTAAATATAACCTTTTCGATGTGTGTGATAGGTAATCTCAAATTATTCGCTATCATAACTTCTCGACCACCTTTATAGTTCTTCATGTTGACAAGTTTTCCTTATCTCCTGTCATGTGGTTGGAACAGTCAGAATCGACGATCCAATCTTTATTATAGCTGATTTCTTCTCGATCTGAAACCATTGCAAATGCGGACTCAGATTCTTCTACAATCGAGGTTAGTGCCATACCAGAAACCTCATCTTCGTCGACTGGTACATCTTCAATGATGACCACGGATGCTTGGGCATCCCATTCTTCTTCATCATTTGGACATGTGCGCGATGTTGCAGCATTGCCCTCTGCAGGCGTCCTCTTGTAGTGGCACTCTCCAGCAAAGTCTCCTTTCTTCTCACAGTTGTAACAGCTACTATCGGGTCTCCTTTCTTGACGATCACCTTGCTTCTCACGCTGTTGTGTTTTGTCGGTGTATGACCGTTCTGGCTACCTCCTTGAACCAACCTTTCCATACTCCTCTTTCCTCGTGCCTCTTGATTTGCCTCTCTCCTTGTTGCTGAAGAGTACTTCATCTTCACTTTTTATTGAAACACCGACCATTTGTTTGGCTAGGATTTTCTGTGTAGCGAGCAAACTCTCCAACTCTAATAATGTTGGTCGAGTCGGGCACCCATGTGTAGTAACAACGAGTCTGTGATATTTCAGTCTTAAACCATGGATGATTATTCTCCTCATGCTTGCATCATATACTTTAGAATCTGGATCTAGTTGAGTAATTTCTAAACATAGTGATTTTACTTGTTTGAAGTACTGACTGATTGTCAGATCTTTTTGTTGCAAGGTCATCAATTGATTCTCCGGAGTTGAAGTCGAGCATCGTTCTTTTTCGAGAAGAGTATTACGAGCGTATCCCATGCCTCCTTCAGAGTTCTAGCATCTCGCATATTATCCACCAGATCTTCTATTGTCGTCTTCATCACATACATAGCCTTACCGGCTTTGATGTTCCACTTTCTTAGTGTTTCGCCAGCTTCCTGATGTGTTGTAGTTTCAGCACCCCCATTGACCTCCCAAAGGTCTTGTCCTTATAAATAGGACTTCATACATGTCTCCCAGTAGTTATAGTTATTACCATTAAGTTTCTTGAGTGTAGTGGTCGTATTTGCCAGATCCGCCATCGTGACGTGGTATTGCTTTAGTATCTCCACGCAAGTCTGGTCCCTGACCAACCAACTTCACAGTCCCGGATTGAACACGAAATTCAGCCTTCAAGAATGCCGATAGGATCACCGTAGGAGAGAGTAGGTCCCTGACTGCATTGCTTCTATCACGAGCTATAACTTTCACTATTTCACATGAACAGTAACCATACTTATGACCAGTAACCTTATTCATGAATAGTACCATACTCGTGAATAGTAACCAATACTTTCAAAGAGTATATGATAGTCTAGCTTATTTTCTGATGTGGAGAATCCACCTTTGATGGCAGTCACACAGCATACGATAAGCAGATACACGCACCCTAATTTAGACTTTGATACAACTTGTTGAGTTAGAGGAGTGGTGGACACTAAGAAATATATAGTTATTATTTTTCTTTCTCCCTCTGCTACTAGTTCTCACCATACTACTCTTATTTTCCCTTTCTGGATCCACAAGCTCTTCACTCTTTCTTTTATTCTTTCTCAGTGGCTTGGATGCTTCATAAACTCATCTTTGGACCGTTATATAGAGTTCTTACACTAGTTGGTGAAGGGGTTGGTGGAGACTATTTGGTGGTGGGTGGACGCTATTAGGATGGTGGCTTGGTAGATGGGGGGATTAGGTGGGGGAAGAAGCTGCTGACTTCAACAAACCTGCCCAAAACTAAAAAAATCTGTTTTAACTAGACTTGGTATAGAGTACCGAGAGAGGTGGTCCAAATTAGAACTAATTTAATGGCCAAAATTTAGTCTGCAAATGTATGTCAATTATGGTTCAGTTTTTACAAAACAAAACTAAAACAAAAAAAGACAATACTAGGACATGATTAGTCATGGATCAGTTTTTGAGGGGTTGTCAACCACATCCCTAGATTGGAACTTCGTTCTCAAATCAAGTAATTCAAAAGGATTGTGCATTCACCGATTTGTATCTTCTCTTTATTTGACATTATTATTTTGATATGAGGAGAAATATGGCCGAATTTAGTCCTTAGCAAAACTTTACAAGGGGGGGGGGCGGTCCCCCCCAATGACAGATGGGTATGGGAAGCGCAATGGACACATTATGCGGTCAAGCATTCGGAGCAAAGCAATATCATATGTTAGGCATCCATATGCAAAGAGCAACAATCGTCCTCACTCTCGTAAGCATCCCCATCGCCTTCATATGGGCATTTACCGGTCAAATACTAATTGCATTTCACCAAGACAAGCAAATATCAACTGAGGCTGGCTTATATGCTCGATGGATGATCCCGTCTCTCTTCGCTTATGGCTTACTCCAATGTCATATAAGATTTCTACAATCACAGAACATAGTTTTACCATTGATGATATGCTCAGGGATCACAACTGTACTTCATATTTTGTTTTGTTGGGCTCTTGTATTGAAATCTACCCTCGGTGTTAGAGGTGCAGCTATAGCGCTATCTATGTCATATTGGGTCAATGTCTTGTTATTGGCACTTTATATCAAATTCTCCCCAGCATGTAAAAGAACTTGGACTGGATTTTCTAGAGAAGCTTTGAAGGATATTCCCAAATTCCTTAAGCTTAGTATTCCTTCAGCTGCAATGATTTGGTAAGTGAGGTGTTTTCTCATCAGTAGTTATATTTTCTTGTTAATGGCAAACCGTTAGTTTGACTTCTTCTGTGATTTGAAACAGTTTGGAATTCTGGTCATTTGAGATGCTTGTGCTTCTTTCTGGTCTTCTTAAAAATCCGAAGCTAGAAACATCAGTTATGTCAATAAGGTAAGAATTCGTTTATGAGAAGTCATATACAGTTGATCTCAACTTACTAAATTATGTCACAGTAATAATAACTCACTGCTGAAACTTAAAGCGAATAGAAACTGAGTAGAAGCCATGATCTCGTTAATTTTTTATTTCAATTTTATTTTTTAATTTTATTTTTACTAAGGACTCACTGTAGAAATTTAAAGCAAATAGAAACTGAGTAGAAGGCATTAGTTTGGGTACTTGCTTATGGTTTCTGTTAAAATCAGAAAAAAGTGGATGACATTAAAGCAAATTTGACATATTGAGCATTCCCTATGTTCTCTATTATAAGTGATATCTCTTCCTTTTTTTTAATTTAAAAACTGTTCTTTCGTTTCAGCCTCAACACCTCATCAATAGTATTCATGATCACCATAGGTCTTGGTGCGGCAATAAGGTAATCAATCTTCAATCTTCTCACTTAAGTATCTCAAGAAATAAGGAAACAAAATCTTTACAACATTTAATCTCTTTATTTTCTTATAGTACTCGTGTTTCAAATGAACTCGGCGCTGGAAATCCACAAGCTGCTCGTTTTGCAATTCATGTTACGGTATCTATAACCATTGTTGAAGGTTTGATTATGGGATCGATTCTTATACTTATAAGAAACATCTGGGGACATGCGTATAGCAGCGAGAGGGAAGTTGTTACGCATGTTGCAGAGATGATGCCTTTCCTTGCTCTTTCTCATTTGGTAGATGGAATTCAATGTGTACTTTCAGGTATAAACTTTTATCTTAATGGCAAATAACCCACTCTCATTTATACATTCGTGAGGGGGAGAGGTTTATCTGCAATTTTCCTTAACGAAATGTCAATTTAGTGGTGATAAGCGCTTTAGTTGCTTATTGCCAAACAATAGATATGCAAAAACTAACTTAAAAGCTACTTTTTAACCAAAATAAGCCCCATCAAACACCCTCTAAGTTGTAATATGGTTCTAACATGTGTATTTACATAGGCACTGCAAGAGGGTGTGGGTGGCAAAAATTTGGCGCTTTCATTAATCTTGGATCCTACTATATTATTGGCATACCGTGTTCTGTGATCTTAGCTTTTGTGGCTCATCTCGGAACAAAGGTGATTTCTTATAGTTTTTTTGTTGTCCATGGTGTTCTGTTATTCCTTATGATTTTGTTGATTCTATCCAATTTGCTAGGAAGCTTATATATAGTTTCCAAATTGATTAACAGGGTCTTTGGATAGGAATCATTTGCGCGCTTTTCCTTCAGGATGTGCTGTATGTAATTATTACAGTATGCACCGATTGGGAGGCAGAAGTAAGTTTTTGTGCTTCACTTTATTATTTAAGCATACTGCCACTTTTTTTTTTGGTATATTGCAAAATCAAAAGAAGGAAGAGAGTACTTGTGACTAGCATAATTTTTTCACACATTTGGCATGAGAATGAATACTATCATAGTAAAATCTAACTTCGATATCAATATCATACTTGTAACTCGAAATGCACTGTTTGCCACAATGGAACAGATAATATGACCATTATGCCATTGCTGTCATTCAAAGACCAACAAAATTACTTTTCTTGTGCTTGTAGAAAACTATTAAATCTATATGGTCTATGTTATGTCAGACTTGAATTTTATGATCACAATCCAATGATGACTTGAAAGTGGGTTGTCTTTATTGCAATTTTTCATTCTTCATTGCAATTTTTCATGAATGTGGCCTCTAGAGTTTTGTTATGATAAAGTTACCAACTTCATGTATGACTTCGGATAAGAATTTGAGAGTTTTTTTCCAAAATTGTGCTCATGATAACTCAATTAGTGAATCTATGCTTCTTCAACATAGATACAAGTCTAACTACAAGTAATTTACAGTGGTAATGCCTTAAAATGAAATGTAGTTATGATCATAAAAGAAAATGGATGGTATGTTTTGGTCTACCTAAAAAAAGTGAATTGATAAAATTTGGTATCAGTTGCTTTTCTCTGGCTTTTTTCATCAATTGTACATAGATTTCTATGCTACTCCACTAAAAAAAACTTTTTCTTGGATGATAGACCAAATACAAAAATCTATCCTAAGGGATTTTCCATCTTATTGTCATCGAATTTGAGGCTCCAAAATTTTTGTAACACACAATACTCCTTCCAAAAGATAGCAAAAAATGTTCCCTTGAAGTTTTTTGCAGGTTTTTAGTATAGCCAAATGAATTATCTCTATCTCTTAGTGTGAAGATAAGATGATCTCCTACAAAAATACATGATCAACCAATAACAGGGGCAAGGTGCCCAGAAACTTTAGTAACTAAAGAATATGGATATAAAGAGGAAGGGGAGAAGAAGATATAGTAGGAGGAGATAAGAGGAAAATTTGAAATACTGAGAGAACTAATATCGCTTTGAGTCAAGGCGCCGTGTTGCACCAAGTTGGTCATCTATTTCCATGTAGAGCGATAGTGACATAGCAGAAGGAGAATGATCGAACAATCATGCATACTGTTGGATTCCTTCTTTTAGGACCCATAAAATTATAACCTTCAACTTTTCATAGCAACTTCAAACTTTTGAAGTAATGAAGGAGAATTCAAAAGTACAGAAATAAATATGCATTTGATGCCGATAAAAGAAATAAGGTTGACTTTGTCTTAAATGTCTAATTTGCATTTTTTTTATCTTATATAATAGCACAATAAAGGATATTATTCTGTAATCACTTTGAATTTTACTGACACTAATTTTTCTATTTTTGTTTACTCACATTAATATTTACTTTTTGACAGGTTAAGAAGGCAAGAGATCGAGTTTATGACTCTGGTGCTCCACATGACTCTACCATTTCCCTAGGAACAACAGCATAAAAGAAAACTTGTTTACATTCCCTTTTTGTGGATAAAGTTCTATATATAATATGCATGGGTCATTTTGCTCATGTATGGACCCTTATTTATAAATGGATGTTCACCATTTCCCCTATGGCTCTCCTTTTGTTTTGCTATTATTATTATTATTATTTTGGTTTATGGTAAGTTGCAGGAGTTTTTAGTTTTTTTTGGCATAAAGTGTAGATAGTTTATGTTGTTGAGGATTTAACATCATTTGTGTTTGGTTAGTGGAGTTAAATTACAGAAGAGGTTAGTTTTATTGGAATTGTGGCTTGACCACAGTTTCCATGTAAATAAATATATTCTTTATTCTCATCCCTTTCATTTCTGTAATTAGTTATATCTTTCTTTAATAATCTAAGTTCAAGACTTTTCTTTGACAAAAATTGAACTTTTGAAAGAATTATATATCAATATGTTTCAATAGGAGGTTATAAATCAATACGTATCAGGAGTTGAGCCAAGTCCATCTCATAATTGGGAGTTCTAACTCTCACTTCTCTCAGAAAAGTAGGAGGTTTTATATATGCGCAAAAAATTGTGTACAATTTGCTAACTTTATCCTCTAATTGGCAAGCAGTTGATTTGTAATGGCTCTCTATAACTCATTGGAAATGAAGCAAACTCAGTGAGGCAAGTCCAGTCAAGTTTGGTGACTGACTGAAACATTCATATTACTGAACTCTTTTAACCAATAAAAGATTAAAACATCAACTCTTAATCACAGACTGATAACGAGAATAATTATAAAACATAAGCAGAGTAATACAGATGTTGTGCCCAAAGAGAATGTAAAATCTAAATAGTTATCTTTTTATGCCGTTTCTCCTGGGCAAATTGCAGAGTCACATACAACAATTGAGTCATAAACTCTATCTTTTGCCTTCTTAACCTGTCAAAAAAATGAAATAAAAAAACAAACAAACAGTGCAATAATTGAAGATATTCAGGGATATTAAGAGAATATTATCCTTTATATAAGTGTTATGAAAAGATGCAAAATTTGTAAATTAGGCATCTATTAAGATAGAATCATCATATGGCACAAAAGCTTTTCTTCATGCGACGTGTGTGAAAAATTATGCTAGACACAAGTACTACATATACGAAAAATGAATTGAACTCACTTTCTTGACATGATCATAGAATTGTAACATTATTTAGATTTTGCAGATATACAAAAAATGGAAGTATGCTTTATGCATAAAAGCGAAAGAGTAGAGAAACCTACTTCTACTTCCCAGTCAGTGCGTACTGTGATAATTGCATACAACACATCCTGAAGAAAAAGTGCGAAAATGATTCCTATCCAAAGACCCTGTTAATCAATTTCGAAACCTTATAAGCATCTAAGCAATTTGCACATGAGAAAAAAATCAAAAGGAAGGATAGAATAAAAGAGAATAGAATTTATACGAATTTCACCTTTATTCCGAGATGAGCCACAAAAGCTAAGATCACAGAAGACGGTATGCCCACAAGATAATAAGATCCTAGATTAATGATAGCACCAAACTTCTGCCAACCACACCCTCTTGCAGTGCCTATGTAGATACAAATAGTATTATTCACCCTTAGGCAGAATAAGAATCAAAAAAGAAAATAAATATTAAAATGAAGTTTGATAATAACTTAAATTTGTGAAATTAACTTGATAAGTTATTATTTCAATTTAGCATGCCCCAATCTATTTAAGTCACAAGTCGAGTTGCATATAAACACGGGTTATCTAAAGTTTTTCGTTGGCAAAATATCGATCATGCAGGAGGATTATAAGCTCTAAATAGTTTACGGGTGATATATAAGTGTTACGGAATTGAGATTGAGTTTGATACCTGAGAGTACACATTGAATTGCATTTACAAAATGAGAAAGAGAAAGGAAAGGCATCATTCCGGCAACATTTCTCACAACTTCCCTCTCGTTGCTGTATGCGTGCCCCCAAACATTTCTCACAAGTATCAGAACCAATCCCACACCCAAACCTTCTATAATGGACAGTGATACTACAACATAGACTGCTAAATGAGCCGCTTGAGGATTTCCAGCACCGAGTTCATTTGAAACACGAGTACTACAAAAAAAAAGAGCAAAACATATTTGATAAAGATTTTGAGTCATTATTCATTATCTTTAGAGGTTGCTAAGCGAGAAGAATGAAAATGGAGTCATGATTCATTATCTTTTGTGGTTGCTAAGTGAGAAAAATGTAAATGGATTACCTTATTGCAGAACCGAGACCAATGGCGATCATGAACACTGTTGACGAAGTGTTGAGACTAAAAATAACAGAAAGAACATGTTTAGAGCTATAGTAGATAAATTGATAAGAGGTTACTACTTATCATAGCTAATTAAAGGAAATGTTCAGTGTGACAGTTAAACTTCACTCTAATTGTCATCTACTTCACTTCACTCTAATTGTCATCTACTTCCTTTCGGATAGAATCTATAATTTAGTATAACATAACCAAATAGGTTGATTTAAATGTAACTATAAATCTTAGGAGCTTTCTCTATTTATTGTGCTCTTCCAATAATTTCCACCTTTTTGGAGAAGAAATCTACTTGTATATAAGCATTATGTAGCTGAAGGAGAAATATTTATGTATAGCTAAGTAACAACTAGATGTTGTTTGTGCCTGACTAATACTTCACACTTAATTGTGGAGAAGACATCTACTGTTAGCATTATGTAGCTCATGGAGAAATATCCATGTTTTTCAAAGAAACAAGTTGCCCTGAATGAACAGTATGTAACTCAAGGACAAATATTTATGTATTTCAAAGTAACAAGTTGCCATGAGTTTTATATAACTGTAAACATACAGGAGAGAGAATTGAATTTGTAAAGTGTAGTAGTTTGTAGTGTGGAGAGAGAGAGAGAGAGGGAGAGAGAGAGAGAGGGAGAGAGAGAGTAAGAAAAATAGTAGTGTGTTGTAAAAGAGTATAGTAGTTTGTAGTGTGGAGTGTTTGTATTGGAGAGAGTATTGAGTTTTGTACCACTAAAAAAATAATAAAATATTTCTTAGTATCCACCACTCATTCTCAACTCAACAAGTGGTATCAGAGCAAGACGGTCAGGGATCAGGTCTCTTCTACAGTGATCCTATCGACGTTATAGGCTGAAGTTCGTGCTCAGCTAGGGATTGCGAAGTTGGTTGGTTAGGGACCTCACATGCATGGAGATACTAAAACACTACCACATCATGATAGCGGATCTATCAACAACTATTACTACGCTCAAGAAATTCAAATGCAACAACTATAGGTATTGAGAGACGTGTATGAAGTCCTATTTACAAGGACAAGACATCTAGGAGGTCATCGGGGTGCCAAAACTACAACACCTAAGGAAGCTAGCGAAGTACTAAGGAAATGGAACATCAAAGCCGGCACGGCTATGTATGTGTTGAAGACGAAAGTAAAAGAAATCTCATAAACTACATGCGAGATGTCAGAACTCCAAAGGAGACACGGGATACACTCGCCACACTCTCCTCAAAGAAGAACGACGCTCGACTTCAACTTCTGGAGAATTAATTGATGACATTGCAACAAAAGGAGCTGACAATCAGTCAGTATTTCAAGCAAGTAAAATCACTCTAGTCAGATATCACTCAGTTAAATCCTGATTCTAAAGTATTAGATGCAAGAATGAGAAGAATAAGCATCCATAGTTTGAGACTAGAGTACCATGGATTGGTTGCTGCTATACATAGTTCATACACCAGAAGAGTATGTCAAAGTGAGGAGTAAGGCGATCGTCAATCAATGCGACCTGATAGTAGCTGCTACAAGTGTAGAAACTATCGCTACAAGAGAAGACTTGCAGAGAGCAATGCTACAACATTACGCAGATGTCAAGATGATGAAGAAGATTGGGAGTCTAAGCGTCCATGTCCATTATTAAAGATATATCATTCGACGAAGATGAGATTATTGGTATGACACTAACCTCGATCATAAAAGAATCTGAGTTCGCATTTGCAGCAATTTTAGATCAAAAAGAGATTAGTTATAATAAAGATTAGATCGTCGATTCTGGTTGTTCCAACCATATGACGGGAGACAAGGTGAAGCTTGTCAATATGAAGAAGTATAAAGCCGACCGAGAAGTTGTGATAGCGAATAATATATCAGTCAAAGAAGATGAGATTATTGGTATGACACTAACCTCGATCATAAAAGAATCTGAGTTCGCATTTGCAGTAATTTTAGATCAAAAAGAGATTAGTTATAATAAAGATTAGATCGTCGATTCTGGTTGTTCCAACCATATGACGGGAGACAAGGTGAAGCTTGTCAATATGAAGAAGTATAAAGGCGACCGAGAAGTTGTGATAGCGAATAATTCAAGATTACCTATCATACACATCGAAAAGACTATGTTTACACTACGCTACAACCCGAATCAGACATAACTACAAGATGTATACCATGTACCGCTTATGAAAACGAACATTCTATCTATTTCTCAATTGACAGCTTCTGAAAGCTCTATAGTATTTGGGCCACAAGATGTAAAAATCTATCCAAACTTGGAGCTATCAGGAGAACCTATCATGGACGAACAGAAGGTAGAATCTAGTGACGTGATGTCGGCAGAGTCGGTATACATAAATAAAGCCAGAAAGAATGAGACGGTTGATCTGTTGCATGCTCGGCTTGGCCATGTGAGCTATCATAAGCTCAAGATTATGATGAAAAAGTTAATGTTGAAGGGTCTTCTACACTTGGAGATTTGAGGAGGGACCATATGTGGAGGTTATCAGTATGGTAAGACACATCAATTACCATAACATGAGTCACAATTCAGCACCAAAGAACCTTTAGAGCTTGTACACTTAGACGTATTTGGTTGAGTAAAGTAAGAATCAATCGTGGGATGCGGTACATGATCACATTTATTGATGATTACTCGAATTATGTTTGGGTTTATTTCATAAAGGAAAAATCCGATGCACTTTCCAAATTTAAGCAATTCCAAGAAGAAGTCAAAGGAGAACTCGGCAAGAAGATTCGTTGCCTATGTACAGACAACAAGGGAGAGTACACATTAAAGGAGTTTTACCACTAGGGGAAGCAGCACAAGATTCGGCAAAAGCTAGTGTGCCCAAATACTCTATAGTAGAATGACATAGCTGAAAGGAAGAATCGTCATCTTGCAAAGATATGTCGAAGCATGCTTCATGCCAAGAATGTGCCATGACATTTTTGCGCGGAATGTATAAACAATGTGACGCATGTGATCAATCGGTTACTACAATCAAATTTGGAGTTCATATCACCCTTTCAGAAACCGTGGAATATCAAACTAATTGTAAGCTATTTTAGAGTTTTCAGTTATGTGTGTTATGTCTTTGTGCTTGATCACCTTCACAGTAAGTTCGACAAGAAGGCTATGATGTGCATTTTTGTGGGGGTATGTAGGTGTCAAAAATTGCCTATAGGTTTTCGTATACAGCTTAAGACAAAGAGAATATGAAGAACGTCGTAATTTAAGTCAAAGGGGATCATCCGATATAAAAAAAACAAAGGAACGTGCACAAAATAACGAAACACGTAAAATACAATGAAACAAGACAAAATCGGGAAGTCGCAAAACTCCGAGTCATCTTAGAGTGACTCGGAAGAGGTGACTCGGAAATTTCGAGTCACCTTAGGGTGACTCGGAATAGTGTCGAGTCACACTGAGGTGACTCGCCTAGTAAACCTCCCGATGATGTGTTTTTTGATAAGTTTCTTAGGATTCGTTCGATCTACTGCCTCCCTAATTGCCTTAGGGTTATCCCTAAACATGGTTAAGTCGTTTCTAACTGAGGATAAGACCAATCACGAATTCATATCTGAAAACACAGCGTCCGAAGCCCTATAAAGACCCCCTTCGTCATTTGTGAAGGGTACTAACAAACGTGCGATCCAACTCACGCTTTCCAAAGAACAGCCACAAATTTTAGAGTCCTTAGGAGAGATCTTGGTGAATTCCTATGCATAAAGAGAGGATTTCGAGATATATACAGCTGTTTCACCCTTCCCTTGAGATTAAATTTTGTTTTAATCTCGAGAAGAGGTAGTAATCTCACTTTATTGAGGTTGTTACTTATGTTCTAAGTTTCCTCATTTGAAACAAAGAACATCAAGCCCTCGTACCAATCAACCTGGATCTGATACTCGACGGTCCACGGATCAAAGAGTCCCCGACACAGGTAAAGATCCCACTCAAGCAGCGATCGATAAATGATCATGTGTGTGTTTCTAGGAAGTCTTTACTTAGTTTATTTGTGAGTGAGAATTTATTGTATTCGATAAACGAGGTGTAATGAGTCCAGCAAATAAAATGATTTTCGATGCAAACACGCTGGTGACTACAGTGAGAGCTAACAACCTCGCTGTCAATGTTGTCGCGTCACAACCGAAGATTAAGATCCTGATTGATTCAACGGTCGAGTACGAATTCGATCAAGAGAAGTTTGAGGAGTACCTCTCATCCTCCTCCTCAAGATCCTCCTTGCCCCACAAGTGCAGGAAGATCTCTTCTTCAAAGAAGGTTCGCTGGTCTTCAGATCTGAAGAAGGTCCAGTGTGATGACTCTCTCCCAACTGTTGCCGAGGCCCCCATCGCAACACCCCTCCGATGATCAACCAAATCAGGATCTTTGCTTGCGACGACTCCTCCCTAGTCAAGGAGTCGTTCGTTGAAACCGCGCCAATTCTGACGAAGAGGGCTCGTCAGAGGCAATGCTAATGTCTCGCTTGTCAGCTTGCCAAAGCTTTAGAACAAGTTGATGGAGTCTGCTACTACGCAAACTTGGAGTCTAGAAAGCGTCAGATAATCTAGCAGTCTTAACGACAACTCGATGTCACTTCCTTTAAACCATCGGCGGAAGAATATGTTCTCGGTAAAAGAGCCCGTTTGACGAAGAAGTGCATCCAGAAGCGTCACGCACGTGCCACACACGCTCGCACTCTTGTGTGAAAGGTGCAAGGCATGAAGAAGCAGCCAAAAACCCACCAAAATCCTGTAAGATTTGGGTGCCAAAAGCCATAACAGTGCAAAAATCAAATCGAAACACGATAGAAAAAGTCTCTTGTAGCCGAGACACCTCAAGGTGTCTCGCGGGCTGAGACACCCCAAGGTATCTACCCAAAGAGACACCTCGATGGCAGCTAAGTTTTGGCCTCCGGCGATGCCCGCTCCTGGTTCATCTTCTGTAACCATGCCACACATGAAGCTTTGGGCCCAAGTGATAAAACCCAATACAAAACATGGTATATACTGTGGATTGAGGGGCGGACGTAAGAGACCCCCGAATTCTTTTCGTAGCGCGACTAGATTAAGAGGCTTATCAAGGTAGTATTATTAGCGTATAGCTGCTCCAAGACTGCTCCACAGAAAGGTCTCGGTACTTGAAAGGATCTCCACCATTCAAGATGACGAACTCCCAAAAGTCACCATCAACATGGCTAATAAAGGGAAGTCAAAACGACGTTCAACCAACTCCAGTCCTGATTCTTTTCCTGGAATATCCAAGTGTATAACTCGACTCCTATAGGGGACGATCAGACGTAGGGATTATCGGAGAATGCATAAGGGAATATTCTCAGATGATGAAGTGTCGGACACCTACTCTACTATCGCTTCTGATGATACAACGTCTTGCATAGGATTAACCAGAGAGGCGTTCATGGTCATCACTGAAAAATGGCTCAAATACTTCAAGAAGCTTTAACCAAGTAGAAATAAGAATTTAAAGCTGAAATGGAGTTGACAACACAACGAATAAGGGAATTACATGCCCAACAACTTCAAGCTCTGTCAAATCAGCACGGTGAATCCAGTCGTCACAACACTACAAATGAAGAAGATAGCGACTCAGAAGTGGAGGAAAGTCTCAACGTTGATACCCCTCTCGATAATGAAAATGTTAGGGGTGGTCCCATCGATAATAACAACACTAGGGGTGGTTCTGTTGTTCCTTCCCAAAATCACTCGGAAAAAATACAGGTGAGGACAAAAAAATGAAGGATCTTGAGAGCAAAATCAATGCTTTAATGTCCGCTAAAGAGGTAAAGAAAACTGGTATTCTGTGTCCATACCCTAAAGAGTGGGAATCGATTCCGTTCACGATGAAGTTCAATCTGATCAACTTCACGCCGTTCGACGGAAGAGGCTCACCCACTCAGCATCTGATTTACTTCAAGTCCCACCTAGGAGTGATTCTCTGAACATGAACCCTTTATGGTTCGGTTATTCGTTGGCACCCTTCGTGGGGCCGCCTTCGATTAGTACCATCATCTCACGTTGGGAAGTATCAACAGCTGAGACGATATAGAAGACATATTTCTCACTAACTTTTTCGATGATGACACTAAAGTGTTGATCGGAACGCTCTCCGATGAGAAGCAAAAAGACGGAGAGTCGATCGATAACTTCGTCAAGCGTATCCGGAATAAAGCGATGAATTGCTGAGATCCAGACATAGTGGAATCCATCCTCCAAACCTGCCATAATAATATTTCCATTAATGTCCGGGAAGCCATGGGGGTCGTGCCGTCCAAAACCTGGAAAGAGTTAAAAATGCGTGGTGAGCAAGCCGAGCGTTTTCTCAAAATAAAGAAGGTTGAGAAGCCAACCGACGCCGTCTGTGGATGCTGTTGATGTTAATCAAACATTGCAGCAACAATCGCGGCAATAATCGTCGCAATAGCCACCTGAGACGTAGCGGTACTCCTTCAGGAATGATGAGGTTCTAACTATCTTCAAGTACCTCCTGAACAACGACAAAATTAAGCTCCCGCCTATTAAAAATCAAGAGGAAGCCAACAAGAGTCCGGACCCAAAATATTATGCATACCACAGGAGGGTTCTTTATCCCACCAAGGCTTGCTTCGGCCTTAAAAATAAAATCCAAGTTTTAATTGACTCCGGCATCATAATGGCAAAATAAACCAAATGAGAATGATGACTACTCCAACGAGTATACAAGTATAAATTGTTTCCCCCACCTCTAACTGGTATATGAGGCTAAATTGTTTCTATCTTTGATGGAAAGCTCCTGAAAAATATTACACATAATATTCTTAAGGATAATGTAGGCTGTCTAAAAATCATAATAGATAGCTAATTCCCCATCAAACACTAATGATGGAAGTTACAATCTGACGACTTCCAGAAAACTATAATTTGAAGACTTTCACTTAGATCGCTGAAGGTTACAATCTGACGACCTTCACGATAACTGATGAAAGCTCTAATCAACAGTCTTTACAATCAATATCAGGAGTTACAATCTGACGACTCTCACATATCAAAGAGCTAAAGCAAAGATTACAAAACGATGATCTTTGCAATGTTTTGACAGAAAGAGGCTACAAATCGACGGTCTCTTCAAACCAAGACGCGGAAGTCCTCCCTGCGTTTTAGCATCAAGACACAGCTTTTTAGCCGTTGACGTAACTCAAGCTCGGCCACTAACGCAGTGCAAACGCAGCCTCCGAAAGCTGCAAACGCAGCTTCTATCCACTGCCAAACGCATCTTTCATCAGCTGCCAAACATAGCTTCGCAGCTTCCATCTGCTGTCAAACGCAGGTTCCATCCGTTGCCAAACGCAGCTTCCATCCGCTGCCAAACACAGCTTCCAACAAGATGCTAACACTGCCAACGCAGCTTCCAAATCGCTGCAAACGCAGTTCAGCTTCAGCTGCTAACGCTGCCAACGCAGCTTCCAATTGCTACGTCAGAGCCTTTAGACGCTGCATTCGAGCTTCCAGACATTGCGTTTGAATGCAGAATTCACGTCAGAACGCGGATTTTGTCTTTGACTCGTTCAAACACAAGCTGGACGGTTTCAAAAACATTTCCCACGATCTGAGGGGATCACAACTCCACTCAGGAGTGATTTAAGGGGTGATTACATCTCATTACCCCCACTTAGGAGCGAATTAAGGGAGCGGTTACACCCTTTAATCCCCTATAAATAACTAAGAAATCAGCTTAGTTCGGGGCTGGCTTTTGGATCCTTCACCTTGGCAGCAAAGAAGAGATCTTTGGCTTGTCTAACCAATTACAGTTAAGATCAATCAACTCATCAAGAGTTCTAAAACTTACCACGCAAGTTCTCCACAACGTCAAATCGTGAGGAGAAGACCACGTTCTAGTGAATCAAGACGTTCGGATCGTCAACGGAGAGCAAACTCGACGCGAGCATTCGAGGGAGGCACTTCATCGCCACCGTGAAGAACCCAGAATTAAACAAAGGGGAGAATCAAATTCATTCCCCTCTCTTTTGTAATCAGAAAATCCAATTGTAATTAAGATCGAAGGAATACAAATCAATTTTTTTTTTTTTTTTTACTTTAAAATTTTTTACAAACAGATAACCCGGTAACCTCCAACTGGTATACGAGGCTAAACTGTTCCCTACCTTTAACGGGAAGTCCATGAAGAATATTACACATAATATTCTTAAGAATAACCCAACAATGTGGCTAAAAAATGATATACTTCTCATTAGACTCAGTGTCGCCAAAAAGCTGGGGATCGATATGAAGTTCGAGGGGAATATGAAGTAAGAAACCAAAACCTGATTCCGTATCAAGAACAACAACATTACCCTTTAATGGGAAGTTTCTAAAGAATACTACGCCTAGCATTCTTAAGGATAACCCGAAATCAAATGATTATTCAAGATGAAAACCGATCACTTGAATAATTCATTATAAAAATGATTAAGATTCCCACTAAGACCAAATTGCCAAAACCCTTCTCGGTCATCGGCTTTTTACTGATAATCAGGATTCTCTTGTGAAGTGAAAAGCTTACTTTCCTTCATCCAATCCTTGGTTAGTTTCAATATCCGGGATCGATTCCACTAATTCTCGCTATGACTTTCCAAGTATCTTTTCGCTGAGACGAGATTCAATGACCTCATCAGGTCAATCTTCCCTCGTAAAACCCTCACGGTGTAATTATGGAGTGCTTGATGATTCACAATCCTTCATCATAAAATCCCTTATAGATCAAATCAATTGACGGTGTGTCCACCAAAATTCTTCATGATTGAATCCCTTCTAACTTCTGCTGTGTCCAAGCCTTTAACATTCTCACTGTTGGAATCCTGACAATATTCAAAATTTCAATCTGCTAATTCATGGCG
This sequence comes from Asparagus kiusianus, assembly GCA_022839385.1. Taxonomy (NCBI): domain Eukaryota; kingdom Viridiplantae; phylum Streptophyta; class Magnoliopsida; order Asparagales; family Asparagaceae; genus Asparagus; species Asparagus kiusianus. The sequence goes on along the minus strand of BQKN01064882.1, from coordinate 500,434 downwards.
ATTATCAAACTCTCTTTGTGTTAAGTCACTTGACACCAAAAAACCCCCACTATGTGATTCGTACAAGTCAACACTCTCATTGCTATTTATACTTCCACTTTTACTTGGTCAAACCTTTAAATAGTTAGGATCAAAACCAAAATCCTCACTCGATTCCTTCCATGAATGAGAGATCCACCTCCAAATTAGACGATTAAACATTTAAACAATTATAGTCGTTCAAAATCCCACTTTGTCAAATATTTAAATAGTTAGGACTAAAACCAAAATCCCCTCTCGATTCCTTCCATGAACAAGAGATCCACTTTCAAATTGAACGATTAAACCTTTAAATAGTTAGGATCGTTTCAAAACCCCATCTCGGTCAAATCTTTAAACAGTTAGGACCAAAACCAAAACCCCCTCTCGATTCTTTTCATAAACTAGATGTCCACTTTTAAATTGAATGATTAAACCTTTAAACAGTTAGGATCGTTCCAAACCCCCATCTTGGTCAAACCTTTAAACATTTAGGACCATAACCAAAATCCTTTCTCGATTTCTTCTATGAACGAGAGACTCGCTTTCAATTTGGATGATTAAACCTTTAAACAGTTAGGATCGTTCCAAACCTCCATCTCAGTCAAACATTTAAACAGTTAGGACCACAACCATCTCATCTTGATTCCTTCTATGAACGAGATGTCCACATTCAAATTGAATGATTAAACCTTGAAACAGTTAGGGTCGTCTCAAAACTCTTCTTTGGTCAAACCTTCCCACAGTTAGGGTCAAAGTTAGAATTTTATCTCGAGAAATAAGAAATTTACCTTCAGATTAGGTAACTAATTCTATAAAAGTTAGGGTTATCTGGATCTTTTCGATTCTCGAAGTGGAGATCCCACTCTTAGTTTTACCTTCTAAGATTCTCGAAGTAGAGATCCCACTTTGAGTCTTTTTTACAGCAGGAGAAAGAATATAAAATTATTTCTCTCTAACACAGGGTTCGTCTTTGCCCCAAGAGAAGATCTGGAGTTAGAATATAAAATTCTTACTCTCCAGCATAGCACATGGTTCGTCTTTGCCCCCAAGAGAAGACCTGAAGATAGAATATAAAATTCTTCCTCTCCAACACATGGTTTGTCTTTGTTCTAAGAGAAGACACAAAATTCATGTCTTCCACGCATGAGGGAATTTATCTCGATCCCTAATTAGAGATATGTCTATGCTTAATACGTTACTGGTAAGTCTTTTCCCGTAAAGAAATGATAAAGTCTATGCATTCAATATCATAGCACCAAGTCCAAGAGGGTTCATCCTCTTAGTGCAACATTACATATGAAATGGATAATTCACATGCTAGCCTGATTCAAACAGCAATCGGTAAAGAAACATCAAAGTCGTTGATGGTTGAGGGTTTTCCAAAAATCCTATGAGTATTCCGTGAGGAATGACGAAGTCTACTTATTCGGTATTATAGATGAAGTCTAAAAGAGTTCATTCTTTTAGCACAACGTTATATGTGGAACGAATTTAGACAATATGCGTGCTAGCCCGATTCAAACGGTAGTCGATAAAGGCTCATCAAACCCGTTACTGACAGAGGATTTGCCAAAAATCCTGTGAATATTATGTTTATTTATTCTAAACAGAATGTAATCATAATAAATTTTAAACTTTGCCAAACTCAAGGAAGCGGGCAAAGATGATACAAAAGACCGCAAGTTTCGAACTTCAACAAATTTAGCCCGACAGCCGCCTTTCTTTAAGCGAGACAACTGAACCCGCCTCAGACACATGAGCTAGGGTATACTGTCTCGCGCAGAGAAACCCCTTCTGGCATGACTTCCAACGTATTTTTGGTTCATCTCCAACACGCCTTTACACTCCAATGAGTATATGAGTCTAAATTATATCTCCTTGAACCTCCGACGGGTATATGAGGTTAAACTGATTCCCGAAAACTCCAATGAGTACACGGGTATAAACTGATCCTCCACACTCCAACGCTTTAAGAACTTAAACTGTATAAACTCAAGTTAACGTATGAGTATAAACTATGTTCATATCGGTCAACGCGTTACAACAAAGGTCAACGTGTTACAACGAAGGTCAACGCCAATCAACGCATTACAACGAGGGTCAACGCTAATCAACACGTCGATAATTTCGCCAAAATAGGGCTCGGGATAATTTTCAAGATAAAGAATTATTCTGAGGAGTTCAATCGCAATTCAGATACAAACTCCCGATGAAGATGATCAGTCTAACATCGATTCAACGACACGAGCTAATTCAAAAATTAACATGCCAGTTTTAGTTCAAGATTTTGACAACGGTCAGACGATAAACACAGCGCCAGAAGAATTTCAGACTATTCAAAAAAATACTGAATAGAATGAAAGCTAAAGAAGTCAAAGAATTGAAGGCTGGGCCTATATTATCCAAAGTATTCCAGACTCCTCTATAAAAGAATAAGGCTGAAATACTTTGAAGGAGGTATCTGTAGGCGTCAAAAATTACTTATAGGTTCCCGCACACAGCTCAAGACAAAGAGAAGATGAAGAACGTTGTTATTTTTAAGTCAAAAGGGGATCATCCGATATCAAAAAGAAACAAAGGAACGTGCATGAAATAACTAAATACGACGAAACAAGACAAAGTTAGAAAGTCGCAAAACTCCGAGTCACCTCAGGGTGACTCAAAAATTCTGAGTCGCCTCAAAGTGACCCGGAATAGTGTCGAGTCACACTAAGGTGACTCACCTAATAAACCTTCTGACGACGTGTTTTTTGATAAGTTTCTCGGGATTCGTTTGATCTACTACCTCTTTAATTGCCTTGTGGTTATCCCTAAACGTGGTTAAGTCGTTTCTAACTGAGGATAAGACCAAATCAAGAATTCTTATCCGAAAACACAACGTCCGAAGCCCTATAAATACCCCCCCATTTATGAAAGGTACTGATGAACGTGCCATCCAACTAACGTTTTCCAGCGAAGAGCTACGAATTTCAGAGTCCTTATGCAAGATCTTGACGAATTCGGATTTCGAGAGGTCTACAGCTGTTTCATCCTTCCCTTAAGGTCAAATTTTGTTTTGATCTCGAGAAGAGTAGTGATCTCACTTTGTTGAGGTTGTTTACTTCTGTTCTAAGTTTTCTCGTTTGAAACAAAGAACATCAAGCCCTCGTGCCAATCAAACCAGATCTGATACTCGGCGATCCACGGATCAAAGAGTCCTCAGCATAGACAAAGATCTCACGCAAACAGCGATCGATAAACAATCATGCGTGTGTTTCTAGGAAGTCTTTGTTTAGTTTATTTATGAGTGAGAATTCATTGTATTTGATAAACGAGTTGTAATGAGTCCAGCAAATAAAATGATTTCCGACGCAAACAAGGGATGACAACAAAAGAAAAAGGATGGAGATGTTGTGATCCCACAACTAAGCGATTCTACGCATCAAGAAATGTATTGTTCGACGAAGCCTTGTCTTGGTGGACTTCACAAGAAGTTGTGCTCCCGAACTCCAATAATCTAGAAGATCGGTTACAGAAGAAGCTTAGGGAGCCAAGTCAAGAAGAAGAACTACAGTAATTAAAGAAGATAGAACCAAGTTCTCCTACATCTCGGGAGGAGAAGAATTCATGGAAGACTGATGTTCTTCAGATAATATCAGAAGAGGAGCGTCTTAGTCAGATAGAAGATATCGATGATGAACAAACATAACAAGTTCAAAGATTGATCAGACATAGGAAGCCAAATCCCAGTAGCAAAGAGATAGAGAGAGAGAGAGAGAGATGGAGAGAAATAAAGTGAGGAAGAGAGAGAGAGAGAGAGAGAGAAAGTAGTGTGTTGTCAAAGAGTGTAGTAGTTTGTAGTGTGGAGTGTTTATATTAGAGAGAGTATTGAGTTTGTACCATTAAAGAACTAATAATAATAAAATATTTCTTGGTGTCCACCACTCCTTCTCAACTCAACATTTATATAATTGTAACTATATAGGAACATAAATAAATGCTTACATTATTGACATCACTGAAGTTTCCAGCTTGGGTTTTCTAAGCAGACCAGAAAGGAGCACAAGAATCTCAAAAGACCAAAACTCCAAGCTGTTTCAGATCACGAAAGAACTTAAACAAATTGTAAAATAATTTATCATGCCATCTCACAAGAAAATATGACTACTAATGAAAAGAAATTTCAGCTTACCAGATCATTGCAGCTGAAGGTATCGCAAGCTTAAGGAATTTAGGAATATCCTTCAAAGCCTCTCTAGAAAATCCAGTCCAAGTTCTTTTACACGCCGGAGATAATTTGACATGAAGTGCTAACAACAAAACGTTAACCCAATACGATAAAGATATCGCTATAGCTGCACCTCTAACACCGAGGCTAGATTTCAACACAAGAACCCAACAAAACAAAATGTGCAGCAAAGTTGTGATTCCTGAGCATATCATCAATGGCATCACTATTTTCTGCGACTGTAGAAATTTTATGTGACATTGGAGCAAGCCGTAACCAAAGAGAGATGGGATCATCCATCGAGCATATAAGCCTGCTTCGGTCGATATTTGCTCGTCTTGATGAAGTGCAATCAATATTTGGCCGGTAAATGCCCATACAAAGGCGACAGGGACGCTTACGAGAGTGAGGACGATCAGTGCTCTTTGCATATATATACCTAGCATATGGTATTGCTTCGCTCCAAATGCTTGACCGCATAATGTGTCCATTGCGCTTCCCATGCCCATCTAATTATATTGGGGGGGAAAATGTTTTTGATGAGGATTAATATTTTTTTATAAGGATTGAAGTTAGGCCAAACTTGTCCTCATATTAATAGTCTAGTGTCTAAGTAGGAACAAGGTGAATATGGATAGCTCTATGAACTTGAGTTCAATGCAAAGAATGAACAATCCTGTTATTGATCTACTTGACTTGAAAGTAAAATTCATGTTTGATAGCCTAATAATAGGCATGCACATTTGGGCAAGTGTGCAATAACATTAATTCCAGCCTTTTCAGCAAGAAAATAAGTACATCGGGCCGGTTTGGTATTGCTAGAACCTATAACAAGTTGCTTACAAAAGTAGCTTATAGATAGCAACTTATATAAGCTGTTGAAAATAGTTGTTCAGTTATCAAATATTAAAAAACTACTTAGAAACTAATTAAGGTGTTTGGTAAAACTATGATTAATAATTATTTTAAAAGATAAAAGATGTATGGTATATAAACTAAAAGAACAAAAGCTACTTTTAAAAGCATCATCATACTGCTTCTAAAAGCAGCCCTTAAAAGTAAAAATTGTTTTAAAAACATGTCAAATTATTTTCATCAAACATCATTATGAATTGGTTGCTTCTTGAAAAATAAGCATAAGCATCCTAAAAAAAGCAATACCAAACTAGTCTGAATTCTTAAATTTCCAGCTAATTTCGGTTTAGGAAAAAAGGGAAATTTGAAAAAAGCTCCACAAAACTATGGAGAGTTTTCCGTGTAACCCCCTGAGCTCTGTTTATGCGCTAACACTGTTCCCAAGTTTTCCCAGGAAGCCACCAAGTTAAACTGCCTTAATCCCGCACGTGACTTCAACCAAGTTAAACATTCTTATTTTTGGTTGAAGATAATATCCGCTTATTCATTTCGGATATGGATATATCTCGGTGAGGAAATTCATATCTATATCATCTAAAATCGGATGCGGATACAGATATACATGTAAATCTATAAGCCATGTAGATACAAAATGGATATGAAAAAACTATATAGTATTTAAAAAAATATGGTTTATATGATGCAAAGAGTTCAATAATATATTCATTATATCCCAAAAGTTAAGATTAGACATCTTGATCATCAAAATTAACTTTAAATCCATAATCTATGATTAAACTATCATCACCGTCTCCATCTCGTCGCGTGTCTCCCGCTCGTCGTCAGCTCCCACTCGTCGTCGTCTCCAGCTCGTCGTCGTCTCCCGCTCGTCATCGTCTCCAGCTTGCGTCGGTCGTCCAGTTCGTCGTCGAGACCCGTCGTCGTCTCTAGTTCGTTGTCGTCAACACCTCTTCGTCGTTGTAGTCTCCAGTTCATCATCATTGAAGTGGGTTTTGTGTAGATTTGTTGACTGTGTGCTGTATGTAATTGTGTGCTGATTTCATTTATGAGTCTCTCACAATTTATTTTGATGTTCCTGAAGTGGGTTTTGTGTAAATTGATCGATTGTGTAGAGTATGTGCTGATTTCTTTTGTGGGTCTTCTTGAAATTGTAGAATTTCTTTGGGAGCATAAATGACTAATAATTGTCAGGGCTTTGTAAACGATTGGAGGAGAAAGAAGATATTCGCAGAAGGGGTTTTATTGATAGGATTATTGGAGGAGAAAGATTAATCAAATGAGAAAATAGCTTGTGATAGCGGAAGCCAATTCATTTTGCTTTTATTGAAGGGGTCTTTTTTTTTGTTTTAAAAAGGAAAAAAGTGTTGAAGTGGGCTTGGTATAGATTGTTTGATTTTGTGCTGATGTGCTGATGTGCTGATTTGCTTTATGGGTCTTCTTTGAATTATAGAATTTTTCTGTTGTTCTAGAATTTCTATTATTAAACAATGAATCCATTAGCAGTTGTTTGTTGTTAATTTTTCATCAATTCTAAATAGATTAGTTATTTGCATTTATTGTCAGTGACTTGAGACTTTTAATTATTGTAGAAGGAAGACAATATATGTCAAAGGGCTTCTGTTGAAAGGGTTTTTTCAACCTGGATTTTCGTCTTGTATAGTGTTATTTACAGTTATATTGAGATTAACCAATGAGAAAACATTTTGTAATCAGTAATGGCTATGTTTGCAGGTAACTATGGGTGTTGCTACTGTGACCCAAATAGGAGACCCAAGGCATGTGACAGGTGAGGTATCACCATCCGGTTGCATGATGCACTATTCATAAATAGTGTATGAATAGTACATCATGCAACCGGATGGTGACACATCATCTGTCCCATACCTTAGGTCTCCTATTTGGGTCCTTGAGGCATTAATGGGTAACTATATAACCTTTTGAGCCTCCACAGATGAAATTCAGTACAAAAGTTTGGTACGGTCCTTTGCTTATGGTCCCCAATTTCTTACCTACATCTTCAACGTCCTGTTCCCATTGTGATGATATAAACATTGATCATGTTTTAATTTGGTTCTCCTCATACCTATTGTGAATTTATATCACATGCTCGTACAACCGATTTTTTTTTAACGTTGTATTTGTTGTTGTTGTGTTTGTATGTTCACATGCCCTCAACCGAACTGAATGGATGAGTAGTATAAAAGTTTTGTTATTGTTGTATTTGTCCCATTATCATGGTATCCTGATACGAGATTTTTCAGCGTTCCTATGGTTTATCTTGTGCTTATTTATCAACAAATTCCTATTAATTTGTTATTCAACCCGTCTTGTAATACTTTATCCTGGTATATGTAATGAACAAAGTTCTTCAACCACTGAAGCGCAGATCTTTAACCACTGACCTGCAAACTTGACAAATTGACATAAACAGTTCCCCTTTTCTTTGATTCATTAACTACTTATGTATGTTTTTTTT
>BQKN01064882.1:461914-482854 GCA_022839385.1 Asparagus kiusianus | reverse complement strand
TCAGGACATATCGCTTCCGCGGCGGTGGGCGTGACTCCGCCCCAACATTTATTGATTTTATTTGATTTTCCTGTCTGTTCAGCTTATCTCTGCGGCAAGCGAACAAATACCTGTCATTTTGTACAATTTGATAACTGTTATATTCTCTTCTAAAAGTATTAGATTGATTATCTTTATATATACACGAACCAATTATATCTACACAAAGGATTTCACAAAATAATATGAACGTTGTAGCGATGGGATTGAGATTTGCTTTGATCAGTGCTGGCAAATCGTTGCATAATGTTTCACTGCTTGATTAGGCATCGCTAGAGGGTGTGGTTGGCAAAAGATCTGTGCTTTATTTAATCTTGCATCTTACTACCTTGTGGGGATTCCAATTTCTGTTGTCTTGACTTTTGTTCTCCATCTTGAAACAAAGGTGGACTCTTCTTCTGTCCAGTTTTTTTTCCAAACATTTTAATAAATTTTTGTCTGAAAATTATATTTTAGGCGGTCTGATAGTTTCTTAATGTGATGAACAGGGTCTTTGGACAGGAATCATATGTGCACTATTTGTTCAACCTTTCCTCCTTTCAGTAACTACGCTTCGAGCGGACTGGGACAAAGAGGTAATTTTCTGTTATGCTATAACTTCAACTGCAATAATACCTAAATTATTTTGTGGATACAATACCATGGTAACTTTCACGTTTCTATTCTTTGAGTTTTCTTATTCTGTAATTATTCACATAACTTAGTAATACATCGGCAGAGTACAATTGCTGGCCAATTCATCCAATTATTTTCCTAAGGACATAAAAAACATGTTTGTTTCTAATTAATAAAATATTCTTTTTTTTCCTCCTTTTATGCGAACACATAAAGAATTTGTAACCATTTTCCTTTACATCTAGAAATTGTGTTTTTGGTTGGTAACCTGCATTTGTTACAATTCCTGATAAGTAAAAACAGAAAGCATTCTGTAATCAAGTTCATATAAGTTTCCATAAACATCGAGGTATCCAAGTTGTGTATATATATCGGATGCACACATATAACCAAATTGCTTATGTTAATGTTTGAAAGTCAAAATGGATTTATGGTATACATAATTAGGAAAAAAAATACTTATCATGATTATATTGCAATTACCTTATACTGTGCCAATTTGATTTTAGTCTTTTACTGTTTTACAGGTTAAGAAGGCGACCGATAGAGTTTATGAATCCACTATCCCTATGCAGACAGCAACAACAACGGAAACAACAGCAGCAGCAAATTCAAACTAAAATATATCACTTTCCTTGTGATTCGCCCTTCAATTGGAGTCGAAATTATTTTTTGGAGTAAGAGAAAAATCTCCCCAAGCTCATTGCATTCAGAGGCTAAATGAATTACAGTAAGAAATTACAGGAGCGAGCAAGCAGATAGAGAATAAAGGATAAGAGAATGACACATTTTGTAGTTCATTGTAAATGAGAAATTGCTGTACGTCTCCAGTATTCCATGAAAATGTGATTTTAACCCTGTTCTTCTTTGTCTTTTCTGTATATGGTTGTTCAGTTAATATGTAATAATGACCTTTTCAACCTCTTTTCAGGACAATATTTCAATGAAATAGCAATTCAGGTGATGAATATTCATTCAAGCAGCCACTAATTTTGGTGAATAAAATGGAGTTCCGATTCCTGATGTCCGCATCAACTTTGGTGCATAAAATGGAGTTAGAAGCATATAATGTCCCTGTACAAAAACATACATGACTTGATTGTGTGGCACGTGATTCTATTGTTGTATGTTATGCAACAACCATATCAAATTACAATAAATGCGAAGTGGATAATATAGAAAAAATTTGGAAAATTAAAAGAATTTCTTGGTCTAAAAAGGTAATCACGCTGAAGCACTTCAAGGATGATTCATAGACCACAGCCACTGAAAGTCACCTATAATGAGGAGGAAGAAATTTCTCGCAATTTTATAAAATAATTTTGCTGATGATGTTTTTTAGCGAACGGGAGAAGAATTTCCCTATACGTCTTTATCTCTTCTGTGGACTAGTTCGAAAGTCTAGACAGACACAAGAATAATGTCAAAAAAAAAGAGTAAGTTCCAACTCATGAGAATTAATTATGTGAAAATAAATACTGGAGACTTGATTAAACCATGAAAAAAAATTCTTTTCCGAACAGTCTTTTGATATTTAAATTCAACATGTCTCACTGCTCCAATTACATTGTGTTGCCGCGTTACGCAGTCCGCGCAACAATGTGTTCTACAACCAGTATCTCGAAACTTACTAACAAATATAAACATTGCAAACACGAGAAAATATGTCTGTTTAACGTTGGAACTACATATATACTTGTAACACTGCAGTTCCAAATGAAACGTTTCTCAGCCTAAATACAAATAGTAACTCTCTTATTTCAAAGTTATATTCTGCTTGCCCGACAACATTGTAGAGCAGCCAAGTATGTTGAAATTTGGATGTAGCCGGAATCAATTCTTATGCTGCAACCTTCCGCTCTCAGCACCAGCATAAGGATCAACAATAACATTTATCACAGCTGGTTTTTTCGCAGAGAATGATTCTGAAAGAGCTGACTTTAGTTCTCGAGGGTTACTGGCGAGATAACCTTTGCCTCCGAAAGCTTCCATCATTGTGTGATATGCTGCCTCAGGAACAAAAGAAGTCGGGGCTGGGTCATCCTTATAAGGCCCAGTTATTTCATCGGAGTTTCTTCGATCACCTCCATATACACCGCCATTATTAAAGACGATCACGATAACAGGCAATTGATATCTCACCAATGTCTGTTAAGAGTTTTGTAAAGGGAATTACTTGATAAGTACTTGATCATAAACAAGCTAAAATCAAGTTTTTTATGGTACTGTAATATGCAAGGGATAAAATTACTGCAGATGTGTTAGGCATAAAATGATACGACTAAGAACTGGTAAAGTACACAATTAAGCAGACATGAGCATTGATATCCTTATGGTAGTTGGCGCACTTGTTTACTACAATTAGAAGTGATGGAAAGATTTAAAAGGAAATGCATGTGAAATGCAGAGCATGTATTTATTATTACCTAAGTTGAGATGTACTCAAATTCGCACTGAAGTTTGCAGACATAACCAATAGGTTTAAAATATGGCAAGGCTGTTCTGGGTATCCTAACGGAAGAGCTTGGCAATGACGTGACATACTTCAGGGCCTTTACTGAAGTTGTTTCCAAGTCAGCACCCTAGGCACTCGAGCTAATTTTCTTGCTATGTTATGAAACGGTGAGCATGACTATAGACAATGATCCTTAAATTATATTTCAGTACCATAATCTAAATAAATATACCCCGTTTGAATACAGAAGAAATATAGATCTTACTAACACAACCAGCAGAGAGTTCAATCTTAATTTCTGGCATTTTTAGGCCTGCAACTTTAGATTCTTGGCTTGTGACAGATGAATGCAAGTCTCTACGTCAAAACTCGCTGTGTCTTCTATTTAGAGAAACTTATCAAAACTGTAATTTATAGGACTGCTCCTCATCAGGGATTCAGGGGATTAATTGGGGCTAGGGAGGCTGATCTGTACTCTGTACTATTTGTTACTCATGTTTAATACAAACTCAAAAGTTCACAAAAGAAGCCACTGGAACCATTTGTACCTTGTACACAGACTGCATGATAAATAAGGTAGTAGGCCTTGGATGCTATCTTGCCTTGCTACATTCTAAAGCAACTTCATTTCTACCCAATTGTGAGGGTTCATAACTAATAATAAAGTTGACTTGTGGTACTAAACTTTTGATAAGGAATTTCATGCACTTTCTCCTTAAAGAGCCCATTTTAGCGGAAGAAGTCTTGGAAATGATGTTTTGGCATTCTAATGTTACTAGATAAAACAAATGGCATGTCTAAATATGCTGCAGGTATCCTGCATTAAAAACGTGATTTCATCTTTGTAAAATGGACGAAGAAGAGCATTTTCCATTGGTGTGTAAGGTGTGTTTCATATAATATTATAGAATAAAAGTTCTCAACTTCACTCCCTACATAAGAATTCGTAAATTCAAAGGATCTTATTATTGGACATTACCATACATGCTCTGGTGCAGCGTCCAGATTTATAATTAACAAGTTGTTTGCATAATTTCACTGAATGAACAGCTACTTTTAGTTTCATGAATTTCAATAAAACGTTATAATATAAGAATTAGGAAGCTAAAACAGATCACCAATGCAAGAGATCAAATCAATCTTCGTCAATCATATCAACATTCAGTTTCAAAGATTAAACAACAAACCAAAATTTTCTAATTAAAGATAAAACAGAGGTAAAAAAATGAATAGATTTGGGACCTCGTAAAATTGTTATTTACTTTTTAATTTGTTTTCATTATTCCATTTTATCCTACCAACATTTTTAGAGAATCTAATAAGAATATGTTGTTATAATAAAAATATATTAAATTAACTTAGCTATTACTTAAATTATTAAATTAATTATAATTAACAAACTAATATAGGATAATTTTAGCCTCAAACCGATCAGCTACATAATTAAGACAGAGTTTTTTTTTGCTCCTTTATAAAAATCATTATTTCTAAAACTATTAATAATCATTTACTAATAACAAATAAGATAATTCTCTGAATACAGTAGTATTTCAATACAAAAACAATTGTAAACATTGATTGCTAAATATGTAATCCTGAAGTTGTAAAAATTAAGATATATCCTAATTTCTGTCAATTTTCACTTCTAAATTTATGTACATCTTAGGCAAACACTTAAAACTTTTTTCAAAATGCTTTATTTTAAATCTTTTTTGTTCTTTGAATCATCTTGTCACCTAACTGTACATGAGAAAAATCCTAAACATAAAACAAATACATCCATGTGCAATGCACGTGCACTATACTAGTTTTATAAAATGGATGAAGAAGAGCATTTTCCACTGGTATGTAGGGTGTGCTTCATATAATGTTATAGAATAGAATTTTTTCACCTTCACTCCCCGCCAGTGTAATCATGGATTATTTGGGCACTAATTCAAAACTATATAAGAATTCATAAATTCAAAGGAGCTTATTATTGAACATTACCATACATGCTCTGGTGCAGCGTGCAGGAAATTATTCAAAATCAGCATCCTAGTCACATATGGATCCTATGTAGCAAATTCATGAACTGAAGCTTGTATACACATCCAATATGTATTTGTGTCTCTCTGTGGTTGTGTCCCAGGTCCCATATGCGTACTACATGTACTGAATAGGGACGCACCCCAAATATGTGCTACATGTACTGTACACAATACTTGTAAAACAAACAAGCATGCAGAATATGGTATCACGTAGTGCATACAATTATACAGAAATGATAAGGTGGTTCTTATTTCCATTTCATAAGTGTGCTTTGATTGATTCCAGAAAATAAGGTGTTACTTGCATCAACCACACAGAATGCCGCACTTAAAAGTTGATTTCAACAACTTGGATATCTTTAGGGTTGTGGTTTGCAACCCATGAAAAAACGGCCCAGGATCAGCCCTGGCTCATTTTTCTCCTAAAATAGACTAAAATCAAACCAGGTAGGGGGTGGTTCAACAAAGAATCAATATAAAGATCTTTTTTTTTCTTGAGGAAAAATGGGCCATTTCTGGACTGTTTTTCGTCAATCAGGAAAATATAAGAACTGGGCTAGAACTGAGCCTAGCCCAGTTTTAAGGTGTTGCCAAACACACCCTTAGATTAGAAGTTTGGCCAGTAAATCATGTCCTCGAGGGGACCAATTTGCTGTCATAACCTTTTCTTGTTTCCTATGTAGAGACTCGTTCACAGTCTAGGTCCTTAAGGGCCAGCTCCACTACTAAAACTGAATTAGAAATAAGGTGGATGTCCCAGGGTAATGCCGTGCCCTTATATAGATTATTCGAGGGACAAGGTCAAGCTGTCATAAAATTATGGTAATTTGCCTTCTCAATATAACATTGAGCCCTTCTGCACATCCTGACATATGGCATGTTTTTGACGGATTTGCATATGATGATTCAAACAATCTAGAATGGCAAAATATCTGTGAAGTCTTAGCCATTTTACTCCTATGCTAGTTATGCATTGTGCCAAATAAAAAAATTTAAACATATAAGAAACTGATACAGGTGGTCCTCAATCCCATGAATATAAAGTATGAAAACCAAAAATATTTAACATCAATTAATTAACAAGAAATCATACACATAATAAGAAAAAATTGCAACCTACCTCAACCTCCATGGCACTAAACCCGAAACCCGAATCCCCTTCAACCGCAACAACCAATCTCCCTGGTGAAGCAACTGCAGCTGCAACACAGTACCCTAAACCAACCCCCATAGTCCCCCAAGTTCCTGCATCCAACCTCGTCCTCGGCTCATTTTGAATCAATACTGCTCTCCCAACATCCATTGTGTTTGCACCCTCTGACACCAGTACTGGAGCAGGACTCCCTTCTGCAAGAATTGCATCTCTTATAATCTTCATTGGTGTAAAGAAATTGAAAGGCACCACTTCCTTTGCCAATTGTGCCTCCATCTTTGCCACATTATCCTTTACCTTCTTACTTATGGCCTCAACCCAAGGATGCGACTTCCCAAAACTGAAAGGATTGTCCTTAATCTCCACATTGATCATATCAAGCACTTTTTTTGCATCACCTACCAAACCCAAGTGAGGCTTCCGAAGCTCAATCTCTTCCTTAGATATATCAACTAATATAAACTTCACATCTTTAGACCATTTAGGAGGCTCACCAAAGTGTAACAACCAATTAAGACGTGCACCAACAACAAAGGCAACATCACACTGGCCAATAGCTAAAGATCGAGCAGCGGTTGCAGCTAGCTCATGAGTATCTGGAACCAATCCTTTTCCCATGGGAGTTGGAAGAAAAGGAATTCCCGTAGTATTGATTAATTTCTTTAAGGCATTCTCTGCTCGAGCATATGCTGCGCCTTTTCCAAATACAATCAAAGGCCTCTCTGCCTTCCTAAGCAAAGAAACAGCTGACTGGATATCATGGTTTTCTGAAACTCTACATTCTTGAATCCTTGGAAATTGGGGCTCTGCTAAAAGCCTAGTAGCATCTGCTTCCGAGATTTTCTGGCGTAACACATCAGATGGGAGGTCCAAATAGCAACCACCAGGCCGACCGGATATGGCATTGTTTATAACTTCGAAGACTAATCGTGGAATTTGAGAGATGTCAGTGGCTTTTGCTGCGAGTTTCACAAAGGGCTTCACCGCCACAATCTGATCCAGCTCCTGCAATCATAACTCACAAGTTTGGTGATAATGTTAACTGATCAGGATTAAAATTCAGAAAGAGGAAAATTATAGAAAAGCATTCCAAAGTAATAAAAGTACCAGAAAACTTTTAAGAAACTACGATAGGGTGTGTAAAATTGCTAAATTTAATTTCTTCAGTACAGAAAACATAAGATATGTAGACCAAAACCTTAACATCTCATACAGTAATACACATTTTGTGACTTGTCGTTTGAAAATTCAAGAAACTATGAATAGTTTACAAAGCAAAATAATCTCAAACCCACAATATATTTTTCTTTAAACTAAGTGAACAGTAAAGAGGTGTGAAGTGAGAGATAAACTTGTCAAGGGAAACCACGTCAGTCATAAAGAATTTTGTTAAACTAGTATAATAAACGTGCTTTGCACATGGACATGTTGTTGTATTTTAATATTATATTATTTAATAAATTATACATAACCATTAAAAGTTATTTTATTGCACTATGAATAAAAAATTTAACTTATACTATTATTAGTACTTATACTACTATTAACATACATTTAATAGTTATTTAAATTTGTTTATTATAATATTATTAAACAATTTATTTAGGAGTATAATTATTAAATAATAATGTAATCATTAGTTTAAGTAACACTATTGATATAATTAAACCATTTAAATTATTAAATATTTATGTTATGTACATATTTTATTTCAATATCTATTAAATAATGGCAATAATTTTTAATGTTATATGACTTTATGTTGTAAAGAATATTACCTTGTTCGATATTTAATATCGTCTTAGTAATAAAAAATTGGATGGTATAAATTAAAAATACTATTATTTAGAAAAAGTACTTTATATAAAAATATTGGACCCTTAAAATTTACGAGATATTTACTGTCCAACAAAAAGTGCATGACTCATAAATTTTAAAGATCCAATATTTTTATATGAAGTGATTTTCCTAAATAAAAGTATTTTTAATTCATAATGTCCAATTTTTATTACTAAGACGATATTATAATATCAAAAAGGTTAATAAATCTTTATAATATAAAATAATCCTAATTTATCATATTATTAATAATTATAATTACATACAATATTTTATTAACTAGATAATTTTACTATTTCATTACAAATAATAATTCTTTTACAACAAATTATAATATATTTTATTATCATATTAAATTATTCTAGAGAGTGACCAAATATTTTGAGAAAAAGAAGAGAAAAGTATATGTTTCATAAATTTCAAGGATCCAAATTTTTAAATATAAATTAATTTTCCAAAATAAAAGTATTTTTAATTTATAACATCCAAATTTTTATTACTAAGATGATATTAATTATCAAACAAGGTAATATTCTTTACAACATAAAGAAATAGCCCTTATTTATACTATTATTAATAATTATAATTATGTGCAAATAATTTATTAAATGAATGACATTTACTTATATAATTAAAAATTATTTATAATAAATTATCATATATTCATGTTATCATTGTAAATTATTAATATATTCTAGTGAGACCAAATAATTTGAGAAAATGAAGAGGTGCATAGTTAATGAGAGGTTATGGATCATTAGTTTTATAAATAATGGTATAATTTTGAGTTACAAAAAATTGAGAGGGTAAAAAAAGAAATCAAAAGTTTTGAGATGGGTATTCTCTTTTATAAGTAGTATAGATTTGACTCAAAATAAAGAAAGGTTAAGCTATTTCATATGAAAAAGAGAATTAACTTTTGGGAAATGTACAAATATTCCAAATAAGTAATAATATGACAAATTTTAGTCTATGAATTAGAAAACGAAGATGATATTAAATAGGGGCAAAATTTTAAATCAGACCCATTTGTAAAAATATTCCCAAAAAAGGCATGTTTTAAAAATATTCGCAAAAAACAAGGTTTTAAATATCGGATGTCGGGTTCATGTCGGATGGCTGAAATTCATGTCCGATAGCGAAAATCGGGGATATATCGGGGGACATTGACTAAATATCGGATTGCCATATCGGGTAGTGCGCATATGTATAATATCATGTCCTAAATATAATCTAAGCATTCATAAATTCAATATAAGCATACTTTATAAATTGCATAGACTAAACATATAAAAAAGTAAATAATATATGGATTTGGGTTCATAAATTCTTTCTATCGGGTTCATAAGAAACCCTTAAACATGAGAACGGGTCAAACGGATTTGGCTATTTATCACTAAACCCAAACCTGGTAACAAAAAACAGATCTTAAAAAAAGTACCATATCGGCCGATTTTTCAAAGCTAAACAATAGGCCGATATGCCCGATATGACCCTGATATTTACGATTTGGCCCTGAAAACCAACATACGAGTTGAAAACGTTCATATCGTGTCGGTCAAGCCCTCAAACCGATATGTCGGTCGCATGCCGGACATGTCGGCCGACATTTAAAACCTTGGCAAAAAACGACCTAGTTTCAGCCTCAGGGCTGAAACTGGGTCGTTTTTTGTGAAAAATGTTCCCAAACAACTCCCGTGAAGTTTTTTCATAATAAAACTTCACAGGACTTCAACTCCTGTGAAGTTTTGTTTTGAAAAAAACTTGACGGGAGTTCAACTCCCGTAAAGTTTGGAAACATTTTTTGCAAAAAACGACCCAGTTTCAGCACTGAGGCTAAAACTAGGCCGTTTTTTAAAAATAAAGTGGAAACGAGTCTTTTTTTAGGAATATTTTTGCAAAGGGGTCAGTTTTGAAAAATTATCCTATTAAATAGACATAACTCATACATGGATTTTTCAATTCTGAATATGAGTATGTGATGTAGAGATTGATGCATTGACCTACCTTGAGTTTGATCACCAAAAAAAATGAATAAAATGCAGCATAACTTCCGCTCTATATCGAAATAAACCTATCACCTCTCACTTTTAAGCTACAGAGAGAAACAGAGTTCGCTGTGTACAATCATAACACTACCTAAATTTTAAGCACTTGTAATAGGGTAAAGTCTCTGCTTCTCCATTTTCTTTACTAGTTTTGGTAACTTTTGTTAGTTAACTAGAACTCCTTTCCAATCTCGTCTTCCAATAGCCTGCTTAGTTGTAATGAACTTTTAGGTATGATCAAAATTTTCCTTTTCCAGTTTTAGTATATTTATTGTCTAAGTCTATTGGCTACAAACTTGGATATTCATAAATATGTTTTGAACCAAAATTATTTCTCGAAATCAAACCTTTTGGTGACTTCTGATTCTCTCGTTATTGTAAACTTTGGTTCCAATAATTTTTGGCACTCCTAATCTATATGTAGGCTACATTTTTTCCCACCAAACACTATACTAGTATAATAAACTGAAGCCACAATCACACATAAAATATAGCTACAATTGATTTCAACTACTAACAGTACCCACTACCCAATAATTAGTGTATAACTCACAAATATCCCAATAATCCAGATTCTAGATTAGTTAACAGAAATGATTGCTCACACACTGGTAATCAAGCTATGACAGTTTATACTTACAACCTGAATAATTAAGGACGTTTTCCAAAAAATTGTAGTAGGTGTGAGAAGCTATCTTTAACTGGATTACTTTGACCACCAGAAAGCATTATGACTCTAATGCATTACATAGGGCGTAACCACCCCCCCCCCCCCAACCCAAACCACCACGGCCGCCCTTACAAAGCTCTCGAAAAGAGAAACAAACCTCGCTTCCTATGATCGTGATGCACGCCTAAATGTCAAAGGGGTAAAAATCCTAATTTTCACGCTAGTCACAATTTATGGTATCTTTTTGGTAGCTAATTAGGACCACTTCCAAGTTCAGGTTCTCATTAGATTTGAACCTTGACTGCTGAGTTCGCCACAATTTCTTCTTTTAGATGGCATCAATTTTTCAGTTTGCTAGCTTTAGTAGATTTATTGCCCTAAGCCTACGGCTTCAATCTTGATATCCATAACATATTTCTCTAATTAACATTCTTCCTTCATCTCTTTCAAATAAATTTCACTCCCCATCATTCTTTTTGCTTATGTTCTCCACGAAAAAAATCAATCCAACTACTGACCAGTGTATAATTCTCATATTTCCCAATAATTCACAAACATTTAAAAACGTTGGTAGTAACTAAAGAACAGATTGCACCTTTATCTTTTACCTGGAAATCTCCTCTCCCAAAATCCCTCTGATCGCAAGATCCCGAGATCATCACCGCCGGCCAAGCATTCGCCTGAGCGTTGGCAAGTCCGGCGAGGCCGTGGACGCAGCCGGGGCCGGAGACGGTGAGGAAGACACCTGGAGCTCCGGCGAGGTAGCCGTAGGCGGTGGCGGCGTACCCCGCCGACTGCTCGTTGTGGAACGCGATGAATCGGACGCCGGCGGCCACCGCGTGAGTGGCGACGGCGGTGACGGGGATCCCGACGACGCCGAACATGTGCGTCACGTTCGCCGCGGCGAGCGAGCGGGCGACGAGGGCGGCGCCGTCGATTTGGGGGGAGGTCGCCATCGATGGTGGGTGGAGGTTGATTAGGTTGAGGGTTTTCGGGGGGAGTGAGGATTTGGGGTGGTGGGTTTTGGCTATTTTATAGTGCTCCGCGGAGCAGTGGATGCTGACGCTGTTTCTGTTTTGTGCGAGCAGCTACTTTTTCATAATTGTAGATGATGAATCTCGTACGCAATGTTCGAAGGGTGAATTTCAAAAAAACACCCTGAACTTTGGGCCTCGTAACAAAACAAACCGATGAAAACAAAGTTTGGGAAATCCACAAAACCCCGCAACTTGTCTCACTTTGCTATACACCGTGAAGTTTAACTTGTCAGTGATAAAAAATGTACATTTATGTTAGATTGCAAGTAAAGTTTCATGAGTACTCTTATTTTTTATCTCTTCTTTTTTTAAAAGAATATTTTAATCTCCATTAATGATAAATTCCCAATGTTCAACCTCTTTTTACATCTTCCAAAGAAATAATTTTTGAAATTTATAAAATCTAGGAGGGAGTTTTGGATTTTACGCACTCTAAAACAGTAAAACGGTCCACTGCAGAACTTTCCAAAACTTCATACGAGTTTCTGAAATTGGCTTTGAAATTCACCACCATTCTATAAACACTTATGGGAGAGGGAGTGGAAGGATACAACATAGAACAATGAAAATATTAACAGAGACTATGCATGATTCTCAACATCATAATGGAAGCACTTTAAGAGAAATCATTGCATGTTCAATCACATGAGATAAAGATTTTAAAAAATGTGAATAGGTTGGAAGAAGCCTTAAGGAAAAATAACAAAAAATGTCTAATAATCTGAACACTTTTATTTTGTAGTTTTCATATCATTTCTGAAGTAACTGATAATAGTGATTGATAACATACGACCTTACTCCAGCTGAGAAGAAAAAACCAAAAGCCGACGAATAGAAATTTGTAGCGACAATAAAGTTGGAGGGCCTTGATGCAAAAAAAACTCGTCCCTTGACTTCCTGGCGCTTGTTACCCTGCGAACCTATGTGATTCGGATGCGGTGCACCGCGGAATAGCATACCGAAGTGCTAACAGCAAGCTCATCCATTTGAGGCATGTGCTAATTACGTCTGAGCTGCTGAGCAGCACCCCACTATCGAAAGTAAGAAATAAAACTACAATACTGCCCACGGATAGAATCTGAATGTTTGGGAGTGAGAAGGGTAATTTTGAGATTTCTGATGGCGGCGTAAGCAGCAGCCGACTTAGAGTATTGTTGATTGGGTCCTGTGTACAGGACTAATTATGAGAAGCTTCGTGGTTAGAGAGTAATTCTTTGAGAAATACTCCGTTCAAAGCATAGATTACTGAACAGCATCATAACTATACAGTGTGGAGTCATAAGTAACGGGCAACATTACAATTGAGCTATATATACCCGAGTAGTGATAATTGTACATACGAGTTATACTAATTTTTGTATTTTTACATATAAAAAAATAGAATCTTTCTTTATAGATTTGAAAGAGAAAGCTACGTGGTTAGAGAGTAATCCTTGAGAAATACTCCGTGCAAAGCATAGATTACTGAACATCATCACAACTACACCGTGTGGAGTCGTAAGTAACGGGCAACATTGCAATTGAACTATATATGATCGAGTAGTGATAACTGTACATACCAGTTATACTAATTTTGTATTTTTACATATAAAAAAATAAAATCTTTCTTTATAGATTGGAAAGAGAAATATTGACTCGCTATAGACTCTACTTCTTTGTGTTTAGTAGTACAAGAATAGTATAACTGTTAGTACAATTAATTGGCATATTTCATTAATCAATTAGCAAACAATTATGTTTTATCTTGAGTACAAAATGAGAATAAGTAAAATTCAGAAAGATATGACTAAATTTATATTTGACACTAATGAAAGATGATAATTTTAATTAGGTAACTATAATTTGAGAAGTGGTTGCTTTTATTGCCTAGGGTTTTACTAATCACTGTCCTAGGATCAATAGATAAAGAGGAGAGAGATAAGAGAGGTGAGGGTGAAGAGAGAGAATGAGCGGCAAACATCGAACCCCACTCATCTTTTCTTTCTCTCTCTTTTCTTCTTATTCATTGCCTTTTGAGCGATGGTTAGCAAAACCTACAAATATGAAGTTAGCAGTTTGAAGTTCCAAGGTTTGCAGTATGTTATATTCTATAGTTAGTTTAAAACTAAGTTACCAAGTTTTTTTAGAACAATTAAGAACAAAAGAGCAACTAACATGGTACAGGGATCATACATGAATCAGTGAATGATAATAGTCCTAATGAATGCCTCAAACCAATTTATTATCAAGTACTCACAAGAAAGACTATTTCGTTAAAATCACATAATGAGAAAAGGCAGTAAATGAAATATCATACAACACCTTGACGTTGTTCATAGTCACTGAATTATAATGGTAAGACAACATCCAGAAACAACAAGAAGCAAAAGGTACACAAAAAAAAGACAAAAGAGAATAATTGATCTTAAGTTGACATTCCAGTCAAAAACACACCAAACTTAGAGCACAAGGATATAATCATATATGTAAACACTTCAATTCTATTAAAAAAACTACATAATAGAAACAACATAAACAATCCAAGCAAAGCTTTAACTTCACTAAATCCAATAACAAAAAAGCTTTAAAAGGAGATATTTATCATAAACTGCCCATCCAGTGAAACACAAAAATTTCATCACCAAGAATACAGTCAGATGTTAAACACTTCAATTCTATCAAAACTCTCAATTTTATAAGCTTTTTAGCCTTCATTGTTAGGGGAAGGTGGCAAATCTTCAGGTGGAGGACCATCAGTAGGATGATTCTCGGGTAAAGATGCAGGAGGCTCTTGCTCGCCGTTTTCATTGGAATCAGGATGAAAATTAATAGGGAACTTGGTAACACGAGGTTTATCAGCGAGGATATTTCTTTGAACTCTATCGATTAATACTTTTGATGGTGGTTCTAATCTGAGTTGTTCATCATCATAGTCATTGTTAACATAGTACCCTACTCTGATGAACTCTTGGCCCAAATAAGAGCAGGTAAGTAGAAGAACTGTAACACCTATGATGTCTTCATCTCGGATCTTCGAAGGATCTGGAGGATCTGCCTGAAAAGAAAAGGGAAAGATGGCATAAATAATATTGCTGATATAAGTAAATGAGGTATTTCAAAATATTAATATAAATTATCAGAATTACCTCAAAGACGAAACGGTAATTGCCAACGTTTACAGGGCCGACAAGAACGCTTTCAAGAAGTTGGTCATATGTCTCATCCTCAGCAGATCCAACATAGATGAGTTTCCATTCCAAGTCTGCAAGATGATTGACAGAGAAGCTTTGGATATAGTACGGAAAAGAATCCTAGTGCAGGGCACAGTAATTTCAAATAGAAAAAGAAGTAGAGGGAAAAAAGAAGCAACCACGAACTTGTTCTCATTCAACCAAGTAATATAGATGGTCCAGTATAAGCATTGCAACTCTCAGGAAACTTAAACTACATCTCATGTTTAGCAAAGATCGAGATTAATGGCTTTGTGCTAACACTTGCTTTCTCATTTCTCTTTTTCGTAGTTCAAACATATAATTGGAGTCTCCTACATGGAATAACAACTAATTGCTTTAAGTTATTTTACTCTTTTAGTTTTTCTATATGTGAATAACAACTCAATACATATATTTAGAGACACATAAATATAGCTGTATCCTCGTGTCTAGCTACTGAAGGGTTTCCCTGCGCGACAATGTCCTTGTCAAAATTTCATAATTGTGTTCATGTCTACAAATCAGTAAAGTTGACAAATTTGCTCTTGCCTAAATTACCATATGGACACTTTTGACAGTGTTGATTGCAAACAGAAATTAGTGAGAAAAGATTAAATAGATGCTAGTTCACAGTAGGATCTTTTGACCCGTGAAAAGGGCATCAGGACATCAAATTTGACCAGCATCTTTCTCTCATTTGCATCTTTCATGGAAAAAAAAGAGGTCAGAAGCAAATGGCTCATAAAATTGATGAGACTATGATAACAAACCAACCGAACAAACTATATCAAGAACTGGATTAGGCCAACATATCAAGCTTTTTTCCCCATTAATGGCCTGTTTGGGTAGAATGGAAATTACAAATGCAAGGCAGCCTGTATGCTTAGGCTGATATATTTGAAGGTCACCGAGTAAAAATCATGATCTACATCCAATTTAGTTGGACGATTATAGAAAATTTCGAGTAAATAGAAGTCTTGGTGAAATTTTGGCAAGCTACTCAAATGCTACCATAAAATGATAAATAATTGATGACTTAAAGGAATAAAGCACCGATACAAGTCCCACCTGTAACTTTTAACCATATCAATTTTTATACTTTTATTTTTACTTCCATTTTTTTTATTTTTTTGACAAGAACTATTACATTCACAGATCACTGCGTCTTTCATTTCTTGGTGAAAAAAAATTCAATTTGGGATGGAAAATCCTACTATATGCTAGTGAAAAGGACATGACTAGAAAAATACCAAATAAGTCATGCCTGATCTCAGAGTCTGGAGGCTAATTCTAGTATTCCACCATCAAAACCTCGTCCAAGAAGTCTACAACACTACTTTCTACTAATAGAAAGTTACAAAAAAAAAACATTTCCTCTCAACTCATACTCCATAAGCAAACCTCACAAGGTCAAAATAATTCCTCCAAGTAATAAACTAATATTGTGCTTGGATGTTCGCCCATAAGCTATCTACAAAATGATTCCGAAAAAACCAGGTATGACACTTCCTTTCCAAGCAAAAGCTGTTAATAAGATGCAAAACAAATAAAACCACCATCAAGTACATTCATTGTTTTGAAAACCTCCAATAAAAGTGACACTTTCTTTTTTATGAGTTACATATAAAGAATATGATAAGCCCGTAATACTAAGATTTGAAAGCAAGGTCATTTTGTGGAGAAATTGACGAAGTCTGTACAATAAACAAACATCCTTCCTCCATTGTCACACGAGCAGACACACAAAAGCAAAACACAACCACCATCAACTAGTGCACCAAAAGAAGAGCTTGAATTAGCTTGTCCCCCTTACTGTCCTAAGCTTTGCCACTCAAAACTTTATAGTAACGCATCAAGAAATCAATTAAACTACTCCTTACTCTTCTTTTCTTTGCTCCATACTACAAATTAATGCTAACCTGTCAACACCCTGATTTACACTCCAGGTAGGCGAAAACCGCACAAGGAACAAAAGTAGCAATATACAATCCACCTTGAATTTGCACATAGGACTTAATTGTAATCTGTTGAAATATGGATATGATATACCATAGCATAGTAAATTAGCATAATGTTTAGGGTACACATTTTCATTTGAAAATTAGTCACTTCGCTATATCATATAGAACAAAAGGGAAAGAGAAACCCTAAATATCCCCATCATAGTCGATAGAATCTCCTTAAGTTCTCACTTAAGATGTGCTGCCTTATTGTGCAAGCATCTTCATGAACTCCTATTTCCACCACTTTTGACCCATAATCAGCAGAATCAACCTAATTTGATCCATAATATCAAGAAACAAGACATAATTTCCACCACTTTTGCTATAAGAATAAAGCCCACATGCAACACATATTATAGAAATTAACACAAGGACCATTGATATTACCGATCAGACAGATTTTATGTACAATAATAACTTGACCAATTATACGTATTTAACCCTAATCATTCGGATCAATATTTTATATAAACAAATCATTTTTCAACATCAAATCCAGAACTTTCACATCAAAAAACGGACTTTAACCTGAAATCCATGGAAAATGATATTTTCATCAAGTAATTATTATCATCTTTGAGATTGAAGAATGATTTCCTTATAGAAAGGATATTTAACTACTAATTATTATAAGGCATTTAAGTTGCTAATTAGTATAATTATTTAGCAAGTTTTGAGGCACTAAGTTTCGTTACGTTACAAATAAAACCCAAAAAAAAAAAGCCAAGTATGAGGGTTGAATCCTAATCATTAGAGAGTTCTACTACGAATTAAACTCCCTACTTTAGGACCAATGTTTTCTGACAAAAAACTCATTTTTCATATAAAAGCCCTAATTTTCTCGTCAAAAAACAACCTTAAACCTAAAAAATAATGGAAAATGAGATTTGATCGAGTAATTACCGTCCTTGAGGGGGAGCAAGCACTCGTAGGAGATCTCGAACTGGAACGGATTCAGAAACGCAGCAGGATTGTCGAGAACAGTGACGTTGGTAATGTTCACAGCGCTCATATCGAAACCCTAGGCCCAAATCCCCTCATCAACGCCGAAACCCTAGACACCTAAGCGAGAGGAGAGATAATGGAGGAGGGGATTATGTAGAGGGGATTGAGAAATGGCGGGAGAAGTTAGAAATTTTTTCGGGGGCTTTGATGGGAAAAAAAAGGTGGGAAATGGGAACTTGGGGTTTTTGTGGTTGAGCTTGATGAGAGAGAATTTTTAGGGTTTGTTTTGCATGCTCGGGTTCGGACAGAGAGGGAGGAGGACGTGGAGTGGGACCCAGTAGTTGGAAGAGAAAAGTTTTTGGCTTAGGGTCTGTTTGTTTCTGTTCGTTTATTTCCTAAAAACCAAGAAATGGAAATGAAAAACGTAAAAATCTCAAAAACTACTATTTCCTTCATTTCTATCCTTAAAACTCACCCAAAACATTCAATAAAATATTATTTTCATCCAACAACTCATTCACATCATCTAATAAAATATTCTTTTCATCTAACCACTCATCCATCACATCTAATAAAATATTATTTTTATTTAAAAACTCATCCATCACATCTAATAAAATGTTATTTTCATCCAAACATCACTCAACTCATCTCTTCTCATCATTTCAAATCACTCATATCATTCAATAAAATATTATAACAATTCACCTCATCTCATTAACATTTTATTTCTTTGTTTTCATCCCAAAAAAATTGTGAAAACACTTTTCTTAATCTTGGCTCACATCACCCAATAATACAATGACAACTCATCTCATCTCATTTCATTTCTTATTTTTAAGAATGAACCGAACAAAAGAAAACAACAAACTACAGGAAATAGGTTTCTTATAATTCATTTCCTTATTTTTTTGGCCAACCGAACAACATCAAAACTAGTTTTCTTAAAAAATCACTCACATCATCCAATAATAATGCGACAACTAACATCATTTCATCTCCATTTCTTTGATTTCTTTCTTTTTTTTAGCAAACTAAACACTCCAAAAACAATTCTTCTTAGAAATAGTTTTCCATTTCTTTGATTTCCCACTTTTTTTTAAACAAACGAACATACCCTTTGTCTAAAAAAATGGGAAATCAAAGAAAATGGAAAAGTATTTCTAAAAGAATTGTTTCGGGAGTATTTGGTTTGCTAAAAAAAGAAGGAAATCAAAGAAATAGAAATGAGATGAGATGAGTTGTCACCTTATTATAGGATGATGTGAGTGATTTTTTAAGAAAACTTGTTTTAATGGTGTTTGGTTGGCTAAAAAAAATAAGGAAATGAATTATAATAAACACATTTCTTGTAATAGATTGTTTTTTTTTTGTTCATACTTAAAAATAAGAAAATAGATAAGATGTAATGAGTTGTCATTATATTATTGGATGATGTGACCCACACTTAAGGAAATTGTTTTCCTAGCTTTTTGGGAGGAAATAGGTGGAAATGAAATGTTAATGAGATGAGATGAGTTGTCACCATCTTATTGGATGATGTGAGTGATTTGAAATGATGAGATGAGTTGAGTTGAGTGATGTTGTAGATGAAAATAATATTTTATTAGATGCGATGGATGAGTTGTTGGATGAAAATAATATTTTATTAGATGTGGGGATGTGTTGGATGAAAATAATATTTTATTAGATGTGATGGATGAGTTGTTGAATAAAAATAATATTTTATTAGATGTTGTGGGTGGTTTTTATGGATGGAAATAGATGAAATTGTACTTTTTGATGAGAAATTTTCCCAATTGCAACTGTCCAAAACATGCACATAACAGTACTAGTAACATGATTGTTATTTAAACTGCATTAGTTTCATTCCTCATTTAATACAAATCACCACATCAAATGCTAGAAATTATGACTTTGAACAAATTTCTCTCCTGTGCAAATGACAAATGACAATAGAGACGATTCGAACACATATATTAATGTTAGACATTGTTTAGCATAGGCTTGATATAATCCATAGTTTAAGCCTTATAAAATTGCGAACGCCCTACGAGCAAGAACTTGATCCCCAAATATGATGGGGGAAAAAAATCCGAATATACAGGTTTAGCTGAGCCTGAGTGTCAAATATAGTAACAACACTTGATTATTCATTAGATTTTATTTCTACTCTGAATCTCAATCAGAAGAGCTTGTGGCACTTGGGCAACGAAAGAATAAAGTTAATGACCTTTTAAAAATGTTACAACAAATAAATACATACAATTCAAAATCAGTAATTCTTCAAAATTTTGTCTACTGGTACACCATCAGCGACCAGCCAAGATGTAACATCCTGCCACAATTAAAACACCATTGGCATCAATTCCATCATAGAAAATTATAAAAAAACGAAATAAATTGTGAACAAGCATAAACATGTGCATGTCATGCGAGAATAGTTGATGAGAGCTTAAAGTTGGCTTCTACAGGAATAAATCTTGTGATTTCTTGATTCCAGACTAACTGTAGGCAAAAGCTTTGATGTTTGAGATCATCTGATGTGCTAATTACTGAACGATCATCTCCAGGACAAAGTTGAAATCTGGTAGCAAAGTAGGCCAATCTCAAAGGAGCCTTCTCTACTGAATAATTGTGTTTATAACAAACCTCATTCGTCAGTTAGTACTTTCATGAATAAAATGATGAGGATAATGATGAAAAAATATTCACCATTATGAACCTTGAACTAAAAAACCTACTATCTTTGAAAACCAGGAACACAAACAAAGTTATTAAAGTCTACTTTAGTGCATTATATTTGTTTTAAAGTACCTAAGGAATATCACATTTGTAAAATGAATAATCAGACATATATATACTGATCTCTTAACTTTTGCTTATGATGCTTGAGAATGTTTAATTATAGCGGT
>BQKN01064882.1:419699-456914 GCA_022839385.1 Asparagus kiusianus | reverse complement strand
ATTGCTTGAGAAAATTCAGATCCAGACTTCTTCTCCTTCTCTTTCTCCCTCCACTCCTCTCCGATCCTTCACTGGTAGGTGTTATTAAGGGAGAGTGAGCCATATGGTTCCTCATGTTGTTTTGAAAACGTGCTTCGTAAGGTTTTGACATATGAGAGAATAGGGCAGCCATCATTAGGTGAAATAGGACTAATCAGATTAGTTTTTGAGAGATTACACCATCATGAGAGCCACTAAAAGCTATATTTTCTCTACTTTTTCTCAATATCTATGTCATTTAATTCTAATAGTTTACTCACTCAGATTTTCAGTAACACGTAAGAAATGGGAAAATAAATTCTTGATCTCTCTTTCCTTCCTGTTGGATCTAGGCCTAATAAACAAAGATGTCGGTTGGTTCGCCCCAATTTAGATGATACCAGGAGAAAGACTGAAAGAGACTAAGTTGGAGACAAGGTTGATGAATCATAATACTGTATTAAGTATTTATGTTGTCCTGCAATAGGAGGATAAGAACAGTTTTTTTAAGGAATGTAATGGAAATTACTCTAGTTAATATAGGCTGGCCTTAATATTGCATTTGGCCAATTGAAGTCTCCGAGTGAGTTACTTAAGTCACTACAAACCTTATCTCGATTTAACTCCATTGTGACCTGTGCTAGAGATTTAATTCATTAACTATTTGTAGATCATCTAATCATGTTTTTTTACACTACATATGCTACTATAGCTCTTTATATAACTCATATTGCTCATAACATTCCAGTTCCTAAACCATTTTCTAGATGCATTATGCATGTCCGACAAAAGCAAGAATGTTTTCTCATACATATGTTCATGGGACCCCAAACACTTATCACATATCACCAAAATTTCAATTTTACACTTGATAGTCCCTCAAATCCTGAATAAAGAAAATCTAATATATGGTAAAAACTTAAAATTGTATATTACCTTCTAGAGTTGCTCTCAATTGTCTCAAATTACGGATGGCTTCCACTCCCAACCAAGAACGTCGTCCCAATTAAAGCTAACAATTGACTTTCTATTACACAATTCAAAGTAAATTTGAATAATCATGTCCACTATTAAAGCTACATGAGACGCAGGTCATGAAATCGGAAATCAAGTAGTAAAACAATAAAATTTTCTTCATTAATCAGAATTCCACCATAAAATCCAAAAAAAAAAAAACCCAATCTTTACCAAAAAAAAATAAATTCAACACGATAATAGTTGCAACAACAAATTCTCTACCCCACATGTTTGGGGTGAGCTACATGAATCCTACTCCTCTTAGTTCTGTTGACAGTCATCTCCTCCACTAAGTTAACCATTAACATATCATTCTTAAAAGCTTCTAACAAACTCATCTTACGCCTACCTCCTATGTAGCACGGACACGGATCCGACACGCCGACACGAGGCAAATCCTAAAAAATACATAGGATACGTGTGTTCGACACGTGTGTCCGACACGGACACGACACGGCACGGCTTCATGTTATGCGTGTTCGTGCTTCATAGCCTACCTCTAGTCCTCCTTTCTCTAATAATATAATCTTCTCATCACTTCTAACTGGTGTATTCAAATGATGTCCATTACAAAATGATTTTCTCGTTTTGTCCTCAACAGGAGCAATCTCTAACCTCCTATAAAAGCACTCCTTTCTCATCCCAGCGTGAACCAAACTATACATAGTAACACTCTGATTTCTGCTACGACATCATAATAATATTCAGAACAAAATCACTTCCAACATTAAAACACCCCACAAATCAAGGGAAAACACATTATCTTAACAGCTGGCTTTTATGGTAAAATCACCCAAAGATTTCACTTTTCCCAAGAAACATGAAAAGGAAACAGCAGATCCAACCTGATGGCAGACCCGGTGGCGAAGATCAAGACCGTCTCGAGCCCTCGCACCCTCTCCATCTCGAACCCTCTCCCCATGACTCCGCCGACCTCGACCAAATCCCCTCTCCTCATCCCGCAGATCGCGTCGGCCACCGAACCCGCGATCCTCTTCACCAAGAACTCGAACTCCCCCCTCGCCGCGGCAGCCCCCGGCGGCGACGCGATGGCGAGGTACGGCGCCTTGGCGGAGGACCGGATCCGGAGGCGGACGTACTGGCCCGGGGTGGTGAAGCTACCGGCGAGGTCGGGTGAGTGGGAGACGTCGACGGAGATGTGGAAGAGGGAGGAGTCGGAGGAAGCGGGCTCGACTCGAGTTAAGGGAGTCGGAGTCCATGGAGGTAGGGTTAGGGTTAGGTCTTGGCTGACGGCCGCGAGGGAGGAGAGGAGGCGGCGGTGCCGGAGGACGGGAATCGAGAGGCGGGGGATTTGGGAGAGAGGAGGCATAGGTGGAGGAAAGGTGTTGAGCGCAGACAATATTTTTAAGGACAAATTTTCGAAACAAACCTTTTTTTTAAACTTATTTTTAAAAAACGATATGTTTAAATTTTAATTATCAAAACTGATATAGTTTCAGACGCTGGGTGGGAGTTGAACTCTAGTAAAACTTTTTTGTTATTTAAGTTTTTTTCATAATAAGACTTCACGGACTTCAGTTCTCGTGAAGTATGAGAACTTTTTTCCTTAAAAACTACGTCGGTTTTGATAATTAAAATTAAAACAGATTGTTTTTTAGAAATATTTTCTTAAAAAGATTGGTTTTGAAAATTTGTCTTTTTTTTTTGGGAGATTGGGAGACTCGAGAGTGGTTTGGTCTAAGACGGCAGCGAGTGGGAAATTGTGGGTTCAACTCAACCGGATCGGGATGGAGACACCTGTAATGAGATTTTTTTTTTGGTTAATTGCTGTTAGACCCCTGTAATCTGGTTGTTTTGATCTACGAACCCTCTAATTTTATTTTTCGCGTGTAAACGCCCTTAAGTCAGTGAATTTTACCACGAACTTGCGCACCATACTATTGCTTCACAGTTGCCTAGCATAAACTTCAACATTTCATCGACGGTGAAACATTAGAAACTGGGGATATATATTAACAAAACGGGAAAATTGTAATTAAATACCATATAGTTTCCTACTTATTGCACTTAAATATCATAGGTTGAATTTTGGTAAAAAATACCATGATGTTTTCAAAGTTTGCACGTTACTACAACCAATCATATGCAAACGTGAAAATTTTCACCCAAGTGTCCTCTATGATATTTACACGCTAATTTAGAGCTTTTGTTAAATCAACTAAATTTTTTTAAAACCTATATTAATTCAACTTTAAAATAGAAGAGGAATGTTTCTAACAAAAATTGTAACAAATATTAATGGTTAAAAAAACTCTAAAACTAGTATATAAGTATTATAGAGAAATATTCCGGTAACAATTTTCACATTTGCCTAATCAAAGGTAGTAACGTGTAAATTTTGGAAAATTTGTGGTGTTTTTTTGAATCAAAATACAACTTGTTATATTTATGTGCGCCACTTGGGAAACTACATGGTATTTAAGTGCAATTAACCCTAACAAAATCAGAAAGGACCTGGCGCAACACTCCACACTTCAACGGTCTAAAAATTAACTAAAGCCACACTTCAACGGTCTAAAAATTAACTAAAGAAGGCCGCATCAGATAAATATCAGAAACAATACTTCCGATCTTTCATCCATCAAAAGCAAACCCAATCCGACATTAGAAAATACAATAAAACTGCAATCAGCATAAGCAACCGTACCACAAACTTAAGATAGAATTTGGGTGAATTATGAAATGCGAGAATAAAAGCGCCTCCAATGCGCCTGCAGTTTCCGTTACATCTCCAAACACAACAGTTAAAAATGTAAACCCCAGGGCATCAATCAATCAACCAATCAATAATCTTTGCCAATGTCAACGTCAGTGTCTCAATTTTCTGCCTCCAGCTTCCCATTTGGTTCCACTGAATCTTAATGGTGGCCATGGCTTCGGTGACTTTGGTTATGGTCGTGATCATGTCCATGCCGATGATGGGATTTCCGGTTATGGCGACTATGATGCTTGTGATCGTCATCAGAATCTGACATTGACTCATCAGCACTACTTTTTCTGTGACGATGCTTGCGCTTAATCCTGGCCCTCCCTCCCTCAGAATCAGAGGCTGAAGAATCATCGTCTTCGCTACTCAAACCCGAGCTGCTAGAGTCTGTTCTTGAAGAGTGACGCCGATGCCTCCTCTTATGGGCCCGTCTCTTCCTCCTTGGTCGATCCTCCTCAGAATCACTTTCGAGCTCGTCACTAGTACCATCACTAGAGCTTGAGCTCCTCTTCTTCGATCTGTGCTTGTGTTTCTTGTGATGAGCCTTCTTCCTGCTATCGCTCTCACTATCGAAGTCTGATGCTGATGTGGCTGACCTCCTCCTCTTGTGCTTTGAGGCCTTCAGTTTCCTCTTCTCTTCAGCGTCGGCCTCTGCCTTGGCAGCAGCTTCCAACTTCTGCTCCCATTTTAAAGGAGCTTCCTTCTTCTCGAGAACTCTCTTCTTCTTCTCCTCGACGAGTTGCAAGAACTTTTTGCTGTCCATTTGATGATATTTAAAACAAGCGGAACACCTGCATTTTGGTGAGATGATGCAAGGAAGTGCATCTCATAAAAGAGAAGAATCACTGTTAGTTCCTCCACATCTAATACTACAAACCAAATGGAAGAGAAAATTAGTTAAAATAATTTAAAACTAAAGAAGCAATAGCTTGTCATATGCAATTACAGGCATTAAGTACTCTTTTATGCAAATACCCTCAGCAATATGAAATAACATGCATCGATCACTCCTTAGTACCACTACCACCACTACCACACATGCATGAAACACACACACACACACACACACAGGGAGAGGGGGACGGCAAAAAACGATGATTATGGCAATGCCGTGCACAGGTTTTTCTTTCTTTGCTTTTTTTTTTTGGGTGTGTGCATGTGTGGGTGGGGGCTCGCGCGCGCGCGCCCCCCCCCCATGATGACTATGACAGCATTAGCAAAAAACAAAGATAAATAATTTGTACTGACAATACAAACTATGAAACTAATGTAAAGAATATAAATAACAAAAATCACGATGATAATAGCAACAAGACAACTATATCATGACATAGGAAGACGCAAACAAAAAAAGTCAACTAATTTATAATTCAAAAATAAACTCCAACATGAACTCACCTTTCTTACCTTATACAAAGTTATCCTCAATTTCACAGAAGAAAGTTGAGATGGTGGTCTTCCCCTTTTCCAACTGAAATATGATAATAAACGTAAGCAAATAAATATTATCAACATAATTCCTAGGACAAAGATATAATGAGTATTGTCACGAAGAAAATTCATAAAATATACTGTTAAGTATAGAATATAGTGCAAGCAATCCATAACCTTTACCAAGAAAAACTTTTAAATTTGATTTGTTTATGAGGTTAATATGAGAATAACATGATCTCATCACTTTTCAGCTTAACAAGAAAAATCTGAAATTCAGATATGTTGTACGGCGTCATTTATTAATTCAAAAGGTTTCATCTTTTTTTATACGGAAATGAACAAAGCTGGGAATCATTTGCATATTATAAAACAGGAACTATGTATTCCAAAAGTAAGCATTTGAACATGAATGAAGCAGGCAAGTGTGCATACAGTTGCCATCTATGACACTGCATGATATTCAAGACCTGCTGAACTATCAGAAAATAGAACTCCAAACTTTAAGATGGCGTAATATTCGGATCATCAAGTCAATTATTGTTTATTACCATACATCAAACTCCATTTATATTAAATATCTATCAGAACAATAAAATCAACTCTGAAATCTTTGCTAATAAGAAACACTAATGCCTAATTTAGATCTCGATAGAATAACTGCCCTACATTCTATTTTCCATGATAATAGGCTAGGTAATGGAAAACAATAAGCAGACATGTATCTATTATCTCCAAATGCAGTTAGCTGATTCTCATTTATAATGAAACTAGTGTGAACACCCCGTTACAGTAATCCTGGTTTTAACTACTACAGCAATTTTTTATCTTTTGGGGTGCTACAGTATCCCGCTTCTGCTGTAGTATTTCTGTATGCTACAGTGATTTTTTCAAAAAAATCAGTGCCCAGTTTCGCGTTTGTTGCTGTAACAATGCTACAATAATGTACTGTAGCATTTACTGTAGCATGAATAGTGAATCTTAGGTGCTCCCATTTGTATAGAGGAGTAGATTTACATTATGAAGTTAAGGATAGAGCAAACAGAATAATCAAAGATACTATACTATTTTTTATTCTGTTGTATGTTCTACTTCTTTCAAAAGCAAAGATTATGTCCAACACTGAATCTAGAACTAGATCCTTGTCGAAATCAAAGAAAATTCCCAGCTGATTAAGAATAAAACCAGACCAGGCAGTCAAGCTAAATTCAAATTATTTTTCGCTTTCATTTTATCTATCTTGCATTTACTTAGGGACTTCGATATTTTTCTATTCTAATCTATTCTCAAAGGTACTAGACTATTTTTCGCTTTCATTTTATCTATCTTGCATTTACTTAGGGACTTGGATATTTTTCTATTCTAATCTATTCACAAAGGTACTAGACACCTAAGATAAACACACAGATCATAACATCTAAGTCAAAACCCTAGACTTTCAAATAGCCAAGAAAGCTAACGACATTTATTTATTCACGCCAAATTTCAAGATCTGAAGGTGTGGGGCAACAAAAATCAAATTAAACATAAATTAGTTAAACAAATTGTTAATATATATTCCTTTTTTGTTAGGTTAACTTATATTCTTAGTAATCTCTTGACTTAATACCTACAAAATATGCAAAAGGGAGATCTAATGCTTATTTACCTGGTGGTCTTAAAGCACTTACTAGAATTCAAGTAATTAGGATTTCACTTTATTTTTATCTAACTTCCATTTTACCTGGCTGTCTGATATTTTTCTATTTTAATATATCTCCAAAGGTAGCAGACGAAATTTCAAAAGTCATAGATATCAGACAGCAAAAATCAAATTAAACTGAAATCAGTTAAACAAATTGTTAATTTACAACCGTTTTAGGTTAGGCCAAAATACATTATTAGAATCATTAATCTCTTGACTTTGTACCTTTCAGATAGGCATAAGGGCACTTTTAATGTTCCCCTATTAAATATGCCTATTAACGTTAGGTCTTGGCAGGAAAGTGGATGACTCATGACCTAACCACCAATTTTAACTTTTAAGGGGAGAGTAGAAAGTGCGCAAAAAACACCCCACACTTCCCCAAGGCATACTTTTACAATTCATTTCTTATATACCAAAGGAGCACTTAGTGTTGGACCAACCTTATGTAGAGGAAGCAGGAACCTTAATACATTTTTTTATACAGTAGAAATTTTGATCAATACATTGAAATACTCAACCACACAACAGCCAATTCATTGAACAAAAACAAAACACCAACATGAGAGAAAATGCAAGTACGGCTAACAGTTCTAAAACCATGCCACACCTGTTTGGTTGGCCAAGAAACCAAAGAAAGCAATTATAGGAAATATATTTCCTATAACGGTTTCCTTTTCCTTGTTTGGTTCACACTATGAAACCAAGTGAAAAGATGATGTGGCACAATCGGATGGTGTGACTCATTTTTAAGGAAGCCCGTTTCCTAGGTATTTGTAAGGAAAATGGTGGAACCCCATTCTTAATTGTTCCTTAACCAATTTCTTTTTCTTTGATTTCTAAGATACCAACCAAACATCCCCTTAAAGGACAGCCAAGGCGTTCAAAATTTTCAATGCTTATATAAATCACGGTATAATTCCACCAATGTTGCGAACATTTCAAATTTTCAATTAAGAAGCAACTCTTAGGTAGATAAATACTAAGGAACGTTTCCATTCACAACATATCATAACCTAGAAAACCAATATTAGGCATATAATTTATTAATATATTAAAGCAACGAAACAAGGGGATAAACCCCTATAAATCATTCCGAATTAGCAATTCACAATCTTCAAAAATTCTAGACACCTAAAATAGATCAAAAGATCTAAATCCAAACCCTAGACTTTCAAATCGCAAAGAAATCCCCCAAATGTTCATCAATCCACACCAAATTTCAAGATCCACAAAGATCAAACAGAGAAAATCAAATTAAACTGAGATCATGGAACCCTAGATCGCAAGACACGACGAATTAATTAATGAAGGGAAAAAAATAGAAGTGATGAAACCCTAATTCTTACCTTGATGAGAGAAGCTTCGAGAGAAAAAAAAAGGAATATTTGCTCCCCTCTCTCCCTACTCTTTTACGACTCAGCGGGCTCGATTATCGTGCGGGCCGCCCACAGGCTTATTTATAGATTGCTTATGACGGTGTGAGTCTCTTGCACACGTTTGGGACGTTATGGAGGAGGGTTTTGCCTTTTGAACTGTACGGCGAATGGGCTCGTGACGCGTGGATGGTTAGATTACGGGTCTCACGAGTCTCTGCGTGAAATTAGGAATGATTCGGCCCAGCGGGGGTGCCAGCTAGTTATGACTATTCTATCAATTCTTATCCACCCCCTTTAATGGGCCGAGGGCTTTTTAGCAGGCCTAGTATTATGGCCTTTTTTATTAACGCCCGAAAAGACTGTCTTGCTTTGGATCATACCCCCCCTATAATGGGCCGAGTGCTTTCAAGCAGGCCTAGTATTATGGCCTTTTTTATTAGCGCCTGGAAACCTAGACTATCTTGCTCTGGTAGGGAGGGAGGAGTTACAGGTAGGGGTGGAAATGAACCAAATAATTAATAAATAGTTCGACAATTGTTCGAATTAGTATTCGGTCATATTCGATTCGGTAGTTCATTTACCACTAAACAAATATTTTTTAGTATTCGAGTTTACTAACGAATAGAATTTAACCAGATGTATATTCGATTCGTTTGTCTATTAAATATTCGTTTAAAATTTGATCATAATTTATTACTTATATTATTACACATATGATGTTATATTTTGAACCCACATACCATTTCTACTTAAGTTTTATATATTGATTTTAAGATTTAAATAATCTTAAATATGTTTTCTAATTAAAATTTAAATTTAAATATATATACATTATATATTATAAATAAATACATTTTATTTATGAATTCTAATACTATTTGAAAATCAAATTCTTTAGCGGTATAAATATACTTTGATATTCGATAAGTATTCGTGAATATTCATGAATATTTATCAAATACCAAGTATTCGAGTTCGAATTCGAAAAACTAGATATATGAATATTAGAGTTCACATTCGAATTCGATAATTTTAAACAAATACAAATACGAACACCTTAGTATTCGATTCGATTCGATCGTTTACCACCCCTAGTTACAGGACTTTTTCTTGTTTGGTAGTGGGGATGAGAAGGGGAGGTGAGAAAATGAGTTTTAGCTAAAATACAACAATACTCTTTTGTTAGAATATTTTTAAAATTATATCAATAAGCTTACATTTGATTTATTAAAACAAAAGATAAAATAAATAAAATAGAACAAAGAAAGTACAAATATTTGGGGGATCAATTTCAAAATACAGTGATTTGTAGGGCATCTTTGAAATTATGTAAAGATTTTCAGGACTAATAAATTTAAAATTTGAAGATAAAAAATAGGAGACTAATTCCAAAGTTTTTAAATTTGGGTGTCTAATTTCGAAGACCCAAATATATGGGGGATCAATTTAGAGTTTTGATGAGGATAATATATTTAATTATGTAATTATGAAATATTTTGGAGGATAAAATTGTAATTATAACGTAAATGTCCTCAATCCCCCGTGCCTCCTTGATTCGGAGGGATTTTTCTCTCTTTTAGCATCCAGTTCATTTTTAGCTCTCTCTCCTTATCTTACACTATTCTACGTTACACTCCCTTCAAAATACCTCCTACCAAAGAGAATTTTTGTTGTTATCCCTCACCTTAGTCTACCCCCCCCCCCCCTAGACTAAGACCCCAAGCATTTTAGGGTGCTTTTGACAATCTATAAAAAACTGAGCTAGGATAAGTCTTGACCCAATTTCATTCGAAACGAGTTTAGTTTTAGTTTGGACGAGGGGAGTGGTGGGGCCCCCCCCCCCCCACCCCTTCCTAACACATCCCTAACAATGGTGGAATGTAGATCTCTTTTTTTCATATTGTTAAATCCATAATATGATCGATCAGTCTTCTCTATTGCGGCTAAAACCTCGCCCTCAATGACGCTGCCTACCAATCTGTACAAGTTCCTCGTGCGCTCTCCTTTTAGAACAACAGTAGCGCCCCTAAAGACTGTGATAGCTCTAACTTTACCACTGAACTTGCACCCTTGAGCCTCAAGAGCTCCCAGCGAAAGAAGATTTTTTTAAGTCAGGATCATACCAAACATTAGAGAGAGTCATTTCCTGCCCATCTTGCATCTTCATCCTAACGTTCCCAATGCAAACAATCCAACACACTGCATCGTTCCCCATAAGAATTGATCCTCTGGAAATAGGCCTATAAGTGCTAAACCACTCCCTCCTTGGGCACATGTGATATGTGCATCCTGAATCAAGTAACCAATCATTAGTATAGTTGCATGTACCTGACTCCACAGTTAGTACGTCACAGAGATCTTCTACGACAACAACATGGTTATCCTTACCATTACTGCTGTTAATCCCACCATCATGTTTCTTCAAGTACTCATTGTACGACTTGCAATCCTTCTTGAAGTGGCCTGGTCGTTTGCACCAAAAATAGATGACAGAACTAGAATTTCCTTGAGCCTTGACCGACTCCTTGCCCTTCGACTTTCCTTTCTTTACATTGGCCACTAGACCTGAAGATTCCTACTTGGAGTCCATCTTCCTGATGAGTTCATTATTCTGAAGCATCGAGATGACATCCTCCAACTCCAAAGTCTCCTTTCCATACATGATGGTAGTCGCCAAATGACTGTAACCGGGTGGTAGCGAACACAACAACAGAAGAGCTTGGTCTTCTTCTTCTAGCTTCACCTCAAGAGCAAACAAATCGACAATAATCCTATTAAAGGTGTTCAAGTGTTGCATAATAGGCATACCTTCCTTCATCCGAAGTTCATAGAGATGCTTCTTCTTGAAGAGTTTATTTGACAAACTTTTTGTCATATACAAACTTTGCAATTTGCACTACATAGCCACAGCCGTGCTCTCATTCATAACGTTGTAGAGCACCTCATCTGACAAGCACAAGATAATCGTTGCCTTTGCACGAACATCCATGTCTTTCCACTCATCTTCATCCAAAGTGGATGACTTCTTCTCAAAACCGTCTAGGGATCGATGGACCCCTTCCTTCACGACTAACGTCGTGACGCACATCTTCCACAAGAGAAAATTCGACTTGCCGTCAAATTTCTCCACCTCGAACTTGGTCGTCATTGTAGCTCGGATACCAATTGTTGGAGCATTCAAGTAGCGGAAGTGAAAACTTAAACAATCAAGAAACCCTAAATCTTCCAAGCAATCAAGACAAAAAGCAAACAACAATATTTAAGTGATTCCACACGATCAAGATGATTCGTGTATGTCCACGAGGAGAAGAGGGAAGATCTTATTGCTTTTGAGAAGAGATTACAAGAGGTTGAAACCACACATCCCTAACAATGGTGGAATATAGATCCCTCTTTTTTCTTGTTGTTAAACCCATGGATTGATACAATATATATAAAGATTGGTTTTACTCGATCCTATTAGAACTCTAACTTGAATCCAAATTGGATTTTCCTCTTCAATCCTATTTGAATTTCTAATTTAATTAATTTCTTCAATCTAATCCTAATTAGGATAATATAACTAATCCTAATTAGAGTCCAAACCTGATCCTGGTTCTCAATTAATTTGAGTCATCACGAACTCAATACATAATTCTCTCGGAAGCACTAAAGACTGCATCTGAATCCATATTTTGGAGGGTTGTTGTGGAGGGAGATGCTGCCCAGGTAATAACCGATGATGCTAAAGGAAGTACAGAGAGGTTATCTCTTCTCGGTCATATTATGGATGATGCAAGGAGACAATCCGATTGAGCTGAGCTATGGAGTTTTGTTTAGTGCGTCGAACTGGAAATGCAGTGGCACATGAGTTTTCTCGAAATGTAACAACCCCAAATAAACAAAAAAAAAGATTTAAAAATCACATTTCACTGCTCCTCACCGTCTCTCCATGTTGGTGTTTCTCACCGCCTCATGGTAGGATAAAAGGGAGGAGAGGGGGAGAAATTAGGTTAAAAAAAGAGAGAAGAAGAAGAGAAAGAAGAAGAAGACAATGAAAAAGAAAGGGAAGAGAGGAATTTCACCTAAAATTTAAGTCAATCCAAAGGTATAAACCGTTCTCTTTATTGATTTTTTTAATTTCATGGGGTTGATGTCTTGATTTCTTAAGGAATTGAAAAAAGAGAAAAAAGAGAAAAAAAGAGAAAAAAAAGCACATACCTGACCGCCGACGAGGGTCGTCGTCGACCCCAATCGCCGGGGGAGCCTTGCCCTCGGGAGGTTGCTCCGGTGACGAAACATGAAGCGGCCTCGTCGAGTAGCCGCGGAGGAGGGAAAAGATAGAGAGAGAGAGAGAGAGAGAGAGAGAGAGAGAGAGAGAGAGAGAGAAGAGCCAAAGGAAAAAAATGAAAATGAAATGAACGGGGGAAGAAGAAGAGATAGAGGAGAGAGAAAGAGGAAATTTTAGTTAAAAAACCAAATTTCTTTGGGCCCCCTAAAAAATTATTAGGTTGTGTATAAGCCTAAAAGATAAAACGGAATAAAATTTTTTGTAGACACCTGTTAGTTTGTTGATTTCTATCAGATCCAAAAGATACAAACTCAGTAGGAATTAAGCTCGAATAATTAATTGGAATCCCCTGAGCTACGCAATATATTAATAATAAGTTTGAAATTATTAGAATAATATCATAGAAAATTATAGTAAATTGCTAAAATTAGCAAGAAAGCCTACATGTACCTTATTTATAAATAATTGCTACTTGAGTATACTTGAATATGATTGATTTTAAACTTTGCAGCGATTATCCTATAATATATACTTGTCCTGAATTAATATTAGTCTTATATATTTATATTATAGGCTCAGGTTGATATCAGGAAAAGTAGTATTTGAGGAAGTTGTACTTATTGGAGGTGAGTTTATTTCCCGATAGTATTTTTTTAAATATGAATTTGTATGAGTGCTATATTTGATTTCATTTTGTGCTTGAAAAATAAATAACCTATTATTTTGTGTATATATATAACGTTAAATGTGACCCGATCTATTTTATTATGGCATAACATATAATATGATTTGATTTCATACAATATATTTAAAAGTAAATTATATTTCACATAAAATGTGATTAGCGTTTTAGTTTTAGTTTCATGCAAACTCAATTAATTGTGAATAATGCTTATTTGAAAGCTTTTGAAGAAAATAATAATAATTTGAAGGTGTCGTAACCGTTTGTGAATTCAAAGATTTTTGGTGACTTAGTGTTTGATAAAAATAGAGAAAAGTAAAATTCGTAAACTGCTTTAATTGAGATGACGAGATTTACGCTCGTCCACTTGATTTAAAATATTTATAATATTGGTAAGTGAACAGCCAATAATATTTTTGGCGCAAATGACATATTTTGGAATAAAATAATTTGACGAGTGATGTGGTTTTGGAAACAAGCAAATTGATAAGTGATGTGTTTTGAAATTTTGTCACGCCCCAGACCCAAGGGCTCATT
Source organism: Asparagus kiusianus (assembly GCA_022839385.1). Taxonomy (NCBI): domain Eukaryota; kingdom Viridiplantae; phylum Streptophyta; class Magnoliopsida; order Asparagales; family Asparagaceae; genus Asparagus; species Asparagus kiusianus. The sequence continues at coordinate 443,168 of BQKN01064882.1, read as the reverse complement.
AGCGTGTGCAAGCCGTGAGACCCACTAAGAGCAATTCGATGTTGGTTAAAATCCACTGCCAAAATACTAGCGCTAGTTGTTATTATGCTTTGGGCTTTTTTCTATTTAAACCACAAATATTTCTTCATATTAGTTCATGTGGGACTAAAGTAGGGATGCCACAATCACCCCACCTTATAAATACGACGACGTCGTCGTCACGACATGACAGTTGGCACTTCCCAGGCGATGTGAATTCTAGAGGTGGCTTATATAGGTTCTAGAGGTGGTTCCCATCGCATCACGTGGTGTAGCATTTAGCACAATATAACACTTATCTCCATACTTCTGATTGGTAATTGCTCTGATATCTTTTGTCACTCCCCGGGCCCAATGGGCCCGTTAGCATGTGCAAGCCATGGGTATACGGAGAGCAACTCGATGTTGGCTAAAATCCACCGTCAAAATGCTAGCACTAGTTGTTCTTTGGCATTGAGCTTTTCTCTATTTAAACTACTAATATTTCTTCATACTAAGTCTATGTGGGACTAAAGTGAGAGTGTCACAGTTTTAGTATGAGATTTGAACATCAAGAAGGAATAAATCTTGTTTATGTCGGACAAATGATTTTTTTTGAAAGTTATTCTTTCCCAAATATTTATATTTATTCCTTTAAATTAGTCGGCAACAATTAGACCAAACCAGGTGGAGTTCAGCATTGTCAAATTATTAAAAAATCCGCTTTAAATTCGTGATCAATGATATTTGAATTGAGCAACTCTAATGTCATCTTGAAAGTGCATCTAACATTCACAACAAAACTCTAATGTCATGGTGAAAGTTGAATTATAGTTTTATATTCTGACAATTTAAAATAAAAATCGAAATCCTACTCTTCTCATCCAGCGATCATCTTCTTTCCCTAGTCCATTTTTTAAGAGGGGAGAGGGAGTAGAATTTATAAAATACTGGAGGGAAATTAGCGAATTGAGGCCAATATAGTAATTTACCATGTTGGGTCAATCAGTAATTTATAAAAACTTAATTGAATTTGGAGATCAAACAGTAATTTCAAAAGGTTTGAGCTACTAATTTGAGAATTAGAGAAAGATCATATGTAAGAAACTACAAAAAGGGTAAAAAGAATATCGAATTAGGGGCTCAACCAAAGTAACTTCTTATGCAGGGTCCTCGAGAAAATCAGACCCTATACTTAGAAATAAATATTACACTTCACGTTTCACTCTCAATAGAATCATAGCGCGCATCGCCCGTTCACAGCCAAAGCAAAACCCGAGGAAAAACCGAGCCCTTTTTAGCTACAATCGCCAACCTTCAACTCGAAAACAAAAATGAAACATAGAAAACACCAAGGAACGGAGACTACTATTAATCTTTTTCGCACACCTGCAAGGTGTTTGAGAAAATTCCCCACCGAGAAACAGAGCAGCAATATTTGGTAAAAATCGCAAATTTCTCTTCCTTTATTGTTGCTTTATTTACATTTTTGTTGGGTTTTTTGGTGCTTGTTAAACTGTATTGTTGGTATTTGTTAGTTTGTAGGTGTTGAGACGGTCATCTATGAGAACTTGGGAAGCGAAATTAGTAAATTACCGAGTTTAAGTTAAGTTGGCGAGACCCAGATTCAGAATGATGGCTGTCCCCCCACCCCTAGGATGAGTTAACATCAAGTTTGAGAATTTTATGATACCTTGCAGTGTTTTTGTTGAAATATAGTGTTAGAATTGGGGTGAAGATCAAACCTCATTTCGATGAGGACCGCCGGCGAGGAGCTCCGACGAGCTCGGAGATGACGCAAGCGAAGTCGACGAACGAACCCCCAGGCGAGCTCTGCGTTCGCCTCCCCCTTTACTCTGCGTCACAGCGATGGCGAGCTCTGCGTTGAAGGGGGGGTCCGAACTCTGCGTTAGTCTCGAAATTGGCGTCGAAGCGGTCGCTGGCGACAGGCTGTCGCCAGCCCATCCCCCATCCGCCTATATATATCCCCCTTGCCTAGGGTTTCGATGGTGGTCGCGGTGGCTTTCTCCCCCTTTTCGTTTCTCTTTGGCGGCGACCGAACCCCCCCCCCCCCCAAATCGCAGAGGCGATTTTAATCCCCAGCCTTCAACAGTTGTGTTGAGGGGGATTTAAGAGAGAGAGAGAATATTAAAGAGGAGCTTTATATTTGTGGGTTGATTATTCATTCTCAAGTTGAGAATTGAAAGGGTTCATACCCTTTGATTATTAACTCTGTAGCTACAGTGTTTTATTTGAGAAATCCCAGTTTAGGGATTTACTCCTAAATTGTAATTTCTTGTTTGATTAATAAGAAATTATCTGTGTGGCTCCCGAGGACGTAGGCAGTTGCCGAACCTCGTTAAATCTTGGTGTACTTTCTTCTATACTGCGTTTTCGTTGCATTAGGGGTTTCGGCGTTAAATTCCCAACAACTGGTATCAGAGCGCGCGAAACGATCTAGAGGAAGTCAGATTCAAGTGGGAGCCATGACCGCAGATGAAGGAAAAATCAGACTTGAAAAATTTGATGGAACAGATTTTGGATTCTGGAAAATGCAGATAGAGGATTATCTGTATCAGAAAAATCTGTATCAACCACTATCGGGGAAGAAGTCGGAGGGTATGAAGGAAGAAGATTGGAATCTTCTGGACAGAAAAGCCCTCGGAGTTATCAGATTGATATTAACTCACAATGTTGCGTTCAACATAGCGAAAGAGAAGACCACGGCGGGTCTTATGGCAGCACTCTCAAATATGTATGAGAAGCCATCAGCCTCAAATAAAGTCCATTTGATGAAGCGGTTGTTCAATCTGCGAATGGCGGAAGGTGCACCGGTAGCACATCATCTCAATGAACTCAATACAGTCACGACCCAATTGAGTTCAGTTGATATTGAGTTTGATGAGGAAATTCGAGCGTTGATCCTTTTGTCTTTCCTACCAGAGAGTTGGAACGCTACAGTCACGGCAGTGAGTAGCTCATCGGGAAAGAGAAAGTTGAAGTTTGACGACGTTCGTGATCTGGTTCTCAGTGAGGAGATCCGACGGAGAGAGTCGGGTGAAGCTACAACCTCTTCAGTATTGCATACAGAGTCAAGAGGTAAAAGTTCAACCAGAGGAAATGGATCAGATGATAGGAGATCCAAATCCAGGAATCCCAACAGTTCGAAGGCTATCGAGTGTTGGAAGTGCGGGAAAACTGGGCACTACAAGAATCAGTGTAGGAGTGCACAGGAGGAGTGGGAGGCAAATGCAGATGTGAACATTGCCTCCACCTCAGGAGGAGATGATGCGTTGATATGCTCTTTGGAGAGCAAGGAGGAGTCTTGGGTGTTGGACTCGGGAGCATCATTTCATGCTACTTCTCAGAAAGAATTCCTCGAGAAGTATATCCCCGGAAACCTTGAAAATGTATATCTTGGTGACGATCAAGCATGTGTCATTATTGGCAAAGGTGTAGTGAAGATTAAGCTGAATGGGTCAGTATGGGAGCTGAAGGATGTCAAGTATATTCCCGACCTGAAGAGGAACTTAATCTCAGTAAGTCAGCTGGCTAGTGAAGGCTACACGACGACTTTCCATGGTGATGATTGGAGGATTTCGAAAGGCGCAATGACGATTGCCAGAGGCAGGAAGACTGGTATCCTGTATATGACAGCGGGTGCACGTTGTTCGATCTCAGTTGCGGCAGGCAATGAGACTTCAAAGCTGTGGCACCAGAGACTCGGTCATATGAGTGAAAAGGGGATGAAGGTTATGCACACAAAGAAAAAACTCCCAGGTTTACAATCAGTAGAGATTGATGTGTGTAAAGAATGCATACTTGGAAAGCAGAAGAAAGTTAGCTTTCAGACAAGTGGCAGAGCCCCCAGGAAGCAGAAGCTAGAGCTTGTTCACTCAGATGTTTGGGGACCAACAATCACCGTGTCGATTGGTGGGAAACACTACTTCGTGACTTTTATTGATGATCACTCTCGGAAAGTGTGGGTCTACTTTCTGAAGAAAAAGTCAGAAGTGTTTGAGGCTTTCAGAAGATGGAAAGCCATGGTCGAGAATGAGACCGGTTTGAGGGTAAAGAAACTCAGAACAGACAATGGTGGTGAGTATGAAGACACCAGGTTTAAGAAGTTCTGCAATGAGCACGGTATCAGAATGGAGAGGACCGTGCCCGGCACGCCTCAGCACAATGGTGTGGCTGAGCTCATGAATAGTATGTTGACAGAGAGAGCCAGAAGCATCCGTATACAGTCAGGTCTACCGAAGCAGTTCTGGGCAGAAGCAGTCAACACAGCAGCTTACTTGATCAACCGAGATCCATCGGTTCCATTGGAGCACAAAATACCAGAGGAGGTATGGTGCGGAAAGAAGGTAACCCTCTCACATCTCAGAGTTTTCGGTTGTGTAGCTTATGTGCATGGCAGTGATCAAGGCAGGAATGAGCCTGATCCTAAGTCCAAGAAATGCACATTCATCGGGTATGGTGAAGACGAGTTCGGCTACCGCATTTGGGACAACGAAAACAAGAAGGTGATCAGGTGCAGAGATGTGACATTTAACGAGAAGGTGGTGTATAAGGACACGCATAAGACAGATGACGGTGACTCAGAGAGTGAGTCAACATTTGTAGATGCAGATGATGTTTCGGAAAACCTCTCGGAAGAACCCAATGCAGAAGGTCCTCAGCCAGAAGAGACTGTTGGACAGAATGGTGCGCAGAAGCCCGACGCACCGGCTCCGATATTAAGGAGAAGTACTCGTCCTCCTGTGCCTAACAGCAGATACATGAATTATATGTTGCTGACAAATGGAGGAGAGTCTGAAAGCTTTGATGAAGCTTGTCAGAGTGGAGATGCGAGCAAGTGGGAGTTTGCCGCAAAAGAAAAGAAGAAATCTCTGATCTCCAACCAGTCATGGAGACTAGCTGAGTTTCTCATGGGGAAGAAGGCACGTTACAACAAGTGGGTGTATCGAGTGAAAAAGGAGCAGAATGGTTCCAGAAGATACAGAGCCCGACAAGTTGTCAAAGGATTTCAACAGAATATCCAAGGAAGAAAGGATCCAGCGGATATGTTGACAAAGGCAGTGACCTTTCAGAAACTGGAGTTGTGTGCAACTTCAGTTGGCCTTCATGCATAGATGATGAGGGCGGAGCTACACAGGGGAGAAGCTTGATGGGATAGCCTGTTGACGACGGTTTGATCTCCAAGTGGGAGATTGTTAGAATTGGGGTGAAGACCAAACCTCATTTCGATGAGGACCGCCGGCGAGGAGCTCCGACGAGCTCGGAGATGACACAAGCGAAGTCGACGAACGAACCCCCAGGCGAGCTCTGCGTTCGCCTCCCCCTTTACTCTGCGTCACAGCGATGGCGAGCTCTGCGTTGAAGGGGGGGTCCGAACTCTGCGTTAGTCTCGAAATTGGCGTCGAAGCGGTCGCTGGCGACAGGCTGTCGCCAGCCCATCCCCCATCCGCCTATATATATCCCCCTTGCCTAGGGTTTCGATGGTGGTCGCGATGGCTTTCTCCCCCTTTTCGTTTCTCTCTGGCGGCGACCGAAAACCCCCCCCAAATCGCAGAGGCGATTTTAATCCCCAGCCTTCAACAGTTGTGTTGAGGGGGATTTAAGAGAGAGAGAGAGAATATTAAAGAGGAGCTTTATATTTGTGGGTTGATTATTCATTCTCAAGTTGAGAATTGAAAGGGTTCATACCCTTTGATTATTAACTCTGTAGCTACAGTGTTTTATTTGAGAAATCCCAGTTTAGGAATTTACTTCTAAATTGTAATTTCTTGTTTGATTAATAAGAAATTATCTGTGTGGCTCCCGAGGACGTAGGCAGTTGCCGAACCTCGTTAAATCTTGGTGTACTTTCTTCTATACTGCGTTTTCGTTGCATTAGGGGTTTCGGCGTTAAATTCCCAACATATAGCTAGTTCTAGTTTGTGTTCTACAGCAGCAGCAACAACAAAAAAGCCTTTATTACCAATTTTTTGGGTTCAGCTGCATGAATCCTAATTTTTCACTCATTTCTATTCTGCGACATCTCCTCCTTGAACTCCTCCTTTAAGTGAACTATTATCACGTCCTTACTTGTTTCTAACTAACCGGGCATCGTCCACTCCTTTAAGTTAGCTTTGTCAAGGATTAGGTTTTTATGTGCATCAATATTAGCAATATGCATAGGGCCGGCCGTCAATCTCTTGGATATGCCAATGGGTAAAGGCTTGAGCAAGTTCGTACGGACGCCCTTTCGTTTCTTAGGGTGAAATGATGTCTCTTGGATATACCTGCAGGTAAAATTTGAGTAGGTACTTCAATGTGTTTTTTGGCAACGGGTTGAGGAGAGTTAACAACTAATTAATCTATCAATCACAAAAAATTTACACATGAAATTAAGTGAGTTAACTCGTTTTAATTTACCGAATAAAGAACTTATAAAAATGTTAGGATAACCATTTTAGATGGGTTAAAATGGGATTCAAATCCTCTCCACTACCAAAAGAAATAGTAGAGAGAGCGCTATTTCTATAATAACCGTTGATCTGTCTAATGGGTGTCTAATGGACAATTGTTATACAACCCAAACTAGCACTCACCATAGTGTCCATGAATGCCACTTATTCCTAATTTACACTCAAAGACAAATCACAATTGGCCACTAAATAAATCAATGACTATGATAAAAGAAGTGGTCTCTCCACTACATAATGAAATCTTGAACTAACAATGAGATAACATAGGTAGGATATTATCTGATGTCTCTACATTACTATGTCTTTTTTTAATGCGATTGATACTTCCTCTATACCATCTTTTATTTCCTAGTGGATAACGATTGAAATAATGAAAAACAAAATTCTTTAAGAACAAATTGAAATTTATGCGCTTTCTTTATACCTTCTCAAGAGATTTAGCCATCTTTTAGTGGAATTCTTCTTTCGCTCTTTGGTTTGAGTTATAATGAAGTTGAAGTACAAGTACAACTTATATGGGAAAATGGTTTACCAATTACCTGTATGATTTCTAAGAACAATGTATTAATTCTCAGTTTCCCCTAAAGGCCTGTTGAGTGATGCCTGAAATGGATATGGTGGCCATAAAAGACTATGACATGCAAGTAATAGGAAGCTTTCTCCATTGCGCATCAAGAGGTGATAAAGTAGGGTTAAATCAAATGCTACTGGGTGGAACTTCTCCAGATGTTCAAGACTACGATAGGAGAACTGCTTTGCATCTTGCAGCTAGTGAGGGGCATGCATCGATTGTAGAACTTCTGATACAGTATAATGCCAATGTTAATCTTGAAGACCGTTGGCAGAGAACCGTATGTTACTCGACTATTTTATATCCTGCAGTACTATGTTCCACTTATCCTAGAATCAAAGGAATATGACTGATATTTTTATTTCGCAATAATTACTTTCAATTATTGATTTGTGAAGCCATTGATGGACGCAAGACTCTATGGACATAGAGATATTATCAGGATCTTGGAAGTAAATGGAGGCAGAGATTCCTTTGACGAACGTCCTATGGTAACTGGGTTCCCTTCTTTATATATAGTTTAGTGGTGAATATTATGACTGCGAAGGGGATATGTTCTTATAAGAGACTGAAGATCTGTTTTTACTTCTGTATATTAGGGGAAATGTTTTCTGATTCTGTTAATTGCCACATTTCACAAACAATTGGCTAGTTGTCTGTTAACCATCATCAATTTTTTTTAATAAATTGTGGAAATGCCTTATCAACTTTTCTTTTACTCGTGATGGTTCTAAACTCTGCATCTTTATTGTGAGAAGAACCATCTTTTTAACATATAGTTCGGGTGGGTTTTAGATTTTCTCTTTCACCATACCTAGCAGCCATCCAATATTTGAGAGCGGCATCAAATATTAAGCAAAGCCTTCAGATTTTGGCTTACACTTCGTTCCTTTAAAGTTTCATCAGATACATCTAAGTCTCGCTTGTTCATCTCCACAACCCTCAACATTTAGACCTTTTGTTGCAACTTTTATTCTATGTCACAAGGCAATAATCTAGTAACATGGATCCAACCAACTTCAACAATTGAGCAACGTATACGAAGCGCCAAGCCTTATCTGTTATTTCTAATTCTTTTACGCCACTTTACCTAATTCCTTATAACACTCTTAAAACTTTTTGTGTCCGTTAAACTTTTATTTTAAAAGGCCTGTGACTCATTTGTCAAAGAAAAATACCCAGTAAGTACTATTGATTAGAGAACCAATACAATTATAGGGTTACAATACGGATAAAGATAATGGACTGACACCCAATAACCCAATACTTAATTAACTAATTTAACACTCTCCCTTAAGCTGGGACATAGATATTAATCATGCCCATCTTGTTACAGAAAGTAGAAAACACTTTAGGTGAAGCCACATTTGTGTGAATATCTGCCAACTATTCCGAAGCAGTGGATGGAGCGTGAATTAAGTCTTTCATCATTACATCCTTAACAAAATGCCAATCAACCTGAATATGCTTTGTCCTTTCATGAAAAACAGGATTCTTGGCAATGTAAATAGCAGACTGATTATCACAGTCTATAGGCATGAGTCCATGGACAAAACCAAGTGCTAACATTATATTCCTTAGCCACATCATCTCACAAGCTGCATGCACCATCGCCCTAAACTTAGTCTCTGCACTAGATCGAGAATTACATCCTGTTTCTTGATTCTTCAAGTCACTAGATTGCCTTTAAATGTGCAGTACCCAGTAATAGACTTCTTGTCTCCCTTATCTCCTGCATAACACAAGTTAGAATAGGCGGAGATATATACATTTTCCACACTTCTCGTACAATAAGCCTTTATCAGGACAACTTTTCACAGAGGCAAGAACCCTCAAAGCAGCTTTCTAGGGAACCTCTTTAGGTTTGTGCATGAATCGACTAATAATCCCAATAAAATATAATAGGTTGGGTCTAGTAACTATAAGGTATATTAGCTTTCCAATCAGCCGCCTATACTGTTTAGTGTTATAAAAAGTTTGCTATCGTCAGATCAGAAATCCTCATTTGCTTCCACTGAGATACTTGCAGGCTTGCACCCCAAAAGACCAAGTCTCCTCCAGAAGATCCAACACATACTTTCTTTAGGAAAAAAACAAACCATGTTTTTGGTAACCTACTTCAATCCCTAGGAAGTATCTCGACCTAACCATATCATTGTCACAAAGTGTTTTCTCACATACTCATTGTCTCTGTCAAACCAACTATATCATTCCCAGTTAGCAATATGTCATCAACATATATAGCCAAACTAACTAGTCCAGATGCAGTATGGTGAATAAATATAGAATGATCTGAGTGACATCTCTGAAATCCGATACCAGAAACCACTTTGCTGAACTTGTCAAACCATGCCCTCCCCTCGGACTCTATTTGAGGCTATAAATTGCCTTCTTAAGTCTGCATACAATATTCTTCCCCTGGCCGACATACCCTGGACGCTGATCCACATAAACCTCCTCCTACATATCATTGTATAAAAAGACATTCTTCACATCAAGTTAGAACATGGATCAGTCAAGATTAACAACAATTGAGAATAATATCCTGATGAAATTCAGACGAGCAACTAGGGAGAAAGTCTTTAGTAGTCAACTCCATACATCTGAGTATAGCCTTTAGCAACCAATGAGGCTTTATGTCCATCCACAGAGACATCTAGCCGATACTTTAAAATATATACCCATCGACAACCAACAACATCTGCCTCGGTCCGAATGGGGACCAGATCCCAAGTTTTCCTCGAGACAAGTGCATCCATCTCCTCATTCATAGTCTACTTTCGAATGGGAACTAACATTGCCTCTTTATAAGACCAGAGTATAGATTCAGTAGACAAATACGAGGCAAACTGGCTAAAGGATGAGGGTGAGACTATCATAAGAGACAAAATTAGAGATTGGGATGAGCTGTGATAGATCGTTTACCTTTTCTAAGAGCAATACGAAGATTAAGATCAGAGAGAATAGAAGATTGTTGATGGGTGGGACCTACATCTGTAGACTATAGTTTGGTTGAGCATGAGGGAGGAGCATGTGCTTTCTATCTTCGAGTATACACCTGCAATGGTTTTGATGCAAGTGTATCTTCTACTCAAAACTCGATACTAGTTGAGGCAGAGGAACAGAAGCTGATGGGGGTCCTGTACTGAATTATGAGAAAAATGGTACAGACTCAAAGAAAGTAAAGTGACATTCGCTGATGTAACATACTTCCTTGACATTAGATTGTAAAACCTATATCCCTTTTGAGTTATGAAATACCCCACAAAGCACACTTAATAGATCTAAGAGAGCTTAGCGAGACCTAGACTCAAACTTTTTACAAAGCAAGTGCAACCAAACACTCTAGGGACAATTAAAAACCGATTCTTATTAGAATAAAGACAGGGGAAAGGGATTTTTACCCCATCAAGGATAGACGAGGGCATCTTGTTAATCAAATAATATGCATACAAAATAGCATCAGGTCATAAATATTTTGGAACATGCATATAAATAATTAGTGATTTAGCAACATTTAATATGTGTTTGTGCTTTCATTCAACAACACCATTTTGTTGAGAAGTATGAGAACATGAGGTTTGGTGAAGGATGCCAATAGTGGCACAAAATCTAGACACATCAGTTTTCATATACTCTAATGTAACATCAGTATGAAGCACACAACTAGTAGTCGAAATTAATTTTTTATTTCATTTAAAAAAGTTAAATTATATTAGCAAGTTCTGACATCTTTTTTATCAAGTACAAACATGTCATATGAGAGAAGTCATCCACAAAGATAATAACATACATAAATCCTTTCACTAAGGAACACGACACAGACCTCAGCCATCAGAGTGGTCTGACTCAAAAGGAATATTACTACGTTTATTGACTCGACTGTGATAAGAAGTACGATGATGCATTTCTAACTTGCATGACTCACATCCTAAAGAAGAAAAAGAGGACTCAACAGAAACTACTATCCAAAGTTTCTGAAGAGAGGGATGTTCCAAACGCAGGTGCCACTATAGAGGGGTATTAGATACACCAGCAAAAAGACCGAAGGGGCACACTCTCATCCAGATAATAAATGTCTCCTCTCTCACGATCCGAATCAATTTTCATCCTAGTCCGTAGGTCCTAAGAGACACAATGTGAAGGGAAAAAGTTATTTTACAATTATTATTGTTTATGAATTGGCTAATAGACGAGACTAACAAAATATTGGAGAACATATAACATATTAGTCAGAGTCAATGATGAAGTAGCCTGAACCACTGTATTACCAAGTACATGCATAACCATCAACAATATGAACAAAATGAAATTTGTTCGAAGAATATATGGAATGAAAATTTTGTTTTATACTTTTCATCGTAAGATAAAGCTCTTGAATCTAATATCAAAGGTCTGTCTGAAGAGGCAATATAAACTTTTATACCTAAAGAGGATACATAAGTTGCTTAATAACTACTCTGAGTAGACTGGGACTGGAGCTGTATGAACCGCTCATAGTCTGCATGTCATATCTGAACAGTAAGGATTTCTGAAGAGGCTGATGAGGAAGGAGAAGCCATACTATCAGGAGGGATAGAATCACTAGTAGTTAATTGTGCCCACTTAGGCTTGCCGAACTTCTGCTAACAATTCTCCGCTGTGATTATTTCTCCAACAATGAATATATCTATGTGGTCCTTTATCAAATCCACCTTGCTACTAGCAAAACAACTGCAACCAGCTCCTGAATCACGGTCATAACCATGATACATCCTCTGGCACGTCCAGCAATCATGATAAAATGCTCAATAAATAGTGCACACATGACCTTGGAGAAGGTAGATGTCAATGAGGCAATGCTATTTTCTCCTAAAATCCATCCTTGCACTTGAGATATCATTGACGGATCCAAACCAGACAGAAATTTCAACACTGCTAGATCCAATCTGTCCTTTCATATGAGATGCCAATTATGCCGGATAGAAACCTTAACACCGCCAGATCTTGATTATATCCCCTCAGTGTCGCTAGATGAGTAAGAACAGGCTGATGCTCTCCAACTCATCCACTAACCCCTTCAACTCTTCATAGAACTTTGGTACAGATCTATACACTTGTTACAGAGAAAACAACCGCTCATATATCTCATATAACTCTGGACACATTCTTCTCATTCCCATACATGACCTCTAGAGAGTCCTACATTTCCCTGGCAGTAGATAAGAACATGAAACTACTACTGACCCTTTCTTTCATACTGTTGAGGAGTCAAGTCATGACACAATAATCTTCATAAAGCTAGGTCTTGTACTTAGAGTCTACAGAAATGGGTGAATTTTTCAGAAGATGGTCCAATTTGTTCTGAGCACTAATAAAAATTTTGAATGCTTGTGCCCACAACAAATAATGACATCCATTTAGTTTCACAATAGTTCCTAAAATAGTTATGGGAATAGATGTCTCCATAATAGTAAGAGGAATAGAAGAGGCTGAAGAGCTCGTGATTTTCGACATCTCAGCCAGTCAAATATTAAGAAATCAACAATGACAACTCAGATCTATGAAATCAGCCACAAAAGTCAGCTAGAAATAAGCCAAAATACCAGAAATTAGCCAGAAAAAGCATTAAATTAGCCAAATATTAGAAAACAACAACCACTATTATCATCAAGTCAGATGATCTAAACTTTTTTTAGCCATATCAAGAAGTCAGATCAGATCAAATTAAGCTAGCGATAGGGACAATAGGCAACAATAGCAGCAACAACAATATAGAGCAGCAGTGCGGTAGATCAAGGTAGTAGCAGCGGTGATAGGGGAAATATGAGGAAGTTGAAGACGATGAGGAAGAGGAACGGAGATACCGACCGGAGAAGATGATGACGGAGAGATACTATTCAAGACGAACAAAAAGCATGGCTTACTTTTCGTCACTGAACAGTGCCATTTTATTTATGAGGGGTTAGGATTTTTTTTAATTACAAAAACACAGCTCCGATACCGTGTCAAAGAAAAATACCCAGTAAGTATTATTAAGTAGAGAACCAATTCAATTATGGGGTTACAATACGGATATGGATAATGGACCGACACCTAATAGCCCACTACTTAATTAACTAATTTAACATCATTTATTTTATTGCATCCCATGTAATCTGTTTCCAACTTGTTTTTTTCTTAATTTCTTGTATGGTTAGCCTTTGCTCATGTCTTAATCTGTACCATACCCAAATTAATTGTTATACCATGATAGTTCATCTCAAGTTCTCCATTTGATGATATCATGGCCTGGAACTAATAAATTTTTTAAAGCATATTAGGCTTTAGTTCTTATTGTTTATCCCTACTGCTGAAGTAATTGATGCTTCAAATGCTTAATGTTCAAATTCATTTACGAAAAGTGACAAAATTCTCTTTCATTTAGTGTGCTATTATATTCTATCCCTTATTGCTTTTCTCAGACTATTCGTCACGAACATGGTCTGAATGAAGTGAATATTGATCCCTCAGAGCTAAGTTTGGAGCATACTTCTGTAGTTGAGCAGGTAAAGAAGCAAATATTGTGATATACTTGATATTAATTGCCCAAAAAGTTTTCTACTGTGTTGGTAGTAAGTATTAGTTTCTTTGTTGTTTTTCATTAATCCTATTCATTTTCTTAATTAATGGTTATTTTTGTAGTTCTAAAGAGTATAGCGTATGATTTGCAGGAACATCGCAAAATCCTTTTAAGGTTCTAAAAGTGATAGTTTCCCCTTATTTTAAATTTCTAGTCAAATAATCATCAACTTTTTCTTTGTAATAATCAGTTTTAAAGATAATAACCATATATGTGTTAACATGGGAATATAGATAATTGTCATATATCACTACAAAATTTTCAACCATGTCAATTTTGTAGAAATTGTAATGAGAGGTGGGATGGGGTTTAAGGGTCAGTTTTGAAACTTACAGGTCTTTCCTTTTGTGTGTGTATGTGTGTGTGTTAATCCTGCAAAATTTAGAGTGATTATCAACCCAACTCTTGGTCTGAGCATTTGTTTACTTTTCTGCACTTAGGAGATTCCTTAGATGTTTAGTGTGGACCTTTTTGTATTCACATTAATTTCATTGTCTTAAGTGAATAACATGAAATGCCTTGGTTTAAATTATGGTTTCATCTCGAGTTTGAATACTGCTACTAACTGCTTCCTTTTTTCTGGCTTATATTTTCAGGGCATTTTTGGTGAATCTAAGAAGGTTAAGTGGCGCGGAACGTGGGTTGTTAAAACCATAATTAAAACACAAAAATCTTTTCTGGAAACAAAGTACCTTTTCTTTGCCCATGGTTATCTTTTGAATTTGGTTTTTGTTTTTATAAAGTAATTCCTTCAATATTATTGAGAGGTAATTTGTGTGCTTTGCTCACACTGCAGAAAATGGTTTGCAAAAGAAATCTCTCGTCTCAGAGAGCTACGACACCCAAATATTTTGCAGTTTCTTGGTGCAATCGTCCATGAGGATGAAATTGTCCTTATTACCGAGCATTTACCTAAGGTATGTGTTTATTATATTAATGCTTTTATAGTTCAAGGTTATTGAACTGCATCGTTTTCGTCTCTTGATTAGTGAGCATTGCTTGGAAACTCCTGTAATTCTAACTTCTTCCCCAATGCAAAAAAATTGATGATTCCTATTTTGCATATGTTTTCTTTTTGAAGTGATTATTGCCGTCACATCAAATTAAATTGATTTGGGTATAGTTATTATTGCTCTGTAAAATCAAATCTGAATGTAAAACTTTTGATTGATATAAATTTTTGATGTTTCATCAATTTAGCCTATTTTTTTCGTCAAACTTGTTGGCTTGGTGTGTCCAAAAAAAAATAAATAAATAAAATCTAGGTAGAAGCATTGTGCAATGTGCAATACTTCTATTCTTCAAACCAGAGCCCTTGCTCCTAGCTTCAAATTCTTTAAAGAGAGCATATTTCTACTTTTATTCTGTTATTTAGGTTGATTCAGGTGTTCGTTACAGTTCTACCTGGGCTTAGGGTGCTTTAAATTCAAAACAGGAAATAATATACCTAATGGATTATAGAGAACTGCACACGTTTAACTATGGTTATTACTGCATGTTTATTTTTAGCTTATCCTAATTACTTCCATTTTTAATTTTGTTGCCATATGGCTCCCTAGGGGAAATTGTCTCAAATATTGACTGGCAAAGTGCTTGACGTATTCACATCCCTCCGATATGCACTCGACATTGCTAGGTTTGCTTCTTTCTTTAAAATGTTAGTTGAGTTTATTTAGAGGTACTTTCGGTGATTGATGAAAATAATTATAATGGGTTCCTGCTATATAGTGATGAACTTTTTTTCTTTTCCTTTTTTCTCACTTACCTTTATTTACGGAATGTATACATTCTCCGATATTTCAGAGTGGCTGTGATTAGGTATATCAAATAAGCATGGTAGAACATTTTTGACCAAAAAGCATGAAAGTAGTTTACAAATATCTCATAAAGTCGTAGGATAATTAACTTCTGCTTCGTATACATCATACAAAAGGTTAATTGCGGATGGATCCCCTGTTCTATTGCCCAATTGTGGATAGACCTGCTGTAGTTTTATTGGTGCAGATAGACCCTGAGTGAACTTTTTTTTGACTCTTTTAAAGGTCATGAAAGAAAAATCACTCAGGGGCTCTGTCCGCTCTTCGGCAAAAAGTATAGGGGTTCTATATGCACCAATAGAACTACATGGGATCTATATGCAATTGGACGATAGGGTCTATATGCAATTAACCCTAAATAGAACTACATGGGATCTATTTGCTATGCAATTAACCCTAAAATAATCTATTCTCTAAAATTTCCTCCCTTTTAGCTTTTAATTGGTGATTGCAATCATATTCTTTTTGTACTTACAGTAATATTTAGGTTTATATATAAGACAGATTTCATTTAAACAAATTTCACTCGTCATGAAGATGATAATTAGCTATCATGTAACTTATGTTTTATGTTTCTTGTTTTGCAGGGGGATGAACTATCTTCATCAACACAAGCCTCACCATATTGTTCATAATTATTTGTGCCCTAGGTGAGCTGTAAATCTTAGAAATTTTGAATCTACTTTATTCACTCTCTGCACACACTGATGCACAATTTTGAAAGCAAATATAAAAGGGTACTGCTTCTCACCTTTCCCTTCTTTTTGATAAACACGTTGCTGCATGTTGCAATTATTTACAGAAGAAAATATGTCGTGGTTAAAGCGTCGTCATACTGTTCACAATTATTTGTGCCCTAGACGAGCTGTAATTCTTAATATTTTTACATCTTTTTTATTCACTTTGTACACATGCACACGTACAATCTTTATACCCATCAACCCTCACGCCTCACCCGGGTGCATAAACATATGCGCCCAGACACCCACATCCACACACGCATGTGCGCACACACCCACACACACGAACATACACCCACATACCACACGCACAATCATGGCCACATACACATACAGTTATGCGTACATCAACACACCCACATATACCATACACAAAAACACGTGCATGCACACGCATGCACAGATCCACACACTTACTCCATATCCCGACCCATGCATGTGCATACACGCTCATATGCACACAGACCCACCGGCGCGTGCCCACTTACCCCTATTTTGATAAATACGTATCACCCAGATTAAGAGCCAGAGCTCCAAACTCCCTTGGGAACCTACTTGCAACACCACACACCCCACCCCACCCCCACCCCTACCCCTCCAACACCCCCCAAAAATATTTACATATGCATGTTGCAAACACTTACAATAAGACCTCTTGGTTAACTCTCACCTTATCTGTAATACATATATGATATGCTGCTAGCTTCTTAGAAATACGCCTCAGGCATGCACCACCCGATTAAGGAAAAGAGAAAAAGATAATGAGTCATGTTTTAGTGAATATTGATGTTTAAAATTTTTCTGTAGTTGTCTATAAAAGAAAAGATATTAAGCAGGATTTTGGTTCATTTAGGATTTTAATATATTTGAGATTTTTTAATAGTTCAATTATCATGAAAGTTTTATTTTAGTATGATTCGAATTTTTTCCTATTAAGGAGTAGATCTCATGGTGATTAAGGTTAAGTTTTGTAAGTTTATAAAAGATCTCAACAAAAATCTAGATCTTTCTTTTATGATGTATAAGACAAGCTAACCTGTTAAATATTTCATCGCCAACGATTGTTTTCTTTGCTTGTGTAGAAACTTGTTGCAAGATGAAGGAGGACACTTAAAAATTGGCGAATATTGGGTTCAGCTGATGTACGAAAAGATGTATCCTTATCAAGAGAACTGTACGTCAAGACACTTCTTTGATTGGGAGTGACTGATGTAAATAATCAAATCCTATAGTATTTTATATTCTTTCATTCAACAGGTAAGGGGACTGATATTTCAACTAGCATGGTCAAGCCTTCTACTGATACCAAGAGAGATTTATTTTCATT
This sequence comes from Asparagus kiusianus, assembly GCA_022839385.1. NCBI lineage: Eukaryota > Viridiplantae > Streptophyta > Magnoliopsida > Asparagales > Asparagaceae > Asparagus > Asparagus kiusianus. The sequence continues at coordinate 425,642 of BQKN01064882.1, read as the reverse complement.
TGCAAATATATTGTATGAGGTAAAGGAAATCCTTCACACTTAGTTGTACGAGAAATTTCAGCTAAAATTTGTTTATAAGTTATGTCTTTATTAGGCACACTTCTTATATGTGCGTCCATTGCAGAAGTGTTCTTAGGGTTTTCTTAACAAACCCATCTGAATCACATGGTGGAATGTCACATGATAACCTACACTATCTATAATGACTATGTTTCAAACATGTAATGAAGAAATAACATAGTTTAAGGATATTTTCCGCTGAGTCGAGTAATTCTAAATGAACAATGGAGCATTCATCAACAATAGGGAAAATGTAACTGCTTGAATACGAATATCAGACTGAATTGTACAGATCATCCAACAGATTGCCCACCATGTACTTATATAAACTATTCGCGTATCTTATTGAAGGAACCACCCTATGTACACATTTCACATATTCATATTGCACAAGCAGAATCTCCCATCCATTGGCCATGGCCAGATTCTTGATTACTGAATCATTGGTATTTCAGAACATTTTGTAATGTGTTCTGTCCATAAAGCCTCAGGGCTATCGAGTTGTCAATAACATACTCTTCAAGATTCTTGATTAGGGCTCGAGTGCAGTCAGTTCTAGAATCTACTCATCCATCTTTTTATTACAGCTAGTGGATGCAAGTCACTGCACTGAATTATAGAAATCACTTGTTTCTTTAAGAATAAGATGATTCCCCCATTTTCTCTGCTTTGATCTTCTCTAATATAACAAAAAAGCATGCATGTATATGTGCATGCTTCGACCAAAACTAAGAGAAGTGAGATTTCTCCCTCCATTCTATATGACATTAGACACAGAAAAATAGGAAAGATTAATGCAAGAAATTTACAAGAAGTTTCAATATTTTTGATTGAGCAGGAAATCACCCTTCTCCGAGGTTTATTTCGTCAATATATCTCTCTTTTATAAAAAATCAGTTAAGTATTCAAACTATCTCATTTATTGAGCTCTCTCAAACTTACACCCGTCATTGAGTTGTACTAAAAAATGTCAAGTGGACTTTCATTCAACTATCCTCTATAGTAGCATTTTGAATATCCTTAGAATAATTTTGTTAGAAACTTTTAGCAGAACATTTGCTTCATTACTGTAGTCTTTATCCAAAAGTTATAATGTTATTTACCAATGTGTAAACTCCCTAGTGCGGTATTACAAAATATGTGCCCTCACTAAAACACATCACCTTTATATTTTATACTATGCTGGATGTTTCCATTGACGAGAGCCAATAGCCTCCTATATTTATTTCTTTCCTTGTCCTGATCATATGCATTTTTTTTACTTTTTATAGTTTGATATCCTCGAAAATTACAGATTAAAGATGAGTTATTATAGCATACATCTTGCTCAGAAAATAACAGTAGCACTTGTTTGTTACAGATGCTGGAAGGGCGTGCATTATTTCCTAATGTGAACTTGGATTGCACAAATTTGAACTCTGCAGAGTCTGGATTGTTTGAACCAAAGTTTAGGCTAAGTCGATGCCCCATAAGGATCCAACAGTGAGTTCCAACTGATTTACTTTCCTTGGTTTCTCCTAGAAAATAGTAATATAATATATGCTTATAGGTGATGCTGAAATGTATAATTACTCTTTAGTCATGTTTTTGGATTTGTGCACAATTGCTTATACTGTATAGGGACCATCTTTTGCCTGTCCAATTTTGCACTTGCTATAAAAAATATCCCAAATATTTACCAAGTAAATAAAGATGAAAACCACTCATGTGATCATAGTGTCAGAAGTTTACTTGACACGCTCAACCTGCTCAACCGTAGAGCCAGCATTGATTGTTCTTTTTGTTGAGGTAATGAGCATGAATGCTCTCCTGCCACAGTCATTTACCCATCAAAAGCAACTTGATTTATCCTTCGTTTCTTTTGTTTTTGCAACTACTTTATGGTGCATTGTATTTCCACGTTGTGCTTAGTTTACTTTTCTCTGAATCTTAATTATTGGTTATATTCTGTTCATCTTTGGACGAGTAATACAGATTTATTCGTAGTCTTGGAGTGAAACTATCAAATGTTACTTAGATTTCCTTTGAAAGATAATACCCTTACAGGTGATTAATTTATCTGTCTTACGCCCTAGAGTACATTATGAAGAAAACAGCCCTAATTTTACTTTTTTTTCCAAAGCATTTCCTACTATTTATAATTATTTTTTCTGCATTCCATTAAACTATTAAGTGCAGTTATTTGTTAGGTGTGTGCATATTCCAATCTATGATATACTTATAGCATCCTAAATTTTAATTTGCCATTCTCCCCTCAATGGCATTACCACTCTTCTCTACTTCACCATTCTAGCAAATTCACAACCGCAGTTATTTATAGATACCTGCATATGCCGGTTTACAATATGTTTATAGCATCTAAATACTAATATGCCATTCTCCTCTTGATGGCAATATCACTCTTCTCAACTTTTCCATTCTAGCAAATTCAGTAGAATCTCACTAATTTTTGTAGACTACATAGTTTCATGCTGATTGGATAATCATTTTAAATGAATTCATATATCACAGATTTATACAGATTTTTCTTAACTTGTCATACTGATACTTTTTCTCATTGTAGTCTTAACATTTTATCAATGGTACAGGCTGGTAAAAGATTGCTTGAAAGAAGAGGACTCTCGGAGGCCAACATTTGCTGCTGTTATAGTAATCCTTGAGGAAGTCTATGATTCCTTAGCCATTCCGGGTTGCCCTAGTGTCTGTTAACAAGTAATTCAGTAAGATACGGAACGACAGACATATATGCTATCCCTCTGTAGAATATCGTATAGGGATGAATGAGAGGGTGACACCTAACATATCATGAATCTTATGCACATATTACTACCGTCTATCAGGACAGTAGTGAATGGTGATTACAATGATATGCTAGCTTTTGGATGTGGGGGAAAAAAAATCCTAAAGAGGACCCTTTATAGAATACCATCAAAGAGGGGGAAAATAGAGGATGAGACCAGAGATATCACAAATCATGATGGACATATCATTAACATTTATCAATGTAGTTATGACAGTACTGATAGTGATTGAAATGACATGCTAGCTTTCATATGAAGAAAAAAAATCCTACAGAGGGCCCTCGATAGAATATAATATAGGGGGGAAGCAGAGGATGACACCTCGCCTCACAAATCGTGACGCACATATCACTAACGTCTGTCAGTGCAGTTGTGATTGCACTAATAGTGATTGCACTGACATGCGAGGCATCACCCTCTCCTTTCTCCCTATATGATATTCTATCGAGGACCCTCTATAGGAATTACTTTCATTTTCAGACGTTGTGAATGCTTATTCAGATGTCTCATGATTTGTAGGTTGCGCATTTAAGTCTTAGGGAAAACATCCACTTTTATTTCAAAATAATTTGGTTTATTAGGGATGACCACATGATTTTATGGAGATAAATCTATAGAGGTTATTATCATGTTTTTCTATAATAAGAAAAGCACTGTCATTGTCAATTAGCACATATGTCAGGCTCTTTTGGCTGATATTTTCTGCATTGTCTAAAATAGCATACACCTCAATCTGAAGTTTTAACTATTCACCTCTTATATTAATTACACTCTAGATTGTAAAAAGGCAATAGGAGGGAGCTCAATGATCAAAATGAGATTAGTTCTAATCAAAAGCAGTTAGTCATTATATGTCTATATCATATCATCCTTCATATGGTTCAGGGTCAAAATTTTCACTACCAATCACATAATTCATTTATAACATTTTTTGGTGAATATTTCAGGTTTACACTGGGCTTTCCAGGACATGAACGTTCTCAAATGCGAACATGTGTAAGTCGAACCTATAACAAGTACATATGTAATTGTACTTCTATACAAGTCCTATATTATGTCCTTGATTACTCTTTCTGTAATACTTGATTATAATTTAAATATCAAACATGCATTTTGCCTCTTGGGATTTATGTGGTGCCTCAGATGTGTATCTTATGATCATATTGGTATAATCTTAAAAAGATGGTTCAGATGTTGACATGAAGTTGGTGATCCATGATTCCTTGATATATATTCACTTATGAAACTTTTAAAAGTATGAACATATCAACTCTTCATCTCCAACCATTTCAACTATAGGGAGACCCTTTCTCCCCCTTTATTTTTCTTAGTTCTTTTTTGTTCTCTAATCATTAGTTCGTTCTTTTTTGTTCTCTAATCATTAGTTCTGTTTGCCAACTTGGGGAATCCTACCTGCAAGTTATCTCCTAAGATTATATAATTGGTACCACCGGCACCTTGATTAATCTTATGCTTAATCGTATGAAACAACCCAAGTGGACAAGTGTCAGAGATCCAATCTTTGTGGGCCCAACAAAGACCAATCTTTTTTTTTATCAAGGACAGATACTGTTGGTAGTGTAAGCTAGGGTCCAAAATGTTGAGATGGAAGCAAGCTGGACTCAACCCTTGCATCACTGGACAAAAATATCCCTAATTTGAGGATGATTGAGTACCAAAGAGCAGAAGCTATTGATATTGCCAGCTTAGTACCATAACAAGCCACATACTTTCATGAAATATGTGGGCCCTTCTCCAAGTCTCTTTCAAGCTTTTGCTTTGTGTCTCAATCCCTATTGTAGTAGAGGGTGTTTGGTGACAGCCAAACATAATGGATTATTTGACACTAGCCTCTCTTTAGATGTGGCAACTGGTCGGTTCCGGTTTGGGTCCTATAAGATTCATACCCAAATCCATTTTGCTTTTGGATATCCATTTGCGCATTCATACCCATTATGGAGTTCTTCATCTAGGTGTGTTTGAAGTCTGAAATTTGGATTTGTACATGAGTAAGTGGGCTTGATGACTCCATTGCCTACCGTATTAATTGCTTCACCTAATTTCTATGGTAATTGATTGGATTCGGGTTTTATCCTATTTCAGATGTTTATGCGGTTCCGTATCCATTAACTAATGTATGATCTTGGTGATACAGTCCTTAAATTTCGACTCCGAATAATCTGGCCTTACTCTCTATGATAACATGCTGGATCCGGATCAAATTCTATATAAGATCCACATATCGATCCATTTTCTTTTCGAGGGTCCAAGTGCGGATCGTTACCTGTTAAGAACGATATCCGCATCTGAAACGGGTCGGGTACAGATCGGATACATCCTGTATACCATCAGCTTGTCTCTATCCATGCATGACTAATCACCACCTAACTCCATAACCATGTGCCCCCTTCTTAAACTAAATACAGCTCAAAAGCGACCCTGTGCCAAATCTTCGCTCTATCTTGTCCTTATTATGCAATTTATTATTTTTCCGTGAGTCCTTAATTTACATCAACCACTGCTGGCAACATCGATCATATATATCACTTAAACAAACAACTTGTATTCTCCCATTCTCTCAAAAAATGGGCAACACATCATCAAATTCTACCATCAAAGTGATAACTGCCAACGGCGGAGTCCAAGAGCTCCGGCGACCGGTTCGGGCGTCGGAGCTCACGGACCGATACCCGCTCCACTTCATCTGCGACGCCGACCGCCTGCGCGTCGGCTGCCGGATCCCCGGCCTGGCCGCCTCCGACGAGCTGGAGCCCGGCCGTCTGTATTTCCTTTTGCCAATGGATTTATTGTACTCGGTGCTTACTGATGAAGAAATGGCTGCGTTAACATGCAAAGCTTCAAGTAGGAAACATAAGAGTTATATCGGGAGGAGGATTTTTCCTGTGCTTAGTGAGCTGTGTTTGATTCCTCTGGAGGCCGAGAAGGTGGAGGAGGAGCAGCGGAGATCGCCGGAGGAGGAGGAGGTTGAGGTTTTGAGGCAGCGATCGTGGCGGCCGGCGTTGGATACTATTGAGGAGAATACTTGAGTGTTTGTGAGAGGTGTGTAATTTTTTTTTTTTTT
>BQKN01064882.1:390918-407188 GCA_022839385.1 Asparagus kiusianus | reverse complement strand
ACTAGAAGTTGACAGGAGTTATATCTACTCTTGGTTTCAATCTTAATAAGTTTAAATGCAGAACTCACTGTTCTGAAATCATTAATTTTGAATTTGTATCCTTGTCTTCTTCAGTAATTGCATTTCCTTTTGAAGGAATTCACTATTTAAAAATTTCTGTCCTTATTCAATAATTGTTTTCCCTTTTGAAGCAATTCATTATTTAATATTTCATATTCCATTTTTATTTTTTAAAAAACTTTAGTTTAAATACTGTCAAAACAATCAAACTCAACAAGAAATGACCGAATAATTACAACAGCTATTTTTATTACATGACGGAGAGCAAACCATAATCCTCAAATCCTCAACTGGTCATGATTACCATATCATCCAGAGGAAAAATATCAGTATTAACAGGCTTGTATCTAGACTAAAACTGGACATATTTATCCATTAGCTATTATGACCTAGAAAAAGAATAGTTCTATACCCTAATTTTTAAACTGATTACTTCTATACCCATATAGTGTTGGTGTTGTCTCTATACACAAAATTTGCAATAAAAGTGACAATTATGCCCAATCCACTAAAAAAGTAAATATAGTATTTGTAAATAAAAAACTACCATTCATGTATCAGATATGCTACCACTTTAATGTAGCATACTATTTAATGCCTCGAAAATGTCACGCTTCCTAGCAGAAACACATACAAACAGTTATAATTGCTAACCTACAATTAATCTATTTCTGGGAAATGGATACAGAAGCAATTTGATACTTGTGGTCAACAAAATCAATTAGCTTCTAAATTAAGATAAGTTCCAATCTTTTTATTCGAATAACTTCATATCTTCTATTTGTACCGAATTAACTCTCGTTGTAGACTGAACATAGAGGATTATTCGATTTCTTAGCTGTGTTCTAGCATTGCAAATATAGATAAATTCTCAAGGCAACATATCCAACAAGGAATATATTAAGAAGAGATACATAATAACATTAAGCAGATGATAGGATTCATATTATTAGGAAAGTTAATCTTTTGGTGATTCCATTGGATTTTGATCCTCTTCACTACCAAAGTGACAGTGAACAAACCACTTCATAGATCATAATCACCCTCTAAAGTTCTTTTTTCTCAAGAAAAATCAAAATCATCCGTTAAATGAGAGACGAATATTGTTGAACAAGTGGTGTTTCATGGGCTAGCTAAAACGACTAATCTTCTTTCGTCCCAAACTCTAATAAGCCGTTCTATTTCAATACCCGATCATAATCTCAAGTCTTTTTTTTTTTTACCAACTAGCCCACTCAATCAAACACAAGGGGAAAAAATACTTCTCGAAAACAGTTATTATAACTTCGAAATTTACCTCCAAGCTGCCACAGCAAGAACAAGGGACCTCCATGTTCGACGCTTCATCTTCTTCTTGACAAATCCTACACTCCACCAAGTTCCCAAACTTCTTGTCTGAACTAAATTCATCAATGGGGACAGTCGACGACTCAGAACCCGGCGAGCTCTGTGCCCCTTTTCTGCTCTCAATGGTGGCTTCAAGTGTAGATTCAGTGAGCAAGCGGTCCACCAATAGAGCAAGATGATCACCCATAACTACATCACAAGAACGAGGAAGAAGAAAAAATTCATTTTTTTTCCAGAAATTTCTGCAATATATCAATGGGAAGAGATTGAGAGAGTAAAGAAAGGAGTTGCCTTTAATTCTTATCAGGATAAACAAGACAAACTATGCTGCAATTAAAAGATTATAGTTAGAAAAAGTTTCACGCGGAAAAAAGGTAATATTGTACAAGAAAAAGCCAAGAAACAAAGATAAATTTGAAATGCACGAACCCAAGAGAACAGAAACAAGATTTTCCATCATCAAGAAAAACCCATTTGAATCAGACAAGAGAAGAAGAAAAGAAATCAAATTCTGAGAGAAACCCATACCAGTCAATAGAGAGAAGACAGGAGAGAAAAATCAACATTCCAATAAAAAAATCAAGAAAAACCCACCAAAAGAGAAGAACACGGCGACCTTGAAAAACAAAGGGAAGAGAGCTCACCAAGATCGCAGTAAAGGTGGCAGCTTTCTTGATGGGTCCTTAAAAGGACTTTTGAGGTTTTTTTTATTTTTGCTTCTTTTTTTATTTCGGCTTAACTTTCTCAAAGTAAAGAAGAGACTTTGAAGGTGGGGTTTGGATAACTGTCGAAGTGAAGGAAGAAAAATGGTATGGGTTTTTAAGGAGGAAGCAAGAGATGGAGTGTTTCCAAGGATTTAAATGTTATTTTCTCCTCACTTCTTTGGATTTCCTTCGTTTTAAGGTTCTTTTACTACTTTTTTTGCACTATATATGCTTTTTCCGGCTAATTCCTTTTTGGATTTTTTGTCATATTAGACCCTCGCATGGTTGTTTATTTTATATTACCCCAAATCTTCTTATTAGAACCCCAAAATCCTATAATTTGTTTTAAATAATATGCTCATAACTTCAAGTCTTCAATGTACCCATCAAATTAAATAGTGTACGATTAAAACCTTCATCTCAAACAAATACGAAGATTTGGAGACCTAATTTAGAAATATTAAGATCAAGAGTACAATATTGATCTCATTTAGGTTTTTGTCTTTCATATTTTCAAATTGGTCACCTACATTATTGAACTTGCTAGTTAGTCCCCCAATTCATATAAGTTAGCGTTTTGAGTATTAGCCCCGTTTTCATTTGATAAACACTGAAAATACAATGAGTTAACCCGTCTTAATTTGTCAAAGACAAAAATTACATTAAAATTACTCCTGTTAAAAGAAATTAATCCTTCAAAATGAGAGGTTTTATGAATCCATCTCGGATTTTCCGTAGACAGATAAAAAATAAAACCTTTATTTATAAAGAAAATAATATTACCCCTCCCCCAAATACTTTTAGATTCAAGACAGAGACCGCTTCTTATTAAAAAATTAAACGCATTTTCGAAGCATCAAAAGAGATTTAAAAAGTTAATAAAAATTAATTTAGGTTAACATATAGTGTTTTTAAGCAGTTTTGATCAATTTGTTTAGATGTATCAATAAGTTTATCCTAAAAATATCTTAAAATCCCTCCAACCATTACACCAAAACTCACGTAACGGTGTCAATTTTTAGAAAATTCGCTTTAAATTCATGGACAGTAAGATTCAAATCTGGATTGCTCTGCTACCATTTTAAAGTCCTTCTAAATATTACATCAAAATTCTAAAGTTATAACAAGGATTGAGAATTATATTTTTATATTCTAAAAAGATAAATCATATATAATTTATCGTGACCAGATAAAGTTAAATACAAACATTATTTACCAATGATATTCATCCTGATGCATTTTAGTGATATCTCCTAGAAAAAGGGTCTGCAGATACAAAATCTAGAAAACAGAGTACTTTTTGCGACTTATCAAATCTTACATTAAAAGGAAAAGAAAATATTTACACAAAAACATGTTGTTTGTTCTCTGGGAAAAATGTTTTAAGGCCCCAAAATAAAAAAACTGTTGTGCCTAAGCCCCCTGTATTATTTTTTGGGTGACAAAGCCCCTAATACATAAAACACTTGTGTTTCAGCCCCTGTTTACATTTCCAACACACCACAGTGAGAAAACAATTCCCAAATTCCAAATTTGCCCTTAACTTATTACCCAAAAACTGACAACCCTCCTCCTCTCTTTCTTTCCTCTCTTCTCAGGCTCAAATCTCAGCGAAATTAGGCGGAGGCGGCGACGAGAAGAAGCTGTCACTGTAGGTGAACGTGTGAGGAGGAAGCTCCTCTTCCTGCCACCGTCGGTGAACGTCTTGTGAGAAGAGGTGGGCTTGGATGTGAGGGCGTAGGCTTTGATCAGGGTGATGAAGAGCTGCTCGCCGCAGCGAAGCTTGGATGCGGATGAGGCGGGCGTGGTCGAAAATGGAGAGGGAGGTTAGCGGGTCGGGTTGGATGCGGATGAGGAGGGCAATCTTGTTGGGGGCTGGGAAGCGGAGCCAAGGGCTAACTGGGGGAGAGCAAAAGCAATATTAGGCGGCATGTTAATTTCAAAAGAGAGGAGATGAGCATGGGCATACAACGGAGAAAGCTGGACTTGGGACCACGGAGAAAATGGAGAAGAGAGGACAGAGTCATCGTGCCCTTTATGTTGGCAAACAAGACTGCTGAGAAAGGAAGAGAAAATGTCTTATTTAGTTGCAAATAGGCCTCTTGTACTATGAAACTTTTAAGCAAGGAAGAATGTCAGACAGGTTTTCACAACATAGATTAGTCATTATTTGATGGGTTTGTTTTCGCCATGCACTACTAATAAGAACTGATGAAAAAGAAGTTTGATGTTTAAGTGTATATCTATTGGTTCTTTTGTGTTCTTGATTAAGCATTGATAGATACGCGATGTATCAGCTTGTTGTAGGAGTATTTGATATCGTTTGTTGTACATGTGGGTGGACTGCTTCTTACAGCAATACTTTTGTTATAGAAATATAGGTCGTCCAGAATTTTATAGTATATTATGGTTGGAGTTGTGGTGCTTAAGCTCCTCTTGAGGTTGCTATGATTTTTTTATTAGTAGTATGTTTTCGGATTATGGAGTGTTTGGTTGCTTGCAATTGAGTGAATTCATAAAGCTCTCTCTCTCTCTCTCTCTCTCTCTCTCTCTCTCTCTCTCTCTCTCAAGTATGTAACAAATACATATATAACTATTCAGACATGTTTTCTTATACATATGCAAAGTTAACATGTTACCTTAGTTGAATGAAAAGTTAACATGTTTCTTATACATATGAAAAATATTCAGACATGTTTTCTTATACATATGCAAAGTTAACATGTTAACTTTGTTAACTTTCATCATAATATGTTAACTTTCTTCGTAACATGTTAACTTTCACCATAATATGTTAACTTTCTTTGTAACATGTTAACTTTCAGCTGAACATATTAACTTTCATCATAATATGTTAACTTTCTTCGTAATATGTTAACTTTCACCATAATATGTTAACTTTCTTCGTAACATGTTAACTTTCAGCTGAACATGTTAACTTTCATCATAATATGTTAACCTTCATTATTACATGTTAACTTTCTGCTATATATGTTAACTTTTATTCTAACATGTTGACTTTAACATGAACATGTTAACTTTCATTTGAATACAGAACGTCAGTGAATGAAAAGGAAAAGAAAAATGTTCAGATGTGAATTTAGGAAAAGCAGAGATTTTACCTCAGTTAATAACACATCCATATTAATAACCCTCCTGACAAGGCCAATAGCTAAATTATGAGAAATTTCATTCAAGTTAACTTTTATCCTGTCATCAAGAAACATGTAAGCTCAAGAGAACCTTTATTGTGGATATTAACGTAGTTGTGTAAACAGTTGATGTGGATGACAAACATTACAGCAAGCTTGACCTTTATTATTTTTATTGTATTTCTGGTATTTTTGCTGAAAGTTAACATATTCAGCTGATAGTTAGCGTGCAGAGATGAAATATAACATGTTCGTAAGAAAATTAACATATGCAGATAAAAGTTAACATATACAACTGATAGTTAACACGTTCATGTGAACGTTAGCATATAAACTTGAACATTAACATATACACCTCAAAGTTAACATAGTCAAATGAAAAGGTACATGTTTACTTGAATGTCAATAGGAAATACAAACATGTCAACAGGTACATGTTCAACAGGTACATGTTAATCTCAAAGTTAACGTAGTCAAATAAAAGTTAACATGTTTAACAGAAAGTTATCCAGCTGAATTTAATTATAAAATTTCTTACATTCTTACAGGTGATATTGCTTGAGTACAAATATGATTACAAATTTTGCATTCTGCGAGTACAAATTTTGCAATCTTAGAGATTACAAAAAACCTTCAACAATATGCTACAAAAGTCTTACAACCTACATTGCTATACCAAAAATATTGTACTAATAAGAAATCCACTCCAATCACTAATTGCTTCATTACAATTAGCTTGACTGTGACCCTCAGCTTAGCATCGAGAACATTTCAGTGGACGTTTTGTAAATTATTCTTTGGCTCAGTTGATGATATGCAGTTACTTAATTCTTGCCATAAAGGGTCCAATGCTACATTTAGGTTCAGCAACATGGATTTCTCCTCACTTTCATCTTCAGCCTCTTCAACCTTGTTCCCATCAATCAAAGTGAGTGCACTTGGTGCTTGTAGTACATGCAAGATTGCAGCTCCAGCCATGAAAGCCGAGCTCAATCCCAGCATTTGTGTACTCCTCAGGGTCATGAGCTCATGCACAACTGACACACTCAAGTTGTGTGCCAAACCTGCCAGCTCAAAGGCAAAAAAATTCATGTGAAGCATAGCAACAAAGACCAGTTTCTTCATTACATCAGCAGCAAGGGAATATATTTTATCTGAAAGTCTGTTCAAGTTTACAAATCTAGTTAGTTGGTGTTTTGAAACAAACACAGCAGAATAATACTCTTCAATTATGAGAAAAAAATCATCCTCAACAAATAACAACAATTACGGGAAAAATAAACCAAAAGTTGTACTAATAATGTTAAAATTAGGGAATTAACGTGACAAAGTGCATTTCACTCTCGTAGAGGGAAAATTAAAACATATTAGATACTGGTAATTATTTTTTCTTTTGCTTTTAAGTTTCTACCATAAACATAAACAAGCACTAGCTATATACACATGTTTAATTTTTGGTGCGTTGTAGTGTGAACTCTCATTTGTATTTTTGAATACAGTGACCTCCGCCCATCACAGGAGTCAAAGAAGAGAATGTTATGGTCAACAGCATAAACAACAAGAGTTTAAGAACATGAAAAATACATGAATCCACAAAAGAAAGAGCAAATCTTCTTCTTTGGCTTTTGAGAACACACATACACATGGGAGGGGATAAAAATTTGAAATGAGAATTCTGTAGAGGGATAAAAGTACCTGTATCTTGAGGAAATTGAGATCCTCTTGTTTACTCTTACCTTCAACAAAGAAGAGGAAAAAGAAGTGAAATGGGTCTCAGAAGAAGTAAGATGAACAGAGTACTTCAGAAGACTAAATGGCTAAAGAAGTGAAGAAGAAGAAAGAAGTGGAGAGGCGCGTGAGGTCCCGGCCGCGGGTGAGGTTGGCGTTGGGTCTGGTCAAAGTAGAGGGCGGCGATGGAGGACCACCACTGGGAGAGGGGGGGGGGGGAAGAGGAGGAGAGGGAGGAGGGGAAGGAAATTGAGAGGAGGAGGAGAAACCCACAGAGGAGAAGAAGAAGAAGAAGAAGATAAGGGAAGGAGTATTTTCGGGTTTTTTTGGGATGATTTTCTGGGAATGTGTGAAAAGGGGGCTGCACAAATTGCTTTTGATTTTTGGGGTTAAAGAGTAAGGGAAAAAATATGGGGGGCTGGGACACATCTACTTTTTTTTTGGGGGGCCTAAATACATTTTTCCCTTGTTCTTTTTTACCTCCACATTTCTCTCCAGTATAGATTAGCCATTTTTAAGTGAAAATTTTAAACAAGTATAGCAATTCTAGAGAGAGAGAGAGAGAGAGAGAGAGAGAGAGAGAGTCCATCCTGGATTATAGATTAGCCATTTTTTAAGTGAAAAAATTAAGGGAAAAATGTTTCTAGGCCCCAAAAAATAAAACGCGTTGTGACCCAACCCCTCAATGTTTTTCCCATGTGCTTTAACCCCAAAACCCACAAAACATGTGGTCTGACCCCTTTTCGCACTCTCCCAGGAATTCATCCCAAGAAATTCCTGAAATACTCCTTCCCCTTTTCTTCTTCTTCTTCTTCTTCTTCTTCTCCTCCTATGTGTCTTTCTCCTCCTCTCCCCTAACTGCTAATTTCTTATCTTCTTCTCTCCTCCTCCTTTCCCCTAACCCTACATTTCCCCGAAAACTATACCCCTTAACCCTTCCCCTAAAAACTGACGCGCCTCTCTCTCCCCTCTCTCTTCTCTCTCTTAGACTCAGGTAAGCTCAATAGAACCTAAAAAAACCCTAGATTTGAACTCAACCCTCCACACAATCCCGCAAAAGTTGTTCATCGTCGGCATCCCTTGAATCCGACGGCAAAGGAGGCTCTTTGAGAATCATCCGCCGCCGCCTCTGCATCGTCGGCATCCTCGAATCATGTATAATTTCTCACTTGGATCAATTTTTTACATTATCTGTTTAAATGCTTTGCATTGGTGTCAGGTTGTTGATGAAGCAAAATACGTGAAGGCTACAAAAGCTGACCGCTTAAAGCAAACACAGGATCTTCATGTTAAATTGGAGGAATATTTTTCTTTAGAGCATAATCACTGAAAGGCCTTTGAAGAAGAGACTCAGTGTAGCATTAATGAAGTTCTTTTATCAGATGACAATAAAAGAACTGCTTTTCAGCTTGCCTATGATGAGGACCAACAGATGATTGTTGTAAGATGGAGCTGTCTTGATTTGGCTTTCTGCATTTACTTTATTTATAGAATTCTTTCACACTGGTTGGCATAGATATAAGATTTAACAGTTATGTATGGCTTCTCACCAGGAGAAGTGGATTCATATCTTCCGTGCTTTAGTTGATGAGAGAGGGCCATGGTCTTCTAATCATTTCCTAAAGACACACTGGAAACTTGATAAGACGGAAGATTCTTGGCGGCGTAGAATAAAACTAATGCGTAACTATAAATTTGATGAAAGGCTTCGTCACCCTCCAGTGAACAAGTCATCCAGTGAAACCAGCCCTATGGCAAGTGCAAGCCACTTGGGTGCTGGGGCCAGTGTTCCTGAGCAAATGAAACATATTCATGGGACTGAGATGTCATAAGAAGAAGCTTGAATTTGAAGGATAAATTGATTGAAAAGTACTATGAAACTGAGATGTCATGAGGTACTTTACAAACTCAAACAAGAGTTTAAGTTGAATAAACAAGAACATGAAACTTGTTATTGCTTGGATGAGATTGTGAAAATGAGAAGAGAAGAAATAAATTTGATGGGTGAGCTTACAGAAGAAAAGATGAAGATGTTAATTTTTATAATAGGACTATTTGTACTCTTTATTCTTGTGTAGTTTCTCCAGAATTGCTTGTAACGTGTCATGTTTTATTGTTCAGTTGATTATACTATGTGTTCTTGTGGTTTGGTTGTACTTAGATGAAAATTAATGAAATGTATTGTGTATATTTAGTAATTAATTTTGATATAATTTATTGCGATTGTATGTGAAATGTTTTGTGATTATCATGTGAATATGTACAAGTTCATTCAAACAGAACTTGATGTGTATAATAAACTGAAGATTATATATAAATTATGTGTATCAAAATTAACTCTCCTCATAACATGTTAACTCTCCTAATAACATGTTAACTGTCAGCTGAATATGTTAACCTTTACCAAAATATGTTAACTATAATAGTTATATGTTGACTTTTAACTGAACGTGTTAACTTTCCTCCTAGTATGTTAAATTTCGCTGCTTTATGTTAACTTTCATCCAAACCTGTTAACTTTCACTGCTTTATGTTAACTCGAGATATTTATGTTTCTGAATTTTGTTATATTGAGTCTAACTTCATTTGATAGTTGTTGCTTCTCAAATAGCCGAAGTAAGTGATTTATTTGCTTAATCATTATATTTACCTATGCTGCATCTAAACTTAATAAGCAACTCTTATATGACCCTCCCAGTTAGAAATTTCAGTTTATTTTTGCATTCCTCCAAGTTTGAACATGTCATGCCATATTTATGGATTTCACTGAACTTGATTTAATTTTATTGATTCTTCATATTTATGGGGTTGATACGAATCAAGTAACTACTTCCGATGCTGAGTCTGGTGTCATTAGTATCAGGCTAGCAGTTGAACTTCTAATAGAAGGATGACAACAGAAGAATCAAGAGAGACATTTGATGAGGATGGGAGAAAGTTGTACTAAAAAGTGATTGGTTGAACCAAAACTTATGTGCATGTCTGTATTGTGTATATTAGTTTAATTGTATAAACAGTTGATGTGGAATAGAAACAATGCAGCAATATGGACATTTATTGTTCTTATTGCATTTTCTGGTATTTTTTGCCACCATATATTTACGCTTTGTTTTGATACAATATATATTTAACAGGTTCAAATAGAAAGTTGACATTCAAGTAAACATGTAGCTTTTTATTTGCAGGTTCAAATAAAAAGCTATATGTATTTTCTAGTATTTTTGCCACCATATGTTTACGTTTTGTTTTAATACAATATATATTTAACATATATTTAACAGGTTCAAATAAAAAGCTTTTTATTTGAACCTGTTAAATATATGTTAAATATACAGCATAAGCTACTTCATGTAATAGTGAAAGTTAACATATTATACTGAAAGTTAACATGTTTATAAGGAAGTTAATATATACAGCTGATAGTTAACATGTTCACATGAACGTTAGCATATAAACCTGAACGTTAACATATACATCTGAAAGTTAACATGTTCCACTGAGAGTTAACGTGTTCAAGTGAAAGTTAACATATTCAAGTTGAAGTTAACATGTTCGGCTGAAAGTTAACATATATAGCAGAATATTAACATGTTCAGTTGAGAGTTAATGTTTTCAAGTGCAAGTTAACATATGCATGTTAAAGGCAACATGCTTGTCTGAAAGTTAATATATACATCTAAAAGTTAACATGTATTACTTGTAGTTAAATTTTTTAATCAAAAATTAATATGTTCAGCTAAAAGTTAACATCTTAACTTAAAAGTTAGCTAAAGTTAGTTGAATATATTAAATTTAATTTAAAAATGTTTACTTTAACCTGAACATGTTAACTTTTACGTGAGCATGTTAACTCTCATCTGTATGTGTTAACTTTCAAGTGTATATGTTAACTTTCATGTGTATATGTTAATTTTCACGTGAACATGTTAATTGTCAGCTGTATATGTTAACTTTCTTATGAACATGTTATATTTCAGCTTTGCACGCTAACTATCACCTAAATATGTTAATTTGTCAGTTTCTTTATAACATGATAACATGCAACTGAATATGTTAACTTGTCAAATGTACATGTTAAGTATTAGCTTTTCCTGTTAACATTCAACTGAATATGTAGCTTTTTATTTGAACCTATTAAATATATGTTGTACCAAAGCAAAACGTAAACATATGGTGACAAAAATACCAGAAAATACAATAAGAACAATAAATGTCCATATTGCTGCATTGTTTGTCATCCACATCAACTGTTTACACAACTAAACTAATATACACAATACATTATGACTTCATTCCATGCGACTTGAAACTCTATACCTCATGATATAACTCACGCAGTTACATATATCCGTACAATTTCTAGATCTATTACAAACAAATCCTAATGGGGTTAGAGCATCAAATAGATAACAAAACGTATATTTAACAGGGTTGTTAGCTACTAATAGTTGAACAAAACAATAGCATCTCATCCCACAACTTCTTCGCTGGACGGAGGAGATCCTCTCTGCAACAAGCTTCCATCAAGCAGTTGTAAGATGATATATTGGGAGCAAAACCATTCTTCCTCATATCCTTAAACACATCATAAGCTTCTCTCAACTTCCCTACTCTACACAAAAGTGACACCATCTAATTATATTGATCAACTCCAACAAAATAGCCCTTATCCAAAAGGGTTTTAAACAAATCCCAAATCTCATCGCCATTTCCAATCTCACGAAACTTTGCACTGATATGACCCAACAATGCAACACTTGGGAACCAATCCTTCTTAATCAAATACTTTAATAGGAACACTGCAGAGCCTGGATCAACGACAGAAATGGACCCAATTAAAGAATCGAGCACATCATCATCAATTGGGAAATCTCCATAAACAATAGCCTCACCCAATTCCCGTGCCTCAGAGATTCTCCTTTCCGATATCAACCAAAGAATGAACTCTCTGTAATCATTAATCCTTGGTGCAACCCCAAACTTTCTCTTCTGCTTCAATATTCTCCCGGTCTCCTCCACCCTATTCACTAACCTAAACCCTTCCAACACAATCCTATACGAAATAAAATCAGGTTTCCACCCAATCATCCTCAATTTCTCCAACACAGCCCAAGCTTCTTTAATCTTGCCAGCTCGACAAAACCCATCAACAATCAAGGCAGCGGTCACCGACCCATTAATTGGAGAACTCATTTCTCTAACTTTTTCAACCAAAGAAAGAATCTTGTCCAATTCTTCAAATCTACAGACCCCCTTGACGAAACAACCAAAACCAAACACCGGGTAGATTTCAATCGCGCGGGGCCCAACACCTTCGCCAAGATCATCTATGGCGGTGACGGTGAATTTGAACACGGTGGGACCCTCGTCAACCTCCACGTCGGCGGGGAGGGGAACGGGAGCTCGAGGACCTTGCTGAATATATGAGGGAGGCGGTGGAGGGTGGCTAAAGAAGTGAAGAAGAAGAAAGAAAGAAACAAAGGAAAAGCCCAAAAACTAAGAGGCTAAAGTGAAGAAGAAGAAGAAAGAAGAAGAAGTGAAATGAGTTAAGGGCAGCTTTGGGTTTTGAATAAATATTTGTTACTGTGTTGTGTTAGAAATCTAAATAAGGGCTAAAACATAAGTGGATGTTATATTGGGGGGCTTTGTCACCCAAAAAATAATAAGGGGGGCTACTCACACCCTCTCTTTTTTCCGGTCCCCGCCCGGGGGGTGGCTTGACACATTTTTCCCAAAAATTAAACAAGTCTAGCAATTCTCTTTAATCTTTATATATATACAGGTGGAATGCACGTGCAATACACGTGGTTAAATATTATAGTTTTTGATTTTTAGTTTATGTATTTACTATAACATAGTTATAAAAAGTTTATGATTATCATAATATATTAAAAAATTTCAGATATTTCAATATATAAAATCTTGTTGGTTTCAACACTTTACCTTCCACATAATTAGTGAGGTTTAAAGTCTTAAAATATTAATGATCTAATAGCAATTTAATGATTTGGAATTCTACTTTTAAAATATTAATGGTGTAAGCACTAATATCTAAAAAACTAATATTATTAATGAAAAATAAATCTTGAATTCATCAACATAAAATAGTAAATTTTATCTGGTCATAGAGGATTTTGTTTAATTATAAAGAAATCACTCGCACCTATTGTCTACTTCCACTTCTATTATCTAGCGACCGAGTATTATAGACATTTAAAAACTTTTTTCTAGAATTTTCAAAGTTAGAATGTGCAAATACAATCAAGAAAAAAATATAACTTATGTGATCAATTCCAAAATCTAATATTATAATCTTCCTACATCTTTTCAACTAACTATTAATTTGTTAAAAATATTACTCTCTAACTTCAGAAAACTATAAAATATAATATGAGAATGATTTAAACATATTTTGTACACATATGGATTGTATTTTAACAAAATAATTTAGATCTTTCCAATATTAAATAATATCCAAAATTTTAGGTTAAAGAGTTAAGAGAATCTAATAACACTCATATCCAAACTATATGCTTCATAAAGGTGAGACATATAAAATGAACAACTTAATTTATTTTGTTAAATAATTTATTACAAATCATAAAAGATAAGGAGAACCATAAGGATCACATAGTCATCCCAAATAAAGATTAAATTTCTCTTTGCGAATTTTGTAGCAAAAGATTTTCAGAGATATTGATAGACTTGCTATAAAATCCACTCTTATAAGATTGATGTCACATGTGTCTTAAATTGTGCTTTGTTTAAGGGTTAATTTTAAAAAAAGTTTTTCTCAACTATGGGAGAAATGTAAGGCCGGGGCGCCGCCCCCCCCAACTACTTAAAATGAGTAAATCTTTGTTCGTTAAATTTGGGGTGTTGTAGTTAATCTATCTCAACTTCAAAATTTTGATTTAATCCTATGAACTTTTCTCAATTAACCCCTCAAAACTAATATCGTTGAGTCGAATTCATTATGTGATAAGTACTTCACTTAGAAAGACCAAAATATCCCTCAACCATAAAAGAATTAGCTTGGTTTGTGCTAAATAAAAAAATAAAGATTTAGAGGTAAAAAGAACTGTAAATTGGTCGTAATCCTTTTATTATCGATTGAGAGTTTTTTTTAACTAAAGTGACTTTCTTCAACAGGGCACTTTGACAAAATCACATATTAAAGTCTTTTAAATTAAGGGGTTTGTTAAGAGATGTGTAAAAGACCAGGAGAGTTTTCATAAGACACGCTAAGTCGAAGGGTGTTTTCTAAAATCGCACCAAAGTTGAGAGAGATTATCTACAACACTTTTATAGTTAGGAAGCTCTTTCAAATTAAATTAGTTGAGTGTTTTTTGAGACATTTTCCATATTGAGAGAGTTTTCAAAAAATTAACTATTCTTTCAAATTTAGCTTATTTACATATTTGTCCCTCAAATATTTTATAGCTCAATATTAGTCCCTAAATTATATCACCAAAATTTTAAGGGAATAATGTAGAATTATTGGAGATTTAAAATCAAGGAAATGATATCTAAATTATCTTTAAATATTGCTCTTATATGCAATATATGAAATATTGGCCAATATATCGCTATATTGACTGATATAAAAGATTATTTTGATAATATTTATGATTTTATATTATTTTCTTTTATTTGGGAATTTTTTCTCATATATCGATTATTATCAAAATATTGGTTAGTATAACAAAATCGAGTCATTTTTAATTTAATTGTGGGCTTGGTATTGGGTCGTGTTTAGAAACCAAAACTAAAAGCACAAGTCACAAAAGCCACAATTCATAACCTAAATCTCTCCACTTTCAGCTCTCTCAAATCTTAAGCAAATATTTTCACGCAAATTCTTATGTTGAAAATCCATCAATATCTGAGATTATAAATTACAATGTTATATTATGTATGAGCATTATATCATATAACACCCAGATATTTTTTACATAACCCCGATTATTGTAATCCAATATAATGAATTTTATTTGTCTAGAATTTATATGGTGCCCAATATTTTGTAGTAGCCCTTCAAAAGCCTCTTTTAAAGCTTTCCAAGCAAAGTTTATAAATTCAGAAATAATTCAAAAAATCTTAAGATTATTTAACATATGTGCTTTAATTTTCCCATATCTCTTCTAAAGCCTCATATTATATGATGAATATTATTTATCAAAGGGATCACATACTTTGCTTGTGATTAACGAAGGACTTAAATCATTATTGGGTTAATTCAATTAAATACCTTACACTTTATAAAAGTTTCAATTACATACCTCTACTTGTATCTTGTTGCACTTAAATATCATAATATTTTCTAAAATTGCATGTCTGTACCTTCTATATGCAAGAATAATATTTGTAATTTTTCTATATGAATATAACAGTATAATTTTAGGATAATTCTATATTTTTTACTCATTCTATTAATAATGTATTGACATGTAATTGTCTATTAATATATTATTAGACATTACTAATAATTAATATGAGAGTTTTACAATAACATTGGAAGTTTAAAGACCAAGTTAGATAAACTTGAAGTGGCATATAATATGATTAATTAACAATAATAATTAATTTAGTTTAGTTAGGATTAAAATATAATATTTAAAAAATAGGGGTAATATATATAGTCCATAGAAAGTTTATCTACAGCTTCCTTTTTTAAAGGGAGTATAATTCTAAGCGAAGTATATAATTTTATTTATAATTCAAAATCTCGAGACTTATTCAAAATTTGATGCTTAAAATTTTGCACATCTTCTGTATTATATAAATATAAGCTAAGCCTCTGGCCTCATATTATGCGATGAACATTATTTATCAAAGGGACCACATACTATTGCTTGTGGTTAACAAAGGCTTCGAATCTTTATATGCTTAATAAAACTTAAATACCTTATAGGTTACAAAAGTTACATTCATATATCTCCACTGATATCTTAATGCACTTAAATATCCTAATATTTTCTAAAATTACATGTTTGTACTTATATACACGAGAATACTCTTTATAATTTTCCGGTCCTATGTGAGTGTCATGGTATAATTTTAGGACAATTCTATATTTTCTACTCCCAAAATAATTTATTAACTTGCAATTGTATATTAATATAGTATTATGTATTATTAATAATTAATATGAGAGTTTTACAATAACATTGGAAGTTTTAGGGCTAAGTTAGTCAAAATTGAAGTGACATGTAATATGATTAATTAATAATAATAATTAATTTAGTTAATTTATAATTAGAATATAATATCAAAAAA
>BQKN01064882.1:359352-381709 GCA_022839385.1 Asparagus kiusianus | reverse complement strand
CCCCCCCCCCCCCCCCCCCCCCCCCCCCCCCCCCCCCCACAAAAGTTCACACTATAAAAACATGACAACTGCGCTTGTCTAATGTGTTCTAGAAACTGACAAATGTAAGATGACTGGTGGACATGTGTAGAACATTTTTTATTGAAAATATATATTATGTTTCTCAATAGTTTTTATGCATATCCTTTGAATGATGTTGGTTTGTTTTGTGGTTACGGCGTTCAGCTTCCATAGTTTATATAATTTGAATTTTGAAGTTCAAGACTTATTATCTATATGATTTATTGTTACGATAGATTATAATAGGAGGAATGGAAGGCGGCTATATTAGCTAGTATCCTCATCTACTATCTCAAATTTTGAAAGAAAAGCTTTTGTAGGTTGGACCTATCTGAATAAGAGAATTCTCAGATATAAGAAGAGAAGCTCTTCCAGGTTGGATCCCATCTGGTATCTGCCACAAGATAGTCCACCGAATGTCTTTGTCCAGATGAATTTTCTAAAACATCTCAGTATATTTATGGTCGCGCTTAAAAACAATGATTTGGGGTCAACCTACTTATAGTATGGCTACTTCTGTTACAAAGTCATGCTCATGTCAGACATGCCAACACCTTTGTCAGACATGACACTTTCATTGGCAATCCTTGGGTACATGTCATGCACTTAATCATTATGTCCTTGATGACTAATTGTTTGGACTTTTCAGTGCATGAAAATGTGTGCATATGCATATACACAAACTTTATTATTATTATTATATCTTAATTCCATTTTGATGTCATGCTTTACCAGGCATTATCATGTCTCATGCCCATGTCTGTGTTATGCAGGTGTCCTCTATATGCATCCGTTCTACTTTAAAACCAACTACAACCCTTGGATGCCATGATCTGGCATGAGTACTACTACTTTAACCTGAGATCATAATGCATTCATGGTGAAAAGGGCCAAGACTTAGAAATGGGCTCAATCCTCCATCATGCACCGGTGGAATACAAGTAAGAATGACATCCAGACTGAACTCAGATGTAAAAAGAAGTCAGGCCTAAAACAAAGAAAAGTTATCCCATTTAGCTCTCTGGAATAGATGAATCTCAGAAACTGTTCAAAGGTCAGACACAGCATATATATTCTTGTCACATTCCTTCACTTGGGCTTCGGCCTGACAATCAAAATGGACCTTATTAAAGTAATCTACAATTTCAACTCAAACTAGTATAGAAAATTATGGGCACGTCATCGTTCCTGGTTTTCATGTGTTGGACTATGACGTAATTATGCCTGCAAAGTATAATGCCGTCTCTCCACTACCTTTTTAGACTGGTATTTTAACCACATGATGGCAGCGCAATTATAATAGGCTCCACAATGAGAATACATATGAAACTTATTGCATTGAGGAAACATTAAAAAAATATGTTTCATGTATCCAATACAAGGTTGGGATAGAAATACCAATAACGAAGAAACAAGAACCAGAAAATGCAAAGCACAGGCTACAATCATCAATCGACATACATTATACTAAAAGGTATAGAAACTTTCTTCCATCAATGTCGTAAGACAACCACTTTTAATTTGCTCTTACCTGTTGAGGATTACAAAACCTCCACAGAGAGCAAATGTAACTGCCACAAGTAGCCAGCCACTCATAATGAATCTGAAACAGAAAAATAACAAAAACAATTACACAGAATATTTTGGAAGGTAATGAAGCAGATGATCTAAATTTTATATATTCCTCATAATTAACAAGAGCACCAACTTACATGTACATCGCATGTTTGTAACCAAGAACGGCGAGTACTGCAAACAGAATATGAAAGATAATTGGTCAAAAATAGAGAACATAAGCAGTAAGGCAATGCACAAGGAGCACAGAATACATACCAAAACCAATTACTGCAAGTATAAGCATCACTGCTGCTACCACAATCAACACACACCTCCTATATAAGTAGACAAAGCCATTAGTGCAATGACAGAACAAAGCCAGATCAAAAAATAACAAGGTATAGAGCCATACACTGTATCAATAACACTTCTAATCTTTTCTGAACTTTCATTTGTTTTGTCTGATAGGGTATTAGCCGCATTATTCAAATCTATGTTCAGCTTGTCAATTTCATTTTGAACATCAGATGGAAGATAAACCTCTTCCACATTTATTGTCTTTGCAAAGGACAGAAAATCTGTAACATTCCGTAGGATCTGAACAGTGAAATCTGACTGATTGACAACAAAGCTTAGGGTATCCAGCACTTCACCATGGAAATCATCCTGCCCAACAGTGAGAAGAATGCAGCCAGTCCTGGAGAAACCACAAGTAAAATGGCACACGGTTGGAAGGTGAAATAACTTCAAAAGCAAAAGCCAATTAATTTCCCATATACATTCATTTCAAAATGCAAAGATATGGTAATAAGACACACAACGGAATAGCAAAAGGAAATTATAGAGATGCCTTATACACTGATCATAATTTCTGCCCACGAGTGACAACAATGTCATACTAGAGTTTTATTTAGACAGAAATGACGAGTACATGTTCTGAAACATCATAACGCACAGTAGCTTAAATAATGGTGGTTATGACATTGTAAAATTTCTGTGATTAAAAGACTCGTGAATGGATGCAAAATGATATGGAAAGATGCAACATAATATCAAAGGCGAATAAAAGCACAGCTCCTGCTGCACAAGTTGCTCATCTAACTGGGAGACCACGAACCCAAAATAATCCTATCTTCCACCCTACCACTTGCTAGCCATCACAGTCTGGCAGAACCCAGAATAGCCCCAATCAGCCCCTTTGACAGCCTTAAATCCTTCTGAACAGCAACCAAATCTCCTCAATTCAAGATCCGATTATCCAATACGATCCAAATTCCAAAGCTATCTCTTCTTGATTGAGATTCTTTTTCCTCTAATCCTAAAGTAAATTTGTAGTGAGTTCATCAAAGTAACTATCAATCTAAAGCTTATAAAGTTTGAAAAATAGCAACAACTCTCGTCATCAGATATAACCATCACTAAAATCTTAATTTTCTTAATAAATCTTGAAATAATTATGTCTTTCTGCACAGATTTATACATGATTCTTAATTTGCTTTCAATTGCCTACGTTTACTGCATGTTCATTACTTCATTCATCATAAAATATAGGTTTGCATATTCCTTTTAGGATTATCTTTAGCAATCTTATCTAGAACATTCAAGTTCAGGAATTTGTTTTAGTTAGTTTATGGGACTGCATTCTCATCCATATGCTTGTTGACTGCATTTAGAAGATTCAATAGAATCCACATCCCTGTCCCATCAAACTGCGTCAGATGCACTTTGAGTCTTTTCAGAATTTACTAATAGAACATACAAGTGGATGTAGAAATAACAGTACAACACCATACTATCAAAAAAATTAGAAAATTAAACCTAAACAAACTTTCGACAAGAAATTAGCAGGGACCATGAAACGTCATAAAATAAGCACAACGGTATTGTCACGAACATGTCTGTATTACATTGAAAAATGAATTAACAGAAACAGGAGTTGGTTAAAGAGTATTACGAGGCAGCGCATGTGAACACCAGTAATAGCACAAAACAGGCATATTGTGTACGAGATGAGCCTTTGTCTTTGACGCCAATTCGCCAACTACAACAGTGGCGGAAGCCTAATGCTAGGCCGAAGGAGAAAAACCACAATATTGCAAGTATAAATCCAGCAGCTCCAGTGAATCCAACAGACTGGTAAGCAAGTGATCAATAAATAATAAGAACTGGAGTTCAAAATAATGAGTGAGTCTACTAAAAGGGAATATTTTTTTTTGAGAGAATACTAAAAGGGAATATAACAGAGCATATTTGTATGAAAAGGTTTGCACCATCAAAAGAAAAAAAATTATGCCCAAACATGCCAAGATGACAGATAAACAAACCATCTCCAAATTGTAACAAATAGTTCGGATGATTTATGTGCATTGAGTTTTCAGTATAATAAAGAAGGCGAAACATCAATCCCAGAATGGAGAACTCACAGATGACAATTTAAAAAGGGCTCACTAAAGACTCCGTCTATTTGAAAAATAGACAGTAGCCAAAAGCCATCCACCATTTCTAGATTAGACTCAAAGACAATTAGTATTGTCCCTCAGGGAAAAATTTTATAATGAAAGGCGAATACATGAACAAAAATGAAATTTAAAAGGGATTTTTTATTCTAAACCCGATCTTTTACCCTGAATTATTTTTTAACCTGCACACTTCCAAAAACATACATACACCCAAAACACTCAACCAGAGTATTTGATCTCTTTATTGTATAACTTTGACACATAATATAATAGTTTAACAAATATCACAGAAGTTTAGATCGACACATACCAGTTTACCATACTTTATAGCAGATCAAAACAGATTTTCTTTTAAAAATTAAATCAGGATGGATGTTCTGGGTATGAATGGTTTTAAAAGTGTGTGAGTTTAAAGATAAATCAGGATGAAAGAATAGGTTTAAAGTAAAAAATAACACTGGTCGAGTTCTAAAAGCTCACCGCCCAGTAATGCTTATTGGTGATATCCCAGCCTCCACCATAAATCTTGAACTTATTAAGAACATCAGGCCTCCTTGTTCTTTTTGCTGCTAAAATCAGAGGAAACTTTGAATCAGGAGCCATAGCAACAGGCCCTGACGCCACTGGAGCAAACTTCAGTAATCCATCCTCTAAAGTTGGAAAATTTTGCGCATCTTCATTTGTACATCAACAAAAAGGAACAGGATTTCAGCTTATAAAATGAACTCCAACACAATAATTTATACTAAATTATTAAAAGATTCTCAAAATGATATTGTAGAAGAAGCAATAGTGTCAAATTATCTCATCTTACATTTATTCCAAAAAATGAAAATACAAATTTCATCACAATAAATAAAAAGAACAAAGGTCTTTCATTTACTAACATACCGAATAAAGAAAAGAAAATGGAAAATTTTTAGAAAAGGAAACAGAATTTCAGCTCATAAAAAAAGAGTTGCAAAATAATAATCTAGTTATATTATTAAAAGATTCCCAGAAAAGAAAATAAATAACTAAATAAATTGTCAAAATTCCCCATAACTATTTCCTCAAAGAAGAAAAAATCCATAACCAAAAACTTCTCTTGTAGGAGAAGCACTGGCGCTAAATTCTCATTATCTCATTTAGCATTTAACTTTCAAAAATTTGAAATTTCGAATTTTACGTTAACTAATAAAGAGAGTCAGATTCTCATTTAATTAACCTACCAAATAAAATCATATAACAAAAACAAAGAAGGATCTTTTTCCAAAGTCCGAACCCATTAACCCCTTCTAAAGAAAACAAACAAGAAAACTTCAACTTTGATTCAACCTCGAAGCAATAATTAATCAAATATCAAACCTCCAATCCTCAACAAACAACAACATAATCAACACTAGAAACTCCCAAAAACAAAATCTCACCGACCTAATATAAAGTTACCCGGACCCCGATTCGCTTCGCAAGCCCCAAATCTCAAAGAGAGAACAAGAGCAAAGACTCCGATCGCGATCACGGCGCTCAACCGCCCAATCTCCATCGCCGCCGCCGCAGCCATTCCTCTCACAGTGGACGAACCAGCAGCAGCGGCCACGATCACATCTCACAGCGCAGCCTAGGGTTTCATTTCTAGGGTTAGGGTTTCGAATTGAAGAGAGAGGGGAGAGAGAGGAGGAAGAAGAAGAAAGAGAGGGAAAGAAATGGGGATCAATGTGAAATGGCCTTTTATCGGCGGGAGCTAAAGAGACTGTGCGAAGAGTGAGATCACATGGAAAGCACGAGAACGGTGCAGATAAAAAGCTACTTTGGACTCACGAATCCGACCAGCCCACGTGGATCTCCTCCGCGTTCTAGTAGACGTGGATCTCGCGTTGGACCCGCGTAGTTAAGATCTCCAGTCTAGATTCTTGGTCTCAGTGCAGTTGATTGTCCTGAACAGGGGCGGCACCCACACTTAAACCCAGTGGGACCCGTCGAGGGATCTCATGGTCATTTTTGTGGTCGGGTCGTGAATGCTGTTAGCAATGTGCGGGGCAGCGCGGATTTTTTGTCGGCTTCTGTGGTAACAACTAAATAAAATACCCCGATATGTTTTGATATTTACGGGATTGCCAGAGATTCTCAAAGGGAGCGATAGGACCGATAAGGATATAGATTCGGGAATTACGGCGGGATTTTGTGACGAAGCGTCCTCGTAATTGTTAGGGGTAGTTTCGGTAAATAACCTGATGGCGAATTTGGGGGACCTTCTCGTTCTCCTTTTGATATGAAGCTTTACACGTGGCGCGTTATTATTTGAGAGATCACAGAAATTATACGGTTGGGATTTATGCATGCTGTGTAAGGAAACTACAAAGCAATTTTGTTGAGAAAACTAAGTTTAACTAATTGAATCAACTTTGCAATTAAGTCAAATTTTTGATGTCACCGTTTTTGCTTTCCAACACATTCATTTAAGTTAACAATGATAATAGATAAACAGAAAATAGTAAATAAATCGTCAACGTACTCCACAAAGTTAATTATTAATTTGGAAAAAAAGATGTTTAATAACACTTAACTGAACAAAATAAGTAGATTAATTACATTTTCGCGGGTTTTTATCGTAGATCTAGAAGACCCTCAAATCTATATAAAATTAGACCCTCCAATCACTTAATTGTTTATAAATCGTAATATAGGAACATTTTTTTTTGAATTGTTGTGTAGAATATTTGTTGTCATAATATATCATAATTAATTAGCGTGTATTTACTTATATTAGAGTATATTCATGGGTAAGGAATTAGGTGAATGGGTCCACAAAATAGTACCAAGCACCACAGTCTATGATGTCAATTTACATGTTGACAACAGTTAGGAACAAGAAAGAGAGAGATTTACTCAAACTCTATTGTTGGTCTGGCAGTTGGCTGTTGGGTGGTGGAAAAAGTATGCATCATTGTTCATGCAATTCATGCAACCATAAAAGTTAGCTTCTCTAGAATTTATATGAAAATGCACTGTTTGCTTTAAGAAAACGTTCTGTGTGGAGAAACTTAATTTATTGATTATTTAATTAAATATTCTAACACGCTTAGTTTTGCTTACATGCTTGGGTTATCTAATGATAAGTGTTACGCAGATTATTTAATTTATTGAAAAGTTAAATATTCTAACATATAGCAAATCGAGAGGTTGGATGTAAACATAATATTGTGATTTATCATGTTAATAATGATGGTAAGTAATTGTTAGAAGATAGAATTACAATCCATAGTACTCATCACAATATCAGAGTTTTATGGGTGTCGTGAAAGAAAGTTTAAAATGATATCAGAGAAACTCACACTTAAATTCCACATACTATTTTAATAAATCATATTCTCGTTAAAAGTACGAATTCGGGAAAATCTTTCTATGGTCAATACTGTCGCTCGCAGCGAAAATTTCGGCAGCACTTCGACAACACAACAAGAGAGTCAAGTCGCAATAGGAATTCTCGTTTCACAAAAAAAAATAAGAACCTTAAGCAAAATATCTCAACAAATTATGGGATATCAATTTTTCCTCTCATCGGTTCTAGGACTGACTTGTCGAGGGAACCTAAATAAACTATTACAAATCACACAAATAGCGAGACAACCAATTTTACGTGGTTCAGCAAAAGCCTACGTCCAAGGGGAGAGGATGGGAAGATTCCACTAACAAGGAAAGTACAAAGGGTTACAATCTCACAAAACTCACAAACTAATCATCAACCAAAGCTCTCAACTTGCTCACAATATCTCTCTCTCACAATGCTCAAAAGTCTCTCTAATCTCTGATTACAACTCTCCTCTCTATTGATGATTGATTCTAATCTCCATATATATAGAAAAACTAAAACCACAACAGACTAGGAGTCCTAAAACCAAAAACAAAACAAATTAGAAATCCTAATAACCTCATGTTACCAAAATAGATTAGCAATCCTAATAACCTCATGTTACCAAAATAGATTAGGAATCCTAATAACCTCATGTTACCAGAATAGATTAGGAATACTGTTATCCAACAATTCTCCACCTCGGCGAAGTATTCCCAAAACTGAGCCGACACCAACATGAGCACCAATGCGTCGTCTCACCAAATTCGGCTGCACCAATGTGGTTGCCTACGTATCCCCTCTCCTAAGGGATCAAGTCGTCCGTAGTTCATCCAAATGGCCGTCAACGGTCTTAACAATCATGAATGTGCAACAAGTTTCGACAATGATCAAACTTGTTGCTCGGAACTATCTTAGTGAGCATATCCGCCAGATTATCCTTCGTGTGGACTTTCACAATCTCAACATCGTCATCTTCAAGAACATCTCGAACGAAGTGATAACGAACGTCAATATGCTTCGTCCTTGCATGAAAAATTTAATTCTTCACCAAATAAATAGCATTCATACTATCACAATGAATAGTAACGGACCGTCGTAATATACCAAGTTCCTCCAAAAGTCCTTGAAGCCAAATAGCCTCCTTCACAGCCTCTGTAATCGCCATATACTCTGCCTCCGTCGTAGACAAAACCGCCGTCGAATGTAAGGTGCTTCTCCAACACACCAGCGTATGGGTCAAAGTAAACACATACCTCGTCATAGACCGGCGCTTATCTAAATCCCCGGTATAATCCGAATCAACATAACCAATGCATAACTGCCCACTTGTAGTGTCCCTCTCATAAACCAAACCAACATTGAGCGTACCTCAAATGTACCTCAAAATCCATCTCACGGCGTCTCAATGATCCACTCCTGGATCGTGCATGTATCTCGAAACCATGCTCACCACCTGTGATAAGTCTGGCCTCGTATATACCATCGCATACATCAAGCTCCCAACCATGATCGTATATGGAGTCTTCGACATTAACTCTCGATATTCAACTGACTTCGGTGAAAGATCAGCTAAAAGCTTCAAATGGGCTTCCAATGGTACACTAACTGGCTTCGTATCCATGCTAACATAAAATCGTTGTAGAACCTTCTTCAAATAAGCCACATGTGTCAAACAAATTCTGGCCTTCTTCTTGTCTCTGTCGATCTCCATCCCTAAAATGTGTTTCGCCTCACCCAAATCCTTCATCTCAAACACCTTTGAAAGATGTGTCTTCAACTCATCTATAGCAGATCTAAAAATAGAAGCAACCAACATGTTATCGACATAAAGTAACAAATAGATGTACGCACCTCCTTTAAACTTGCAAAAATATACGTAAGAATCAAACTGGCTCCGAGTGTACGAATGACCAATCATAAAACCATCGAATCGCTTATACCATTATCGAGGAGACTATTTCAAACCGTATAGCGATTTTTTCAATCTGCAAACCGATTTTTCCTTCCCTACAGCTCGACATCTCAATGGCTGAGTCATATATATTTCTTCATCAAGATCACCATGAAGAAATATCATCTTCACATCCAACTGATCTAACTCTAAACCATACTGTGCCACCAAGGCTAGCAAAATCCGAATCGAATAGTGCTTCACCATCAGAGAGAAAATCTCATTATAATCAATACCTTCCTCCTGTGCATAGCCCTTCACAAACCTAAATGGAGTGCCTTCAATGCCCTCATTTTTGGTGTATACCCACTTGTAACCAATTACCTTCCGCCCCTTTGGAAGCTCAACAAGCTCCCACATATCATTCTTGTGAAGAGACTTCATCTCCTCCTACATAGCTACCTGCCACGAATCAGCCTCCGAACTCTGCTCGGCCTCTCTGAATGTAGTAGGCACATCTCATCGATACTCTCCACCGGAAGTGCATACGTAACTGTGTCGGCATACCGTACTGGCATTCGTATATCTCTCCTCTGTCTCCAAACCGTAATAGAATCCTGAACCTGAACCGTCGGTCCCTGATCCTGCATAATTGTACTCGTATCCTCCTCATCGTCACCGTGCTCGCCTGGCGTCACCTCAGTTGGCACTCTAATGGATACTGTATCATCTGGATAATATGAAGCTACATCGATCTCCACCACCTGCGATGTCTCCTCTGTCGGGTCGCTCTTCACTTGATGAGAGCTGGGAAGCTTCAAGATAGAAACCTCGTCGAATGTGACGTCCCTACTCAGCACAATCTTCCTATCAACTGGATCTCATAGCTTGTATCACTTGACACCACGTTTGAATCCTATAAATATGGCCTTCCTAGCTAGAGATTCTAATTTATCTATTCTCACATGATAAAATACAGGACACCCGAATACCTTGAGCTGGTCATAATCGTTTGCTGACTCTCCCGATCGCTTCTCCATAGGGGTTTTCCCCTCAATCGTAGATGAAGACAGCCTATTAATGAGGTGGCTCGCATATGTAAGTGCCTCAGCCTAAAAGATCTTCTCCAAACCACTTTGCGATAATAAGCATTGGACTTTTTTCAGTAAAGACCGATTTAGCCTCTCTGTCACCCCATTCTGCTGCGGTGTATGACTAACCGTGAAGTATCTCTCTATGCCCTCGTCTCGACATAGCTTCTGAAAGGGGTCTGAAGTATATTCACCGCCGTTGTCGGATCGCAATGCCTTAATCTTTCTCCCAACCTGCAGTTCCAATCTCTTTTTCTACTCAACGAACAAATCTAGGACTTCATTCTTTTGCTTCATGGTGTACACCTAACAATGCCTAGAATAGTCATCAACGAACGCGACGAACCAATATCGACCACCAAGTGATGCAGTCTTGGTGGGACCCCAAACGTCTGTGTGCACATAGTTCAGGATACCCCTCGTCCTATGAATGATCGTCTCGAACTTCGCCTTCGTCTTCTTACCAAGAACACAATGCTCACAGAATTCTACTTTACTACTCTTGGCTATAACCTCTTTTGAATGGGTGTCTCTTTTGTAGTTTTCTAAATTTTTATTGTGTTTGTAGTGTAATGCATAGATACATCAATTAATGATGATATTTAAGAGTATATTATTTTTAAGATGTATTAGGTCATAGTTAAGTGTGCACACCACTATTCCTATGCAGTATAGTTTATATATGTAAAAATATTTAGACAATCTTTATAGTGGTTAAAAGGATTTTGACTTTAATGTACTATTTTTTATAAATTATATTTAATATGAATCCACTATATAATTTTGATTGTGGTCATCATAATTTTAATATGTTTTATTGATTAACTACATATGTATATAAGCCATAGATTACTTTACTTTCTCATATAAACTAATATTTGGCACTTAATAATTTAAACTATTACTTTTTAATTTAATATAAAGAGAAGATCTAATAACATTTATTTATTTTTCTACAGGATAATACAATCTCAATTCCTATTTTTTCTTAAGATTTATTCAATATTTACGCATTTTTAATTAGTAACTAAATTAATAATTATTTATATTTAAATTAAGATAATTGTAGTTGGTTACTCACTATAAATTTTTTATAAAGATATATACCTTACTTTCTATAACTATTTGAACTATCCATATATATTTTACAATTTAATTGTTAATTTGACATATTAAATTACTTTTCCTTTGTAGAAATTTTTTCATTGACTTTTGGATTGTGTAATCACTATATCACCATTCTAGCGTAGAAAAAACCTCAATCTAAATGGCTTCAACCTAATGTTTGAGTTGAACTAAAATATATACTGTTGCTACTATATGTATATATTTTTTAAGAAAATCATATCAACACTTTTTAAGCATAAGAGAATATTCTAACATTTGATATTATAAAAACTAAATATAGCTAATTGAGTGATTAGCAAAAGAAAACTTACATCAGAAAAGTGTGAATAACAAGATTGTTTTCAGTGAAAGTTGGCTCCATTGTCGATTCCATTGCAACTTTGATTTGTTTACAAGAAATTACAATGAAAATAGAAGAAAGTACAACTCTCGAGAAAATAACACAGAAATTGTTTATCAACTCCTACTTTTGTGGGACTTTGCCTATGCCGGGAACACTTTAGTTCGTGGACCACCGATTCGAAGATCGTGAGGTTGTTTTGAGATCCTTCCTTCGTTTATCGAAGTAGGGATTTGCAGCGAATATCTTATCGATGTAAGATGTTCACTCTTCCAAAGATCAAGTCTGAGCTTAGATCTCTAGGAATCACCAAATGATGTTTGTCAAAGGGTGAAAATTCTCTCTTTCTTCCTCAAAATCTCCAAAAGCTCAAGTCTCCTCTGCTCTAATCTGCTCTCTCTGCTTTATTTCGTGTATAGGGGGGTATTTATAGGGGTAGAAGTGCACCACAGCGAAAATAGGGCGAAATAACTGACTGGATGATTTCTCTTTGGCCGCTGCAGTCTACACTACCGCGGCTATTGGCACAGCAGTATAGGCTGCCGCGGCTAAAGAGGCAGTTGCCAGCACGTTTTCATCGTGCTTGAAACCGCTCTCCCACGACCTTTAACCATTTTTTCGTGGTTTAACTGCTTGTCCATGTCAGCACACGTTCTATTTCTGGTACACTGCCACGTAGACTTTAAATAATCATCACATAACTGCATTATAACCGCTGTAGCATCCCCTATAATGGCCGCGACACCATGTCCTGCCGCGCCATCATGCGTTGCCTGATGACGTGTAAATGTTGTCTCGCTTCCTTTGAATGATCCCCTCTGATTAAAAGACTGGTGTTTACCGTCTTCTCCTTGTCTTGAGTGGTATTTGGATGTCTGTAAGCATTTTTTGACGCCTACAGATACCCTCTCCAAAGTATCTCAGACTCATCATTTCTTTAAAGGGGAGTCTGGGACACTTTGAATATGATAAGCTTTCTCTGCAATTTCTCCAGTTCTTTGTTGAGGAAATCGCGTAGGATGATCTGTGAATGGCTTCAATCCTTGACTTCTTCATCTTTTAGTCTACTCAGTGCTTTGTAGAATAGTTAAGATTCCTCCGGCGCTGCGTTTATCGCATGGCCTTTGTCGAAGTCTTGAATTAGAACCGCCGTCGAAGAATGGAGAAATAGTTTATACTCGTATACTCATCGGAGTGTTCAGGTGTGTATTCCAAATACAGCAGGAGATGTATGTGTTCAAACGCCGAAGAATTATCGTGCATGCACAGTGTTATTGCATGTCAGAATGGACCACGGTGTATTAGCTGCCGCGGCAGCTTATACTGTCGCGCTTAAGCGCGGCATCATAGACTGCCGCGCTCGAGCGCGATAGTATCGAGCGCCGCGCAACGCTTCGGCCAGTCGGGCTATAAGTCTGATGTTGGGCTTTCTCGGGTCATTTTTACCCGCTTCTTTGGGTTCGAAACATCTTCCAAAACCCTATAAAGGGATTTTTCTGGCTTTCCCCCTCCTCACCTCTTTATCTTCAGGCTATTTTTTGTTTGAACGAGTCTAGGGTTTTGAGATCTAGGGTTTTGAGTTCTATTTGATTCTGAACTTTCCTTTGATCAAACTTGTTTTCACTCAACCCCAGGTAAGAACAGTACCTATAGGTTGTATTTTAAGGTTTGATTTTGTTCTTTTGCTTGGGATTCCACGAAAACCTTAATCTGTCCTTGCTCTCAGATTGTTTTCACCATGTCACCCAAGAAGATTCGCGTTCCCAAGGGCAAATCTGCAGCCCAGGCGTCGGAGGAGGCGGAGGCCGCTGCTGCTTCGTTCGGAGGTGATTTTTTAACCCCTTCTTTGTTCAAAATTGATGTTTTCTGCTTGTATAACCTCGTTTGCCCCCTTTGAGGGGCATCCGGGAAGAGTTGACATCCTCCATCGAGAGGATTGACACTGCAAACTACATATCTTGTTCAATCAAGATAAGTACCCCGATCAAAATACGATCTTGGCTCAAACCCCTGTTTTTCGAAATCAGAGGGTGCCATTCAGTTACCGCGGTAGCACGTACTGCCGCGGCTGAGCGCGGCAACGTACGCTGCCGCGGTAACGTAAAGTCTTAGGTGTTGCCGTGGTTACTTAGTGCGGGGTGTTGGTCTGATTAGCCTTTTTATACAACTATTTTCCAACTTTCTTCTGCAATCCCTTTTCCCTCTGTGGTCTTTTCTGATAGAGAAGACCCAGGCCAGAGTGGTATCCTTCACACCTCTTTCAATGGCGACTTCCTGGTTAGAGAAGCCCGTCAGTTTGGTGAGGATTGTGAAGACAGCGTTCCCGAATTAATTCGTGAAGGAAGTCGTCGCACTCTGCGTGCTTTGCTGACCGACTCACCCTTAACTCCAACCCGAGATTCTACCGAACCGTTAAAGAAGCCTGATTATCTGTTTAGAGATTCGATAGAAGATCCAGACAATCTTTGCCGTGGCCTTGAAATCTGGTTGAATGAACACGAAGGTGCTTTTTTATTCCTTCCTCCATTCCCAAGACAATATTCAATTCTGCAGTTAAGGAATTTGGTTGTTCGGAGAAAAATGATGTGGCACCTGACAGAAGACCATGAGCGCATTCACTTTGGATTCATTGGTAAAGATATTAGCGCTCCTGGCTCCATCGGTAGGCATAACATTCGTGGTCTCCACCCGGGAATATTTAGACCAGATAGCGGGCCCCAGAACGAACTGATGATAAGGGCCAATACGGTAAAGAATAGGCTCGCCCGGGTTGGCCGAGAGCTTCCCATTCCAAAATTCAGGTGTTATGGATGGGTTCATTCTCTTCCGGACAAATGGTGGGCTAGGATGACCGACTACGTACTCAATCGTTGGGATCAAGAGCTAAAGAATTTAGGGTTACACGTTCCGATCCGAGCCAGCATGTATGGTCTCCCAGTGAGTGTAGATCACTTTCTTGCCTTGTTCGAGTCTTATATTCCGGAGACCAATACATTTCTTACCAAGTATGGGGAGCTAGGGTTTCCGCTCCACGAAATGATGAAGGTATCCGGATTGCCATTGGGTAATACTCCTTATCAAGAATATTTTCCCAACAATCGTCAGCTTATGAAGATGAAGAAGGCCGGCTCTCCCGCTTATGACATTCTCTGGGAATTGA
Organism: Asparagus kiusianus; assembly: GCA_022839385.1. NCBI lineage: Eukaryota > Viridiplantae > Streptophyta > Magnoliopsida > Asparagales > Asparagaceae > Asparagus > Asparagus kiusianus. Next base: position 366,689 of record BQKN01064882.1, on the reverse strand, counting down.
CTTGTTACTACCAAATAGCGATAGCTAAGATTGAAGTAAAGAGTAAGAAAGCAGCTCGGGTCAGTTTGAAATAGTTCGCCGACTACCTGTTTCAGAACCTCGAGAGCTTGACCGGTGAAGCTGTCTGTGAATCACCGATTCTGACTCCTTCTGATGTTAATGGGCTGATTACGAAGATTAACGCCCAGTCTTATAGAACTGAGTCGTCTGAGAGCGGTTTTCTTAGAGGCACCAAATTCAGCACTTTCTTATGGCAATCCACCAAGAGAATGAAGCCTGCGACTCTTCTTTCTGGTTATCTGGCCATATGGCTAAAGAAATGTGTAGTGCCGCATCAATCTTCCGAGGCGCTTCCTCTTGAGGTTCTCTTTCCCGCCGTGCAATTAGCCATCGGAGGTAGGTTATCTCTTCTCTCCGCCATGATTGCTGATCTTCATAGTGGCTTGCATATCCTAGCCACCACTTTTACAAAAGTGGGTGCTGAGCCTTCAACCAAGATTCCTTTGTCGAGCGTTGAGTTGCCATACACATATTTAATGACGTGGCTAGTTCTCCATCGGGCGGACATGATGTCAGCACCTGACGTGTCTGATCCAGAAATCCCCTTACTGCAGCTCTTAGAAGGATGTAAATGGTTATATCCTTCCCGATCGTGGACTGAACGGGTGAGACAGTTCAAGAATGCAAAGTGCTGGGAATTCTATAAGTGTTTCCCTCAATTTTCTGGTGCATATAATGACACGCTCGTTGATGAGGAAATACCTGGGGCCAACAGGACTTCTCTCGACATGGGTAGCTTTCATTGGCTTATGAACATTCGACCAGGTTATAATGTTTTCCGATCGAAGAACCTTTGCAGGATCGAGCCTTATTTTCCTTGTCGTTTTGCGCGACAATTCGGCTACGATCAACTGTACGTCGGGAATCCCAATAAGTGGTTGATAAACTGCGGAGGCCTCATTGATGGAGTACGAGCTTGGTTCTGGAATGTTGCTGGATGTACCGGAGCTCAATTTAGTTTGCCTGTCGCTGAGCCTGATATTCTTTTGACTTTTCTCTACTGTCGGTGGATCCTAGCTGCCAATACACTTGTTCCCAAGAAGAAGCTTCCTGAGTTAGAAGCGGAGGCGGTGGTCCGCAGAGTTATCCCTTCAAGGAAGGGAAAGGAACCTGCTACATCCTCCCGTAAAGGAAAGCAAGTAGCTGATTCCGAGGAGAGCGACGACTTCGAAACTTCTAGTGAGGAGGATGAGACGCGAGGTGGAGTCAACCCCGATATTCCTTCTTCTCCCGTGGCTCACAGAACTCGCTGGGCATCTTCACCTCAATCACCAAGTATTCCTTCCAAATGTGTACAAATGATGGAGAAAAATATTCCTTTGTCGTCCTCCAATAGGATGACTGTTAGATGGCCTGCACAGGAGGAGGAAGCAGAAGAAGAGGAAGAATATGTCGCTCCGCTTATTGGTAGGAAGAGGTCTCGGCCTCCTGCTCCCTCTGAAGCTCAATCCCACCCTGCTCAAGGAACTGAGCTGCGTACCAAATTTCGCCATGAAAGCTCAGAAGCTCCCAAAGATATTCGCTCACCAAAGAGGGTTAAGAAGATGGCCCACCGGCGACGTCAACTCTCTCCTTTAAACGAAGAAGAGATTCCTCAAAACTTTCCAGCTGATGAGAGGGGTAAACTCTCTTTGTTATCTCTTTTTCATCAACCTATCTTTCAAATCTAAAATTTTATTTATTCTTTTGTAGTTGAGCCAGAAGAAGAAGGGGAAATCATACCAGAGCCCTCTTCTCCTGGTTTAATGGATGTCGATGAATCAAGTTTCACTCAGCAAGTACATCGAGCGATGAGTAAAGAACCTGTTGACATGGGCGCCACTATTCCTCCAGTTGTCGCACCAGCCTCTCCAATCACTGAGACAGGTACATGTGCTTCCTCATTTGGAGGGTACTTTCGGAAAATAAATGAATCGGAACGTGTTCCTCTTCTGCTAACTTGTGCGCTTTATCTTCTTTTAGTCAAACTAAAGGAGGTGAGTGCGGGTAGTAGCGCTGCTGAACCCGCAACCGTTGTCGAAGGTAACCTTGACTCCATTTGCCTTGATTACCTCATATTCTTTGCATATGTACTAACAGATCTTTTCTGCTTAATAGACGTTCCTGTCAACGAACCAAAGGACCCAGAACTTACCCATGACATGGGTATCGGAGATTTTAACGAACAAGACTTTAATCTCGATATTTCCGAAGACGAGTATCGACGGATCTCCGATACATTGTTAGCTCCAGCCTCGACCGCTACTGTAGGACCGACTACTACAGTCGATTCAGCTAAAGTAGGCACGTCAGGAGGTACGTACTTTTGGATTTAAATCCTCAATTAAGCTGTATTTCTCATTTTTGATGGCTGAAATAAGAGTTTTAGACGTAGGACCAACAACTGAAGTTGATGCGTCTACTGTCATTGGTGAGTGTGGTCAACCTGAAGGCCTGGGTTTTCTACTTTTGACAGGCCCTCCAGCTGCCATTGAACCATCAACTACTGTTCTTCCAACTTCTGATATTGTCGAAGTTGAACCTGTCGTGACTTCCGATCTGACTCCAGTTGTTCACGAAACAGGAGGATCGAAAGTTACTGTGGAAGAGCAATCTCGTGCAACTTCGGCTCAACCTGGTACGTCTCATCTTTGATGTATCTCGTAGTTGGATTCATACTTATAGAATGTTTATTCATCCTTTTCTCACTTATAGAACTTGTTCCTCAAGAATTCACGACTCCGGATCCAAAACCATTGGGGGCTTCAGATGAACAAACGTCTGAAGTAGTGACTCAACCGACGAGCGTTATTCCTGAACAAATCCCTGTTATAGAATCTGCCATGATCTCAACTAGTCAAGGTAATTTGGTTGTGAAGTCCTCCAATGAACGTACATATTTTTGTACTTATTTCATTTGTTCTCCTTGCAGCTATTTCTTCATCGTTGTCCGAGCGTATTCAACCTTTATTGGTAGATGAAGATCCGGACAAAGTTGTCCTCTGTGTCGATGTGCAAAGCTTCGTTCTTTTCTTAAACGCCATGGTTGATCGAATTCTTCTTAAAGGTTCATCTTTTGAACTCTTCAGGAAGTCTCTCGATCGACATGTATCAGGAATCAAAGAACAGGGGTGCGCTGAATTATCTAACTCCATTGAAGATTACTTGGTTAATCTTAAACAAAGTATTGAACAGTTGCAGAACCTTCGTGTTAATGGTGCGCCTTCTTACATTTCTTCCCAAATGGACCTGAAACTACAAGCATGGCGTGATTCTCAGAAATCCGCTGAATTCGAACTTCAGACACTGAAAACTCGCATTAATCAGCTCCGGGAGAGCGTTGCCAAGAAGAAACAAATCAAGGTAGATCTGCATCGTGACTTAGAATCGCGTCGGACGGAGGTAGCCTAATTAGAAAAGCAACTTGCCGAAGCCAGGGAAGCTTGTGAAGTTTTAGAGTCCGATCTAGCGGAGGTTACTCAAGCTGAGGTGAATACACTCCGGTAACTGAATCTTCAGGACAAGATTTTTGCTGACAAAGAACAAGAGATTACCAGAATTCAAAGCATCGATGAAAGAAAATTTAAAGCCAATCTGATACCTGAGCTCGAATTAGCTTATGCGACAAAGCTTTCCCAATTAGAAGATGAACTCCGCCATTACAAGTTATTGTAACTTTGAAAATATACATCTTTTTTTTATGTTGTTTTGTTTGAACTCTTTTGGTTAATATAGTGAACCTTTTTTTTTGCTCATTGAAATTTTATTGTGATTACTCATTCTTGTTTAGAATAAATAGCCATAATACTTATAGGATTTTTGGCAAATCCTCAGCCATCAACGGATTTGATATGCCTTTACCGATTACCGTTTGAATCGGGCTAGTACGTGAATTATCTAAGTCCGTTTCATGTATAACATTGAGCTAAAAGACTTAAACTCTTTCAGACTTTGAACTACAACATTGAATATGTAGGCTACATGTGTTAGATGTAGACTTATCTCTAATAAATGATAGAGATAACATCCCCCATGTGTGAATGACATGGATCTCAAAGTATAGATAGGTCACGTTCTCTATGTATGAAAACGAACCTAAGTTTGTGAAGAAAGAACTTGGATATTCCAGTTCAGAGTCTCTTGTTTGTTTGTAGAGAAAAACCCAGAATTGGAGAGGAATAATTTTATATTCCGACTCCTGGTCTCTTGTTTGTTGGTAGAGAAAAACCCAGAATTGGAGAGGAATAATTTTATATTCCGACTCCTGGTCTCTTGTTTGTTGGTAGAGAAAAACCCAGAATTGGAGAGGAATAATTTCATATTCCGACTCCTAGTCTCTTGTTTGTTGGTAGAGATAAACCCGGAATCAGAGAGGAAGAATTTTATATTCTGTCTTCTGATGCAAAGGAAACTCAAAGTGGGATTTCCACTTAAAGAATCCGGATTGGTTTGAATAATCCTAACTATCATAAGGTTTGACTATCCAATTTGTGGACCTCTCGTTCATGGGACGAATCGAGAGGGGATTTTGGTTATGGTCCTAACTATAGGAAGGTTTGACCAAGTGGGGGTTCTGAGATGATCCTAACTGTTTAAAGGTTTGATCACTCAATTTGTGGACCTCTCGTTCATGGAACGAATCGAGAGGGGATTTTGGCTTTGGTCCTAACTGTAGGAAGGTTTGACCAAGTGATGAATAGGAGTAGGGTACCAATAACAATGAGTTTGTTGATTTGCATGAACTACTCGGTGGAAAATTTTGATTTCAAACATAAGAATTCGACATGAAATAACTTGTCGACTGATACAGATCGATGACCATTGGTCGATCTGACCAGTGGGGTTTTCATGGTGCGGGGTTACGAATCATCGAATTTCCCCTTTCCATGATTACATTACAAGATTATGTGAGAAAAGATTAACTATCATTAAATCTCATCTCAACAAAAATAGTAAGAGGGTCTTAATCATTTTCATCATAATTAAGAATGGATTATTCATATGATCATTTTCCATTGAGAATAATCAACTGATAACAGGTTATCCTAAAATATCCTGTATATGACTCTCTAGGAACTTCCCGTTTTACATAGGTTATCCTGAACGTATTACGGGTAATATTTTTTTAGGAATTTCCTATTTATTGGCATCATCAATTTGTTACCGTCTTGAGTTACCAGACGGTATGCACCATTTGAATAGACTGTTTCTATCACAAATGGCCCTTCCCATTTAGGTTCAAACTTTCCTTTCTTCTTAGAAGTGAGGATCATAGGTCTTCGGACAGCAAGAACTAGGTCTCCTTCTTTAAAACTTCGTCGTCGGACCCTTTTATCAAAAGTCCGAAAAATTCTAGCTTGATAAAACTCAATTTGTTGCTGAGCTTCCAAGCGTTTCTCATCTAACGTCTCTAACTCTTCAAGACGTTTCTGATGATGTTCTTCCGTCGTCATTCCCGTTGCGAGAGCGATGCGGAGAGAAGGAATCTGTATTTCCAATGGGAGAACGGCTTCACATCCATATGTTAAGGCATATGGGGTCGTTCCGGTGGGTGTACGGACAGTTGTGCGATAAGCCCATAGGGCTTCGCCGAGTTTGTCGTCCCAATCTCGTTTATTGGTTTTCACCAATTTTGCCAGAATCTTGATGACGGTCTTATTAAAAGCTTCAGCCAATCCGTTAGCTGTGGGATTATAAGCTGTTGACGACACGTCCTTAATCCCGAATTTACCACAGAATTTGATAAATGCGTTGCTGACGAATTGAGGGTCATTATCGTGCACTATTCGCCTTAGAACACCATACCGATATATGATATGATGTTTGATAAACTTGATGACGTCACTCGTCTTTACTTCTCTAAGTGGTACTGCTTCTGCCCATTTCGAGAAGTAATCGGTAATTGCTAGAATGAAACGGTCCCCTTTAACCGAAGGCGGAAAAATAGGACCTACTATATCCATTCCCCAAGTTTCGAATGGCCATGACGTTGCCGATGGGTGTAAATACTCCGGCGGCTAGTGCATATAATTTGCATGTAACTGGCACACTTCACATCGCCGTGCGTAGTCGACTGCGTCTTTTACCATAGTTGGCCAGTAATACCCGATTCTCCTAAGTCGATCACAGAGTTTAGGACCGGGTTGATGTGCACCGCATATCCCGTCATGCGCCTCTTTGAGTGCTTGTTCTGCTTCTTTGCTAGATAAGCAACGGAGTAGAAGACCATCGTACGATCGTCGATACAACATTTGTGCCGTGGCATTGTAATAAAATCTCGGTGCTCTTCGCCGAATTGATTCCCTTTCTCTCACATCTTTAGGTAATATACCATGTAGGACGTAGTCAATAATGGGAAAACGCCAATCTCGAACTTCGGGCTCAACTGCTATTGAGTATGCTTCTTTAACATCCGAGTCGTAGATTGGAACGATAAGCTGGTGGGTCCTCACTGTAATCAATTGCTCTGTTTCGGGAGGTTGAGCCAAGGATACTGACAATACCGCCAATGCGTCTGCGTACGCATTTTGGAGACGTGGAACGTACTCGATGAAAAATCCTTCAAACGAGTTTGCCATCTCGATGGCCACCTGGTGGTATGGAATCAGGTCTCGACTTCTGACTTCATACTCTCCTCGTATTTGATTAATTACCAGTTGAGAATCCCCGAAAGCTTCAAGGTATTCGACCCCCAGCTCTTTGGCAAAATTGAGTCTGATTATCAATGCATTGTACTCGGCCACATTATTAGAACATGGTCCGGTCAACGAGTATGCTCTCGGCAAGACATGCTTATCCGGGGAAACTAAAACTACCCCTACTCCTGAGGAGATTTTAGAACATCCGGGTGCGCTTGCCACATTGGTTGCGCGTAAGGCCCCATCGAAGTACAACTACCACACTTGTTGATGTGAGGTGGTATTACCTTCGTGGGTTTCATCTGGCAGATCGTCGTACAATTCGACTATATTCTTCATATGGTTTTCCGCCAAAAGATCACAAATAGCTCGTCCTTTAACTGCTTTTTGTTACTTAAAGTACAAGTCGTATTGCGATAAGAGTAGAGCCCATCTAGCTAAACGCCAATTCATGGAGGCCGGCTGGGTCATGAATACGCGTATTGGGTTTATGTTGGAAATGACATAAATTGTCTGTCCAACTAAATAATGTCGCATTTTCTAGATTGCAAATACCAGAGCAAGACATTCCTTCTCGATCATTGGATAACGAGATTCAGCTCCTACCAATGTGCTGTAGGCGTATAAAATTGCCTATAGGTCCCACAATACAGCTCGACG
>BQKN01064882.1:318079-348954 GCA_022839385.1 Asparagus kiusianus | reverse complement strand
ATAAACCCAGAAATGGAGAGGAAGAATTTTATATTCTATCTCCTGGTGCAAAGGAAACTCAAAGTGGGATCTCCACTTAGGGAATCCGAATTGGTTTGAATAATCCTAACTGTCATAAGGTTTGATTACTCAGTTTGTGGACCTCTCGTTCATGGAATGAATCGAGAGGAGATTTTGGCTTTGGTCCTAACTATAGGAAGGTTTGACCAAGTGGGGGTTTTGAGATGATCCTAACTGTTTAAAGGTTTGATCATTCGACTTGTGGATCTCTCGTTCATGGGACGAATCGAGAGGGGATTTTGGTTTTGGTCCTAACTGTAATAAGGTTTGACCAAAAGAGGAATAGGAGTAAGGTACAAATAACAATGAGTTTGTCAATTTGCACGAACTACTCGGTGAGAAATTTTGGTTTCAAATATAAGAATTTGACATGAAATAACGGGTCAACTGATACAGACCGACGACTTTTGATCGATCTGATCATTGGGGAATTTCATGGTACGGGGTTACGAATCATCGAGTTTCTACTTCCATGATTGCGTCAATGGGTTTTGTGAGGAAAGATTAACTGTTATTAAAACTTATCTCAACAAAAGTAATAAGAACATATTATTCACATGATTACTCTTTATTCATGATAATCAACTGATGACGGATTATCCTGAAATGTCCTGTATAGGACTCTCTAGGAACTTTCCGTTTTACATAGGTTATCCTGAACGTATTATGGGTAATATTTTTTCAGGAACTTCCCATTTATTGGCATCATTAATTTATTACCATCCTGGGTAATCAGGCGATATGCACCGTTTGAATAGACGGTTTCTATTACAAATGGTCCTTCCCATTTGGGTTCAAATTTTCCTTTCTTCTTAGAAGTGAGAATCATAGGTCTTCGGACAGCAAGAACCAGATCTCCTTCTTTAAAACTTCGTCGTCGGACCCTTTTATCAAAAGTCCGAGAAATTCTGGCCTGATAAAACTCAATCTGTTGCTGAGCTTCCAAGCGCTTTTCGTCTAACATCTCTAACTCTTCGAGACGTTTCTGATGATGTTCTTCTGTCGTCATTCCCGTTGCGAGAGCGATGCGGAGAGAAGGAATTTGTATTTCTAATGGTAGGACAGCTTCACATCCATATGTTAAGGCATATGGTGTTGTTCCGGTTGGCGTACGGACAGTTGTACGGTAAGCCCATAAGGCTTCACCGAGTTTGTCGTCCCAATCTCGTTTATTGGTTTTCACCAATTTTGCCAAGATTTTGATGATGGTCTTGTTAAAAGCTTCGGCCAATCCGTTAGCTGTGGGATTATAAGCGGTTGATGAAACATCCTTAATCCCGAATTTGCCGCAAAACTTGATGAATGCGTTACTGACGAATTGAGGACCATTATCATGTACTATTCGTCTTGGAACACCGTACCGATATATGACATGGTGTTTAATAAACTTAATGACCTCACTCGTCTTTACTTCTCTAAGTGGAACTGCTTCTGCCCATTTTGAGAAGTAGTCGGTGATTGCCAAAATGAAGCGGTCCCCTTTAACCGATGGTGGGAAAATAGGACCTACGATATCCATGCCCCAAGTTTCGAATGGCCACGACGTCGTCGATGGGTGTAAATACTCGGGAGGCTGGTGCATATAATTTGCATGTAACTGACACACTTCACATCGTCGTGCGTAGTCAACTGCATCCTTTACCATAGTTGGCCAATAATACCCGATTCTTCTAAGTCGATCACAGAGTTTAGGACCGGGCTGATGCGCACCGCATATTCCATTATGCGCCTCTTTGAGTGCTTGTTCCGCTTCTTTGCCGGATAAGCAACGGAGTAGAAGACCGTCGTACGATCGTCGATACAACATTTGTGCTGTGGCGTTGTAGTAAAATCTCGGTGCTCTTCGCCGAATCGATTCCCTTTCTCTTACATCTTCAGGTAGTATACCATGTAGGACGTAGTCGATAATGGGAAAACGCCAGTCTCGAACTTCGGGTTCAACTGTTGTGGAATATGCTTCTTTAACATCCAAGTCGTAAATTGGAACAATAAGCTGGTGAGTCCTCACTGTAATCAATTGCTCTGTTTCGGGAGGTTGAGCCAATGACACTGATAATGCCGCCAATGCGTCTGCATACGCGTTTTGGAGACGTGGAACGTACTCGATGAAAAATCCTTCAAACGAGTTTGCCATCTCAATGGCAACCTGATGGTATGGAATCAGGTCTGGACTTCTGACTTCATACTCTCCTCGTATTTGATTAACTACCAGTTGAGAATCTCCAAAAGCTTCAAGGTATTCGACCCCCAGCTCTTTGGCAAAATTGAGTCCAATTATTAACGCGTTGTACTCGGCCACATTATTAGAACATGGTCCGGTCAACGAGTATGCTCTAAGCAAGACATGCTTTTCCGGGGATACTAAAACGACCCCCACTCCTGAGGAGATTTTAGAACATCCGGGTGCGCTTGCCACATTGGTTGCGCGAGAAGCCCCATCGAAGTATAACTGCCACACTTGTTGATGTGAGGTAGTATTAACTTCGTGAGTTTCATCTGGCAGATCGTCATACAATTCGACTATATCTTTTGTAGGATTTTCCGCCAGAAGATCGCAAATAGCTCGTCCTTTAACCGATTTTTGTTGCTTAAAGTACAAGTCATATTGCGATAAAAGTAGAGCCCATCTGGCTAAACGCCAATTCATAGAAGCCGGCTGGGTCATGAATACGCGGACCGGATTTATGTTGGAGATGACATAAATCGTCTGCCCCACTAAATAGTGTCGCATTTTCTGGACGGCAAATACCAATGCAAGGCATTCCTTCTCGATCATTGGGTAGCGAGATTCAGCTCCTACCAATGTGCGACTCAAGTAATATACTGCTTGCTCGTGACCGTTATCGTCGTCTTGTGCAAGTAATGCGCTTAACGAATGGTTCGTCGCTTTGACATAAATCAAAAACGGTCTGCCCGATTTCGGTGCAACGAGAATAGGTGGGTTCGCTAGATATGTTTTAATATCTTCGAACGCCTTCTGACATGCTTCATCCCAAATGAACGACACGCCTTTCTTTGCGAGTTTAGAGAATGGTTGACATTTTCCGGACAGATTTGATATAAACCGACGGATATATGCCAATCGACCCTGCAATCCTCTGAGTTCTTTAAGATTTCTCGGGGGTTGCAGCTCATTTATCGCCTTCACTTTGTCAGGATCAATATGAATACCTTTTGTGGTGACGACGAATCCGAGAAATTTACCGCTCGACATTCCTAGGAAGGATTTAGTCGGGTTCATCTTTAGCTGATGAGTTCTCATCAGATCAAACATCGTCTTCAGATCATTAATGTGGTCTTTTTTATCACGACTCTTAACGACCAAATCATCAACATAGCATTCAACGGTCTTCCGCAGATGTTCTTGAAAGATTTGCGTCATGGCTCGTTGGTACGTGGCGCCAGCATTTTTTAAACCAAAAGGCATAACCGTATAGCAAAAGACCCCCATGGGTGTTCTGAATGCTGTATGCTTTTCATCGTCTGGGTGCATCTTGATTTGATTATATCCCGAGAAACCATCCATAAATGACATTCTCTCGAATCCGCAAGTATTGTCAATAATGACGTCCGTAATTGGTAGTGGGAAGTCATCTTTAGGACAGGCGGCATTCAGATCTCTGAAATCAATACAGATTCTGATCTTTCCGGTCTTTTTAAGAACTGGAACAATGTTAGCTAGCCATTCAGGATGTTGTTCTTCTCTGATAAAACCTGAGTCGATCAACTTCTTGACTTCAGCTTCTATCGCTTCCATAATTTGCGGACGAAACCGTCTTTGTTGTTGTTTGACAGGTTTGACATCCGATTTTATGTTGAGGGCGTGCATTGCTACGTTCGGATCGAGTCCCGGCATATCTTCGTAATTCCAAGCAAAGACGTCGATATACTCTCTAATGAGGGCGATTAACTCTTCTTTCTCGTCTGGTGGAAGGTCACCACTGATAAATATAGGTTTCGAATTAGTTTCGTCACCCATATTAATTTGGACCACTTTATCCTCAGTAGGAGGTTCTCTTTGTTCAAATCGGTCGCCATATTGGATATTCATGTAATGTGTCCATGGGTCTTCCCAAATAGGTAATTGATCGTCCTCTTCAGTTGTAGAAGGATCGACTGTCGCCATGTTCGACATTAGGGCTTTGAATCTCTCCCCGATGCTTGTGTCAGAGTCCCACATTGAAGTGTCGGATGAATGCCCGCTTCCATTTATCAATTGGCTAATGATCTGTTGGCAATCTTCGTCATCAGATGACGAATTATAACCTAGACCTCTATTATGACTATAATAATTATCCGGTTTTCCTTTTGGTACATAGGTAGAACGGGGTGGAACCCTAACTCCTTGACCAAAATGAAGACCTTCACCAAGTGAGAGATCATAGCCTTGTCTCTCCATGTAATCATTAGCTTGCCAACTATACCGAGAGAAATGCCATCCAGGCTTTTCATCATCTGAATTGCTATCCAAGAAAAGATTAGGAGTTGGGGATGGATTCCCTTTCCCAAAGATTATTTCCTTCTCACCCCCTGTCTTTGCAGGTAGGATCACCGTTGTCCCAGCTGAATTTTGCAGATATTTCGTCGCCGTGCAGGACGAACGAATTGGCATGTGTAGATTAGGATTATCATACAATTCCTGCATTACGTCATTAAGACAAGGCGAATACTCTAAATCATTTTTTATTATTTCATCGGCAAGTTGCCAGTTACAACTTTCGTCCGACGATTCATCACCGTCCAGATCGATTACAAGAGGTTCAATGTCATTTAATACAAGACCTTCACTATAATCGAGCCCGGCTTCGGTATCAGCTTCGTCTCCGCTGTCCGTACCATGGGCCGATGGTTCAGTTTCGGACTCAGCACCATATAGAAGGGAGTCGGTAAAATAGTTTTCTAACCCCTTGAATGGTTGCTTATCCGCGACCACCGTCTTAACCTCCTCATTAGCGTCGACATATTTCAAACACTGATGGAGGGTGGAGGGAACTATAAGATTACCGTGGATCCATGGACGACCCAACAGTAAATTATAGGAAGTTTCTGCATCAATCACATAGCATGTGACCTCAGACTTCAAATCTCCGAGTTGACACTTCACCCGGATTTTTCCTAACGGTCTTGATCCGCTAGTGTTAAATCCATAAATGACAGTTCCCGTTGAGGCTAACTTGCTGGCGGAAATCCCGAGGTGGTACATCAACCGGAGTGGCATGATGCTAACAGCGGAACCCGGATCGACTTGAATCCGGTTGACCATGCTCGAACCGATATATCCAGTAAAGTATAGCGGTCTATCATGCTTTGAGTTCCTGACTTGCATATCTTCCTTTGTGAAAGCGATGCAAGGGAATTTAGTGGCTGCCAGATTACAATGCTGCACTGACGACTCTGGCTCTTCAGGCATTGGTTTAATCTGAGTGAGGAATACCTCAGAATCAGCCAAGGCTTCTTGTAAAGCTATCCTGGTTTCCTTCGAGAGGCGCAATAACTCGTACAGCGTGATCCTTGCTGGGATATTGGCTAACTGAGTCATGACATCGAAGCGGTATGGGGCATTTGAACTTTCCGGTTTGTCTCGTCCAATTGGTTTACTGAAACGAGACTGCTTCGGAATTTGAACTTCTTTGGGTTGAGGTTCCTTTTCTTTCTGCTTAACAACTCTCTGAGGTCTTTCGGTTGCTACGGGTGGGGTCGTATCCACCCCCAGTTCTGCTAGAGTTTTACCATTAGAATTAGGAACTTCAGGATACTGGTAATGATATTCATTTCCACCTCTTGTTGCGAAAACTTCCTGTTCTTCATCAGAAAGTGGTAGAGCTGCTATCTCCTCATCGTTCTTCTCAGGAATCGCCGAGGCTCCGTAACAAGACTTTTCCTTTCTTTTGCCTTTTGACTTCTTCTTCGACGTGGATGTCGTCCACTGTTCGTCTTCGAGCAGATCCGGATGAACCCAAAGGATTTCGCCGTTAGGGGCCGTATGTGATACTAACCCTTTTTGGCGCTGTCCATGAGGGTCATCGTTGATGGTTTGCATCTTGACCTCTGACACTGGCTCGGCTTGAAACCAGGATAATGGAACTGATCCGAAGCTAATAGAGACCGCGTTGGCGCCCACCTTCTTCTCCTTTGGCTTCGGGGTCACAATACCAACATCAATCAAGGTCTGTATCTTGTCTTTCAAGACATAACACGCCTTAGTGGGATGGTGGACCCTCCTATGATACGCACAGTATTTCGGGTCATTGGTTTTCTTCGCTTCCTCTTGGTTTGTGACCGGTGGAAGCTTAATCTTGTTATTATCCAACAGATATTTGAAGATGACCGGCACTTCATCATCTTTGAATGAATACTCCTTTGGAAACCTGGGCTCAGAAGGCTTAAACTGCTTCTGAGGCTGCTGATTCTGATTTGGCGCCAGCTGGAATGACGACTGCTGCGGCTGCTGTTGAGGCGGCTGTTGTGACGTCTGATGCGCGTCGACAGCGGCTCCTGACCCTCTTCCCCTGCCTCGAGGATTGAAGTTCTGTTTCTGGTTTTGATTATTGTTTGATGGCTGACCCCTTTCCAAATTCCTCCTTTTGAGAAATCGTTCAGCCTGTTCACCTCTAACCTTCAACTCCTTCCAGGTCTTAGAGGGTACAACCCCCATTATCTCCAGCACATCCAGAGACAGATTGTTGTGACATGTCTGCAGGATGAATTCTTCGGTGAGTGGATCTCTGCAGTTCACCGCTTTGTTTCGGAACCGTTGACAAAGACGTCAACTGATTCCCCGTTCTTCTGCTTCTCGTCCAACAACGAGCCAATGGACACCTCCGTGTCGTCATCGAAGAAATTAGTGAGGAACAGTTCTTCCATATCTCCCCAGCTATTGATGCTTCCGGGTTTCAGGCGTCGGTACCAATCGAAGGCAGGCCCGCGCAGGGTTCCTACGAATGACCGTACCATCAGGGCTTCATTCCCTGATATTGCGCCGAGATGCGACTTGAAATAAATCAAGTGCTGAGTTGGTGAACCACTGCCATTAAAAGGAGTAAAGTTAATCAAATTAAATTTAGGGGGATAAGGAATTAGATCCCACTCCCTCGGGTATGGATATGGAATGCCCGTCTTCTTCACTTCCTGGGCTGTCATTAGAGCATTGACTTTGCTCTCAAGATCCTGCATTTTCTTGTCTTCCTCTTCAGTCTTTTTCAGATGAACTTGAAGAGTTGATTTGGCCGGACCGCTTCCAGAATCGTCTTTATCTGTAGGAGGATCATCAAAAATAGTTTCGTCTTCTTTGTCATCATTCTCAGCTATATGTACAAGCTTGGCATTGCGTTTACTGGATTCTGCTTTTTGGCTTGATTCCGGCTGGTGCTGTTGAACCTGCAAGTCTCGTACCTGCTGCATTGTCAGCTCCATCTCCGTTCTGATCTCAGCTCTGATCTCTTCGCGTTGTTTGGCCAACGCTTCCTGCAGTATCTGAACTAACTGGTCCGGCGTGATGGCGAATGATTCTCTCGCTCGCCCCACACTGGATGCGGTATCGTCCGAAGCGACCGCAGAACAGGTATCTGATAGTTCTTCTTCTGACGATAAACCTTCATGCATCCTCTTGTAGTCTCGACGTCGGTTGGCCCTTCGTTGCAACCGCTTCATTCTTTGAGAAAGACCCTGCTCAACTCTTCCTTCTGAAGAGAAATCAGGGTCAGGGTTGACTATTTGTTGTTTTCCTCTGTCGGTCATATTAATGGTGACCTCAGGGAATTCATCTTGCCGCCTTGCAGGCTTTCTCTGGTTGAAACGTCTCATTTTGGATTTCGACGTTTCGGTTGACAGTCTTTGAAACACAGAAACTCGTCTTGGGGTTTGTGAGCAGCCGCATTCTGTTAATACTGCCTTGATGAGTCTTTCGCATGCGCAATGAGACTCACCTTCTCGGGCAATCCTTTTTCTTGAATTATTATTTTGATAGTACAGCTCATCACTGCCGTGATTTGAGCAACCTATCTCTGGTTTGCGAACCTTGTTAACATGCATAGGACGATTATTTGTCGTTTCTGAGCGATCCAAGGTTAAATTTTTAAATACACCCCCTTGCGGGAGTGGAGTCTTCACAGGTCCTAAACGATCATGAATTGGTATTCTTTTGTCTTGGACCGGGTTAAGTCTGACAGGAGGGTGTTTACGACCCCCTATGTA
Source organism: Asparagus kiusianus (assembly GCA_022839385.1). Taxonomy (NCBI): domain Eukaryota; kingdom Viridiplantae; phylum Streptophyta; class Magnoliopsida; order Asparagales; family Asparagaceae; genus Asparagus; species Asparagus kiusianus. The sequence goes on along the minus strand of BQKN01064882.1, from coordinate 340,701 downwards.
GGAAACTACCAAGGGTTTGTTTACTGTGCTCGAAATTTCTTTCATTGGGGCTTTGCCTTGATCGTCAGCCAAAGGACCGAGGCGATCTGCCATAGTAATCTTGAACTTGGATAAATCTGGGCTAACCCAGGGTTTCGTTGGTGATGAAGCAGACGCTGTTGTAACAGAAGGACTAGGAATAGGTGTCGATGCAGCTGTAGCCTTGCGACGAGCATCATGACCCGCTGAAGTGCCGCGACAATCCAAACTGTCGCGGTTGAGTGAGTTGCCGCGGCAGTTTGTGCTGCCGCGGTTGAATGAATCGCCGCGGCGGTTCGTGCTGCCGCGGTTGAAGACCGCATCGTCTTGTGATTTTTGGGTACTTTCGGTCTTGGGGACCCAAATCTTACAGCTTTTTGGTGTTCTTTCACACACCATTTCCTTCTTGTTCTTCTGATCTTGTTGACGAAGTGCACGGGCACGAGCGGCTTTTACCTTACGCCGTTGAATCCGTTCTTTCAAGGTTGAACGAGCCCTTTTGACTAGGGTCCATTCTTCCTTTGTAAGTTTTGCAGAAACATGATTATCTTGTTGTTGAGGCAACTGGACCACATTTCTGTTCCTTGACTTTAGGTCCGCGTAGTAGTGGACCCCGTCAATTTGTTGCATGGCCTTAGCCAGTTGTCGAGCACGGCGTTGGCGTTGCCTCTGACGAGCTCTCTTCGTCAATGTTGGTGAACTATCCATCAGCGACTCCTTAATGGGTTTGGAGTCTTTCGAGGCAGAGGTATTGTAGAGAGATTTTTTATCAACTATTGGGCCGGAATCTTCATCTGCGGCCTTTGTAGAGACTGTAGACTTGTAAACTTTCTTAGGAGAAGAAATCTTCCTGCATCTGCGGAGTGAGGAGGATTTTGAGGATGAGGACGACAAGTATTCCTCGAATTTAGCTTGATCGAATTCGTATTCGATCTCTTCAGTGACGATAATCTTTATCGGCTGCGACACGGCGGCTTCGGCAGCGAAGCCGCTGGCTCCCACTGTGGTCGCCAGTTTGTTTTCAGCAAAAGTTGTTTCCATCGTAGATTCCATTAATCTTCTTTCGATTACAGAAAATTACAATGAAAATAAGAAAAATTACAACTCTTGAAGAAAATAACACAGAATTCGTCTATCGAACACTGTTTTGTGGGACTTTGCCTGTGCCGAGAGTGCTTTAGCTCGTGGACCACCGATTCGAAGATCGTAAGGTTGTTTTGATATCCTTCCTTCGTTTATCGAAGTATGGATTTGAAGCGAATATCCTATCGATGTAAGATATTCACTCTTCCAAAGATCAAGTCTGTGCTAGATCTCTAGGAATCACCAAATGATACTTGTCAAAGGGTGAAAATGATTTCTCTCTTCCTCAAAATCTCCAAAAGTTTAAGTCTCCTCTGCTCCAATCTGCCCTCTCTCCTTTATTTCGTGTATAGGGGGGTATTTATAGGGGTAGAAGTGCACCACAGCGAACATGGGGCGAGATAACTGCTCAAGTGTTTACCTTTTGGCCGCTGCAGTCTACGCTGCCGCGGCTATTGGCGCGGCAGTATAGGCTGCCGCGGCCGAAGAGGTAGTTACCAGCACGTTCCATCGTGCTTGAAACCGCTCTCCCACGATTTTTAACCACTTTTTACGTGGTTTAACGGCTTTTCCACGTCAGCACACGTTCTATTTCTGATATATCGCCACGTGGACTTCAGAAACCATCGTATAACTGCCTCGTAACCGCCACAGAACCCCTCTACAGTAGCCGCGGCAAGGTTGACTGCCGCGCTGTAGCCGCGGCACCATATGCTGCCGCGCTACAACCGCGGCACCACAAGTCGCCGCGCCTTAGCCGCGGCGCCATCAATTGCCGCGCTTCAGCCGCGACACCATGGGCCATGTGCACATGTCGTTTTGTTGTATTGTTTCTTTTAAATGATCTCTTCTGGTATTTGGATGTCTGTGAGTAATTTTTTGACGCCTACACTAGATTGCAGTACTGCACTGATGAATTTGGCTCTTCAGGAGTTGGCTTGATCTGAGTAAGGAACACCTCAGAATCAGCCAAGGCTTCTTGTAAATCTTCCCTGGTTTCTTTCGAAAGGCGAAGCAACTCGTATAGCGTGATCCTTGCTGGGATATTAGCTAATTGAGTCATGACGTCGAGGCGGAACGAAGTATTTGAACTTTCCGGTTTGTCTCGTCCAATAGGTCGATTGAAACGAGGCTACTTCGGAAGTTGAACCTCTTTGGGTTGAGGTTCTTTCTCTTTCTGCTTAACAACCTTCTGAGGTTTCTCAACAGGCGCGGGAGGAGTTGCAACTACCTCCAGTTCTGAAAGAGTTTTGGCGTTCGGATTAGAGGTTTCAGGATACTTGTAGTGGTATTCGTTTCCACCTCTAGTAGCGAAAACCTCCTGTTCTTCATCAGAAAGTGGTAGAGCTGCTATCTCCTCATCATCTTTCTCCGGAATCGCCGAGGCTCTGTAACAGGACTTCTCCTTTCCTTTACCTTTCAATTTCTTCTTCGATGTAGATGTCGTCCATTGTTCATCTTCAAGCAAATCCGGATGAACCCAAAGGATTTCGCCGTTAGGGGTCGTGTGTGACACTAGCCCTTTTTGGCGCTGTCCATGAGGGTCATCGTTGACGGTTTGCATCTTGACCTTCGACACTGGCTCGGTTTGAAACCAGGACAAAGGAACCGATCCGAAGCTAATGGAGACTGCGTTTGCACCCACCTTCTTCTCCTTTGGCTTCGGGGTCACAATACCAACATCGATTAAGGTTTGTATTTTGTCTTTCAAGACATAACACGCCTTAGTGGGATGGTGGACCCTCCTGTGATACGCACAGTATTTTGGGTCATTGGTCTTCTTCGCTTCTTCTTGGTCTGTGACCGGCGGAAGCTTGATCTTACTATTATCTAGCAGGTATTTGAAAATGACTGGCACTTCATCATCTTTGAATGAATACTCTTTTGGGAATATGGGCTCAGAGGGCTTAAACTGCTTCTGAGGCTGTTGATTCTGATTCGGCGCCAACTGGAATGACGACTGCTGTGGTTGTTGTTGCGGCGGCTGCTGTGACGTTTGGTGTGCGTCGACAGCGGCTCCCGACCCTCTTCCTCTGCCTCGAGGATTGAAGTTCTGTTTCTGATTTTGATTGTTAGCTGGTGGCTGACCCCTCTCCAAGTTCCTTCTCTTGAGAAATCGTTCAGCTTGCTCACCTCTAACCTTCAACTCTTTCCAGGTTTTAGAGGGTACAACTCCCATAACCTCTAATACATCCAAAGACAGGTTGTTATGACATGTCTGTAGGATAAATTCTTTTGTGAGTGGATCTCTGCAGTTTACTGCCTTGTTCCGGAATCGTTTGACAAACACATCAACCGACTCCCCATTCTTCTGCTTCTCATCCAATAACGTGCCAATGGAAACTTCCGTGTCGTCATCGAAGAAATTGGTGAGGAACAGTTCTTCCATGTCTCTCCAGCTATTGATGCTTTTGGGTTTCAGGCGTCGGTACCAATCGAAGGCAGGCCCGCGGAGGGTTCCTACGAATGACCGAACCATCAGGGCCTCATTTCCTGATATTGCGCCGAGATGCGACTTGAAATAAATCAAGTGCTGAGTTAGTGAACCTCTACCATCAAAAGGAGTAAAGTTAATCAAATTAAATTTTGGGGGATAAGGAATCAGATCCCACTCCCTTGGGTACGGGTATGGAATGCTCGTTTTCTTCACTTCTTGGGCCGTCATAAGAGCGTTGACTTTGCTTTCTAGGTCCTGCATCTTCTTGTCTTCCTCCTCAGTCTTCTTCAGATGAGTTTGAAGAGGCTGAGTAGCTGATTTGACCGGACCACTTCCAGAATTATCTTTGTCCGTAAGAGGATCATCAAAGATAGTCTCATCTTCTTTATCATTGTCCGCAACTATGCGCACAGGCACAACATTATGTTGACTGGACTCTGCCTTCTGGCTTGATTCCGGTTGACTTTGTTGAGCTTGCAAATCTCGTACCTGCTGCATTGTCAACTCCATCTCCGTTTTGATTTCAGCTCTGATCTCCTCGCGTTGTTTGGCCAACGCTTCTTGCAGTATCTGAGTTAACTGGTCTGACGTGATGGCGAATGATTCTCTCGCTCGCCCCACACTGGACGCAGTATCGTCTGAAGCGATAGCGAAACAAGTATCTGACATCTCGTCTTCCGATGACAATCCTTCATGCATCCTTTTGTAATCTCGACGCCGGTTGGCCCTTCGTTACAACCGCGCCATTCTTTGAGAAAGACCCCGCTCAACTCTTCCTTCTGAAGAGAAATCAGGGTCAGGGTTGACTGAATGTTGTTTTCCTCTGCCGGTCATGTTAATAGTGACCTCAGGGAATTCATCCCGCTGATCTGCAGGTTTCTTCTTGTTGAAACACCTCACTTTGGGTTTTGGCGTTCCTGTAGACAGTCTTTGAAACACGGAAACTCGTTTTGCTTTAGTTTGCGAGCAATCGCATTCCGTCAATACTGCCTTGATGAGTCTCTCGCATGCACAATGCGATTCATCTTCTCGGACGATCCTTTTTCTTGAGTTATTATTTTGATAGTACAGCTCCTCACTACCGTGATTCGAGCAACCTATCTTTGGTTTATGAACCTTGTTAACATGCGCAGGACGACTAGTCGTCGTTTCTGGGCGATCCAAGGTTAAATTTCTGAATACACCCCCTTGCGGGTGTGGAGTCTTCACAGGTCCTATACGATCATGAACTGATATTCTCTCGTTTCGGACCGGGTTAATTCTGACAGGAGGGTGTTTACGACCCCCTAAATAGGAAACCACCAAAGGTTTGTTCGCTGGGCTTGGATTTTCTTTAACTGGGGATTTGCCTCGATCGTCAGCCAGAGGACCGAGGCGATCTGCCATGGTGATCTTGAATTTGGATAAATCTGGGCTAACCCAGGGTTTCACTGGTAATGAAGCAGACGCTGTTGTAGTAGAAGGACCAGGATTAGGTGTCGATAGATATAGTCTTGCGACGACGATGGTCACCACGACCACATGAAGCGCCGCGGCAGTCAAGGCTGTCGCGGTCGAGCATATTGCCGCGGCAGCCATGACTGCCGCGGTCAAAAACATTGCCGTGGCAGTTTGTGCTGCCGCGGTTGTAGACTGCATTGTTTTGTGATTTTTGGGCATTTTTAGTTTTGGGAACCCAAATTTTGTAGTTCTTCAGTGGCTTTTCAGACACCATCTCCTTCTTGTTCTTCTGAGCTTGTCGACGAAGTGCACGGGCACGAGCGGCTTTTACCTTACGCCTTTGAATCCGTTCCTTCAGGGTTGAACGTGCTCTGTTGACGAGGGTCCATTCCTCCGTCGTAAGCTTTGCAGAAATATGATTATCTTGCCGCTGAGGCAACTGACCCATCTTCTGATTCATTGACTTTAGGTCCGCATAGTAGTGGACCCCGTCAGTTTGTTGCATGGCCTTAGCTAATTGTCGAGCACGACGTTGGCGCTGTCTCTGACGAGCCCTCTTCGTCAACACCGGTGAACTATCCATCAGCGACTCCTTAATAGATGTGGAGTCTTTTGGAGCAGAGACGTCGTGGGAAACTTCCTTAACATCAACAGGGTGAGAATCTTCACCTGTGACCTTCGTAGAGACTGCAGACTTGCAAACTTTCTTAGGAGAAGAAATCTTCCTGCACCTGCGGGACGAGGAAGATTTTGAGGATGAGGATGACAAGTATTCCTCGAATTTGGCTTGATCGAACTCGTATTCGATCTCTTCAGTGACGATAATCTTTATCGGCTGCGACACGGCGGCCTCGGCAGCGAGGCCGCTGGCTCCCACTGTGGTCGCCAGTTTGTTTTCAGCGAAATTTGGCTCCATTGTCGATTCCATTGCAACTTTGATTTGTTTACAAGAAATTACAATGAAAATAGAAGAAAGTACAACTCTCGAGAAAATAACACAGAAATTGTTTATCAACTCCTGCTTTTGTGGGACTTTGCCTATGCCGGGAACGCTTTAGTTCGTGGACCACCGATTCGACAATCGTGAGGTTGTTTTGAGATCTTTCCTTCGTTTATCGAAGTAGGAATTTGCAGCGAATATCTTATCGATGTAAGATGTTCACTCTTTCAAAGATCAAGTCTGAGCTTAGATCTCTAGGAATCACCAAATGATGTTTGTCAAAGGGTAAAAATTCTCTCTTTCTTCCTTAAAATCTCCAAAAGCTCAAGTCTCCTCTGCTCTAATCTGCTCTATCTGCTTTATTTCGTGTATAGGGGGGTATTTATAGGGGTAGAAGTGTACCACAGCGAAAATGGGGCGAAATAACTGACTGGATGATTTCTCTTTGGTCGCTGCAGTCTACACTACCGCGGCTATTGGCGCGGCAGTATAGGCTACCGCGGCTAAAGAGGCAGTTGCCAGCACGTTTTCATCGTGCTTGAAACCGCTCTCCCACGACCTTTAACCATTTTTTCGTGGTTTAACTGCTTGTCCACGTCAGCACACGTTCTATTTCTGGTACACTACCACGTAGACTTCAAATAATCATTACATAACTACATTATAACCGCTGTAGCATCCCCTATAATGGCCGCGACACCATAGGTTACAGCGCCTAAGCCGCGGCACCATGGGCTGCCGCGCCTTAGCCGCGGCACCATGTCCTGCCGCGCCATCATGCGTTGCCTGATGACGTGTAAATATTGTCTCGCTTCCTTTGAATGATCCCCTCTGATTAAAAGACTGGTGTTTACCGTCTTCTCCTTGTCTTGAGTGGTATTTGGATGTCTGTAAGCATTTTTTGACGCCTACAAAGATAAAGAGGAAAGGTAATGACATTCCCAACAGTACTACCAATAGCAAAGTATAATGTAAAGTTAACATATTTTGTGGAACCCAACTACTGGATATAAGCATCGAGGTTTCCACATATATAATTTAATTTATTAAAAAGGGTCATATAATCTTATATAATAAATTTGATTTGAAACTAAATAGTAATATTGTTGTAATAATATCGTTATCAGGGAAAATTCTTCATAAACCATTATGTTCTTTACAATATATAAGCTATACACTCCAAATTCTTGTGCCTTTTATAAAGTCAAAAAAATATAAATATGAGCATCTAACATTTTGCTCTCACAACAATAAAACCCACTTAGCAGATATGGATATTCCAAATGAGTTATATGTCTTATATACAATACAATTGCCTAGGCAAGTGAGTGATAATAGAATTTTTAATTTACATCATTTGAGCCGTTATTTGATAAGGACCTTGCATCAAAGAAAAAAAATTATATTTAGAGCACATGGTGAAATATATCATAATCTCCATGCTCTAATTTCGTAAGAAAATAGCTCTTCATACTTTTAGTTTTACTTTTATTATATGAAGAATGAGCTATAAAATTGAATGAAAATATTAGATAATGTAAATATGAGTGAAATCACAGCTAAAAGTTAATATGAATATGAGTCAAACCATAATTAAAAGTTTTTTTTTTGTAAATGAAAAGCTTTATTCATCCACCAAATATGAAAAATGTTTAGACATCAAGATACTCAGTGAATTAGTTACTGAGATCACCAAAGAAGGAGAAAAGTTACAAAACCTGCAACTAACTCATCAAATCAACCTGACCACATAATGAGACGAAGGATTATTAAGCATTATGGTTGAGATTTCAAATTTGATGACCTTGACTAGATGCTCCGCAGATGTAAATTTTTGAGTGAAAAGCCTTGCATTCCTCTCTTGCCATAGAGTATATATTGATGTTGTCAATGCTAATCTTCTGAGCTGTGTTTGTATTCCTTTGCCTCTTGATTTTGTGAACCAGTTCAACAGCAATCTGAAGTTGCATGATTTCCACTGAAAATTCAACCATTCTATGATAGAGTTCCATATGTAGCAAGAGAAAGTACATTCAAAAAATAAATGATCCCTCGATTCCATATTTGCACCTGTGCATAAGCAGCATGAATTTGTATTGATGACCCCCCTCTTTATCAGCCTGTCTTGTGTAAGGAGTCTGTTTTGAACTACTAACCAACTGATAAATGAATGTTTAGGAACATTCAGTCCCCCCCCCAAACAGTTTTATGCCATGGGACAAAATTTGCTTCAGAGGAGAGTTTCCTATATAATGCTGAAATTTTTAACTTTGAATTGGAATAGCACGACCTGATAAGTTTTGCTACATTGTCAGCACCTCCAAGATCATTCATCACTTTATCCCTTGCTTTGATCACTTGTTTCCACATCCAAGAGTCATCTGGTTTTGCTCTAATTTGCCATATATTCCCATGTTTAAGATATTTTCCATGGATCCATTTGACCCAGAGTGACTCCTTATTAGTGTGTAAGAACCATATGCTTCTTAATGTTGAGGCAATATTCCAGGTTTGAGCTGAAAAAATCCCCAAGCCACCTTGATTCATCCCTAGACACACTTTATCCCAAGCCACAAGAGAGCTCCTGGGGGTTTGATCAGTAGCACCCCATAAAAATTTCCTACAAATCTCATCAATTTTGTGAAGGACTTTTACAGGCAAGATGTAATTTGATGTCCAGTAGATAAGCACTCTAAGAATTACACTTTTAATGACTTGTAGCCTGCCTGCGTAAGATAGTTTCCTGTTTTTGGTCCAGCTTATGAACTGGCCTGTGATTTTCTCAAACAGAGGGTTGCAGTCCATGAAAGAAAGCCTTTTAGATATAAGAGGTACTCCAAGATACTTAATTGGGAAGTTCCCCTCTTTAAAACCAAGAGTATTTGCAATATTTGCCTTAACTGTTTCCTCCACCCCACCATAGTAAATAGAACTTTTGTCTGGATTTGCCTCTAAGCCTGAGACAGCTCCAAAATGTTTGATGCATTGATATAACTTTTGAACAGAACCTGCTTCACCTTTAGCAAATAAAAGCAAGTCATCCGCGAAAATTAAGTGAGTAATTTTCAGCTTCTTACAGTTAGGATGGAATTTGAAAGATCTGTCCTCTTTTAATGAGATCATGCTTCTTGAGAAATACTCCATACCCAGTATGAAGAGATACGGAGAGAGGGGATCCCCTTGTCTCAATCCACGTTCCCCTTTAAAGAATCCATGAAGTCCACCATTGAGGGAAATAGAGTATTTAGGTGTAGTAATGCAAACCATAATCCAATCAATCAACTTATTTGGAAATCCTAACCCCATCAGCATATCTTTGATGAAACTCCAACTAATAGTGTCAAAAGCTTTCTTGATGTCAATATTGAGCATAACCCTTGGGGAGATTTTTTTCCTACTGTAGCTTTTGACCAATTCATGCGCTAACATGATGTTACTGGAGATCTGTCTGCCCTTGACAAAAGCACTTTGTGCTTCATTCACTAGATGTCCCATAACATGTTTTATCCTATTTGCAATTACTTTTGATATGCATTTATATATACAATTGCAGCAAGAGATAGGTCTGAAATCAGAGGGGGTTTTAGGACATTGTACCTTTGGTATAAGTGTGATTGAAGTGGAATTTACAGTCCCCAATAATTTTCCAGATTTGAAAAAAGTTTCAATTGCCAGGGTGATCTCTTCTCCGATAACAGGCCATGCATTTTTGAAGAAAGACATACTATAACCATCAGGCCCTGGTGCTTTATCATCAGACATTGAGAACATTACATTTTTAATCTCCTCTTTAGTCACTGGATTTGATAGTTCCCTGATTTGAGATTCAGTTAGGCAAGGTCCTGCTTTAATGATATTCATGCTTGGAGGGGAGGTGCTAACTGCTTTGCCCATGAGGTTTTTATAATAAGATACAAGTTCCATCACTATCTCATCTCCATCAATGATTTTATCACCCTTATTATTGTAAAGGGCTACCACTCTATTGTTGTGTCTGTTAGATTTTGCTGCTGCATGAAAAAACTTGGTACATCTATCTCCATTCATACTCCAAGCTATCCTGGCTTTTTGTTTGTAGAAAGAAAGCTCACAATCAAGAAGTTTATTGTAGGTGTAGAAACATTCCTTTTCCTGATCAATAAGAGCAGAGTTGAGAGGGTTTGATTGCAAAGTTTTTTGTGCATCCTCCAAAGCAATTTTTGCCCTTTGCACTTGTTCACTGATGTTATTGAAGTGTTTCTTGTTTAGTTCCTTCAGAGCTCCTTTCAACATTCTAAGCTTAGAGTAAACTGAGAACATAGTATGTCCTTGGACAGGAGTTTGCCATATATCTGTTACTATTGGCAAGAACCTGTCATGCTTGATCCACATCTTAAAAAATCTGATTGTCTTTTTCACCTGAGCTTGGTCCTCATATACAGATACAATGCCTGGGGAGTGATCAGAAAAACTTGGAGTCATGTACTCAACATGGCTAGAGTTGAAATTATTAATCCAAGTATCATTGACCAGGGTTCTGTCCAGTCTACTCCAGATCCTGAAGTTTGCCCCCTGCTTATTATTCCAAGTGTAGAAACAACCTATTGTTTTCAAGTGATTTAGAGAGCAGTCTTCAATAAATTTGTAGAAATCTCTAGTGTCCTCTTCAGTAAGGTTTACTCCCCCTAATTTTTCTTCATCACTAATCATTGCATTGAAGTCCCCAGAAAGGATCCATGGCAAATTCCTTATTCTCTGAGCAGTGCTATTAAGATCATTCCACAATTCTTTCCTAGCATCCAAATGGTTGAAGCCATATATAGTAGAAATAATACAGTCCAATCTTCCATCTATTGATTTGACAGAACAGTCAATATGTTGATCAGACTTATTAATGACTTGTATATCGAAATAATTTGGATCCCAAAGAATGATAATCCTGGCTTTCCTTTCAGTCCTGACATTAGACACCCAACTCCAGTTGCTTTCAATCCTCTTGATAGTAATGGGAATTAAAGATTCCTTAATTTTTGTTTCAAGAAGAGCTAAAAAGGATAAATGGTATTGCTTTATGTGATTCCTTATCATGTGTTGTTTGGAGGATTTATTCAATCCTCTCACATTCCAGAAGGACAGATTCATTTAATTATGTCGTAAAAAAATGAGCGGTTCTCACGGTGCATGTTAGAAGGCGATCTCCGCCTTTCTAACCTACGCCCCCGCTGAAGAAAATTTGGATTTAGATGGCAAGGAAGAGGAGGATTAATAGCAAGAAGATCTTCAACACTGGATCAAAAGCTTCAAATTCTTGCGGTGATCAATCTGGTTCAATTCTGGCTAAGGAAGATGAAGATTTGGATCTGGAGGTCATGGGATCAACCGGACCTAGAGGAGAAAGGAAGAAGGTACTGATGGCTGATATTCTTAACTCTAAAGCTTTCTCTGTAGAAGATAATCAATCTCAGAGTACTCCGGTGATGGTAAGAACTCAATCCTATAAATCTCTGAACTCTGGATCTAGAATTTCATGGGCTGATGATCTTGACTTAGAGAATGAATTATCAAATTTCTCATCTAAGCAGTGTGTTTCAAATTCTAATAAGAATTCAGATCTTGTTCCACAAAAATTTCCGGATTCTTCATCGATTCTGAGATCTGTCACTGTTCCATTATCTACTGGGAAATTCTCACAAGCTGTAGAGTGTTCTTTTCAAGATACTGGAATTCTTGATGCAAATAAAGTTGATTTTCCTCCCTTAGAATCTTCTAGGTTTCTCCCTCTGGATTCCAGGAAGTTTACTCCAAATTCTGGTATTGCCAAGAAATCTCAAGATTCTGATGTCGGGATTCTTGATGCAAATAAAGTTGATTTTCCTCCTTTAGAATCATCCAGTGATCCCCTAAAGGATTCCATGAAGAATCCTAAAGATCCTCAAGATCCTGTTATCGCCAAGAAAAGCTGGGTGAGTTTTTTTGCTGACAATAGGAAACCTGGGAATGGCTTCAATCTGAATTATGTGCCACCAAGTGTTGAAGATTCAGTGATTTTTGATGATGATGAATGGAATGAAGGAAGTTCTATTTGGAAATCTTCACTTATTGGACAAGTATTGGGTTTAAATGCCAAATTCAAAGCAATGGAAACTTATGTTTTAAAAGTCTGGGGGAATCTGGCAATACCTGAAGTCTGCCTCCTCAAGCCTGGTCTTTTCTTGTTCAAGTTTAAAAGCACGGATGATATGAGAAGCATCTTGGAGAATGGCCCTTGGTTTTTTGGGTCCAGGCCTATCCTACTGAAGCCTTGGTCAGTGGATGATGAGATAGAAAGGAGAAATGATTGTGTGTATCCTGTATGGATTCATTTACCAGGCTTGAAACTCAACTTGTGGAATGCAAAAAGTATTAGCAAAATTGCTAGTATTATTAGAAAGCCAATTGCCACAGACAAGCTTACAGCCAATAGGCAAAGGCTTGCATATGCAAGGGTGTTAGTTGAAGTGAACATGCCCTCTAAACTACCAGATGAAATCCTTATTCAGGGTCCAAATGGGAAAAATTATCTCCAAAAGGTATTCTATGAATTGAAGCCTAGATGGTGTAACTTCTGTAGAGTGGTGGGTCATGAAACAAATCTCTGTAGAAGACAGGTTCAAAAATGGGTTCCTAAGAAAAACAGTAATACTGTCAATATAATGCAATCTGCAGTGCATGCACAAACTGCAGAATTTCTTCGCGAATTTAATGATCACCCAGCTTTTGAAGACTTCAAGATACTAATAAACATTGATGTTGTACTAGATCAATGTGTTTATAACTCATAAATAGTAGATCACGTGACCACGGTCTGAGTTAAATGACAATATTTCATTTGAAAGAGAAATTATTGAGTTGATGATCAACCCCACAAAAGAAATTATTTTTTTATTTTTATTATATGTTTATCAATTTAAATAATCGTGATATTCGACCACGTGCAGGTGCATCTCAACTAGTAAATAAAAAAATAGTGGCAATGCAATGCAGTTTAGGCTTCAATAGATAAAAAGACAACCGAATATCTGGGGACATGTCAGGTGATTTCTACATGAACTTTATCATTATTTTCAATGAAGTTGGCTATAACCTCTTTAACACAATATCTAGTCTTTTAGTTTTCTTGGTCACCAGCTCCCCTTTGACTTGCCACTTGCCAGTCTAGCTTTACTAATTTGCATGAAAGCACTTTGAGAAATCAATTAAATTATACAGGGCAAGGACTCCACGAGATCCAATCTAGAAACCAAAATAAATAAATAAATTTTACCCAATATAATACACGCTTTTTTATCATCTTTCACTGACAGCTAGACCCCACATGGCTTCCCCATGTACACAACCAAAAGCTATGACCCGCGCATGGCTAACTCAAGAATGGTCTTAATAATTTTAAAATCATATTAATCTTAAATAGAGAGGTACTTAAAGAGGACATGACTAAGACACTAAGACAAAGAGGAAAACCAAAAGTAGATACAATTAGGTACAAGCAGGCTTAACCTCTTCATTAATTTAATGAAATCAGAAGTAAGGTCCTATAGATGACAAAGATTAGGTCCCTTGCGTGAACTATTATCATGTTATTTTATAGAGACCAAAGTTGTTGGATTGAATTAAAAATGAAAATTGTTTCTAGACACTTGTAGTTTTCCAAAAAAATCATTTACACTACATATATAATTTGTATCAACTTACTTTATGAAAATTGTTTCTAGGCACTTGTAGTTTTCCAAAAAACCATCTACACTACATAATTTGTATCAACTTACTTTATGACCTTGAAATCAAATATAAAAAATATTTGTGCAGAAGCTTCAATTTAAAATTTTAATGAAGACTACTAAGTTCATTGTAATAGATTGTAGTATAAGTATTAGTTGCATATGATTAGTTACTATATATGTTGACTGTAATATGTACGTAGTTGTCATTACAATTGATTGATTCGATTTTAAATGTTTGCAATTTGAACTTGTAGCTAAAGGTATTTGTTTAGGATGTAGATTTTTTAAAACTTCTGTTAGCGGTTAATCTATACTACATACAAAAGAGGATTAGGCTATTAAAACTTTTGATTACCTCTTTTTACCCTTCTAAAATTTGATAATTCACAATAATGCCTTGAAATTTATTCAATTCATTCTATTTATTACACTATAGTATTCTTAAATAAACATGAGAACTAATACTAAGAACTAAATATATATTATAAATGTTAATAATAAATCTTATTCGATTAATTCTATTTATTACATTATAATTATTCTTGCACTAAACATAACAAGTGATATATTACAAATTTTATCAACATTATCACTTTAGATATTAGATATTACACAATAAATATACAACTTTAATATATAAGATAATAATATCGTAACTTGTATTCATAAATTATATCATAATTTATGATAATTAAATATTTAATTAAACATCTAACTTCTAATCCAATACCATAATATATTGATATGTGCATCTCATGTGTAAAAAAATCATGGAGAGGAATACTAATATAAATGTTAACCTCTAGGTGTAGTCTAGAAATAGCATATAAATTATCATAATATATAGTACTATACTTATTATAGTATTTGGATACGAGGTAAGTCTAAGTATGTTGAATTCCAAGCGGTGTGGAAAACTATTACATTTGATCTAGACATTGAATGTAGAAAGATATTTTTTAACAAAGATGTAGATGCGGTAATTAGATAGGGTTTTTCTATAGAGTGCCCATGGGCACTCTAAAAACCCATAGAGGTATATCCATAATGGGGTGGAGCAACATTCAATTTTTGGACACCTTGTGGATGATATTAAACGATGTTGCACATGGTTTAAGGAATGAGATTTTTAGATAGTTCGTCAAATGGAGAATATAATGGCTCATGTGTTAGTCAAAAAGAGCTAAGAAAATTAATTATTTTGTGGTATTTCTCGAAGACTTACCATCATTTTTACACAATGTTTTCCAGCCTGATAAGGAGCAACATTAATCCTCATTATTTTGTTGTGCTTTTGGATTTTCAGTTTAGTCTTGATGCATCTTAATATTTTTTTCCATGAAAAAACTATTTGTAATGCGATAATTGAATCCTAACTAATAAAGTAAAAACTCTTGAACTAAAGGAGGGAAAGCCTACTTCGCTAGCCAGGACAGACAGGGCAGACAGCTCCATTTACAATACAAAATAACATAAAAACAGAAAAAAAAAAGATATGTACCTTCCGCTCAAATTGTACCCTTTTCGAACAAAAATAGATAGGAGACTTTTGATAGAGTCAGAGTGAATTTCTTATAAATTTCATATTATATAAATAAATGAAACTATTACTATTTTATGACATCTCCCCGTCTAAAGCCATAAATTATGCATTTAATATGAATTTTAGTGAGAAAATAAACCTATAATTAGGGGATTTATGTATATTCTCTTACTGACTAATCAAATTTTCTTCATTAGTTATACACTAATAATTTCACGACTTGTCTACTTTCATAAACATTCTACTTAGACAAGAATTGTATAAAATTATGCTATATATGGATGCTCAAATGCACAAAAAGAAACACTAAAAGAGTCAAATAAAAAATCTCATTATGTGTTAGTCAATCCCTCAATTATAGTAACCAGAATACCTTGCAGTCAATCCCTCAATTATAGTAACCAGAATACCTTGCAGTCAATAAGATTTTATATGTGATAATTAAGAGAGAAAATTGTATTACTCCTTTTGGGGGAAACGAACAGATCTGCAATCAGTTCACCTCTAATTTATGAAAAAAAATATTAATCTATCAGTTATACAAGTATGCAATTTTGTAGAGAGAAAAACTAATATAAATGTCAATAAATTTATGGCGAGTGGGTGACTGGGTGCTCTGTTTGAGTCCTTTTCGTTGTTCTAAAAAAATCATGGTCGAGTACAATGTAAGATGGCCTTCAAATATTTTAGTCTCATATCATTACTTAATATGCATCACATGCAAAGCACGTGTCAAATATTAGTTGCTATTAAGTTATAATTTAACCCCTCATGAAATTGGGTTTTAGGGTATTATGACTTTGGGACTTGCATTCAAATATGCATAAGATGTCGGCTGTAATAGGAGGCTTTTTTAAAAAGAAACTTATTTAGTCACTTGGAGGCCTTTTTAAAGCGTAACAAAAACAAATATTTATAAGTAACAAAAAATGTTTTAATTTTACTAGTACGCCACACGTGCATTACACGTGGCATAGTCGATTTAAGAAATTATTAGTAAATAATATATTATGTATTATTGATTCTTAAATACATCCTTATAATATAATATCTACTTACGGTATATTGATTCTCAATGTATCATGCAAAAAAGTTACAAATGCCACTAATAAAAATTAACATTAAATGTCCAATATCTTGTTGGTTATAACTAAATAAAAAATGATTATTAAATATCCAATTTTAGTTAATTTTTGTAGCTAAAATTGATAGGAACAAAGAACTTATTGGAGATTAATTAAAATGAAGACAAACAAAATTTTGTGATTCAACATAATTATTAGCGAAAGAACATAAAAGATGCTTAATAGAGGTAAGAAAATCAAAAGCACAAGAAACATTGAAAACGCTGGATAAGGTGATAGCACATCTAAACTTAAAGTGTATATGAACTGAGCAATTAGTTAAGAATTAAACCATGAATACATCTAATGAACAAGAAAGCACAATTGATGACCTATATTCAAAAGAAAAAGAACAACTTATAACAAATAGCACAAAATGCTCTTTACAACATTGTGCAAGGGGGAAATATTTAAATAGCCTTGCATAAACTCCAAAAATAAGATCATACATTCTTTCTAAATATTAAAAGATCAATAAATCCATATTAAAAAAAACACACACTGAAAACAATCTTTGGCTCCCAAATCATATTTATACGTACTCTTAAATATTAAGACTCTCAATAATAACATTTCTATAAATTATAATCCTTTTCTTTTCAAGGATTTAAGAGACATAATACAAATCAAGAGCTACGGATTGAACATGATATAGTCTTCAACTCCATAAAAAATAAATCTTTAAGTCTACAAACTTTTTGAAAAATATTATCCAATGTATGCACATTGTTGATGCTTGTTATCAAACAGATGATTTATTTGTGGATTAAAGTAAAGTTAGGGTCCTTAAACTCCTTTAGATGACCGGCTATGTAGTTTGTTGTTCTTTCCTGCACATGAAAAACTCGTGAGAGGCTAGAGTTGGGTTCTCCGATTGTTCCTCCGACAATCAAGTCTGTGTTCGAACTTGAGTGGGAAAATATAAGTGAAATGGTGTGAATGATTGTTCAGAGTAATCTTCCCCGTAGAAGAAGTTACCTCATGTAGTGCAGCTCCTTTTTATAGTAGATCAAAAGGGCAGAGAGGTAAGTTTGGCCGAGTACGGGCAGGCAGGTGAATCAGCAGATGTCTCCACAAGTGTTAGCTGCTAAAGTGGGCGAGTCATCCTTGATTGGATGTGAGGATGATCGAGAGGGGGTTGGGGAGTGATGAGTCATGAGGACTCGTGGCACCAGCTGTGATGAGGAGGGGCAGCTGTTGGTGTAGAGTTCAAGGACGCACCGCCTCTTGACCCGGCTCTACAAATGAGATGATAAGTATACCGTCTTTAATTTTAGTCAGCCTCGAGAGTTACCAGCTAAGATAGTGGGCTGAGTATGGAGGCTTGTGGGCTCGATCTGATAAGTAGGTCGGCTAGTACCATCTTTCGAGTTAGTTGTGTAAGTTGTTGGCCTATGGAGTCGGCCGTAGGAGCGGTTCGAGTCATATGGGCTCTGATCACGTTTGATCTGGCGTGGAGCGGGACGCATGTCGGCTCCCCCAAAAAAATTAACACTTGGTTATTTACAGGCTATAACACACATGCACATATATATACAAGCCACGTACACTATAAACTATTTGACAAACTTTCTACTTAACATATTTCATAAACCATTATATTGGTGTAGGAATTTGGCTAAGTAGTTGATGTAGTGGGTTGAATAAAATGGATGACCGTAATTTACAATGTAGAGATGAAAAAGTGGTTATGTAAAGGGAAAATGAACGAGTGGTTAGTTAGTTGGATCCATAACATATGCATTTAATTAAATAATTTATGAAATCATTAAGAACCTAAGAAACTAATTAAATCTTATTATTATGATGATTTGTAATTAATTTAATTTAACTTAATTTAAAACTCATCGGATGAGACTTTCACATAAATTTAAAAAAGGAAATCATTAAAGTAAAGTTGAAATTATAGACCTTCAGAGGGGGTAAAAATGACAACAAAAAATCTTAGCGTTCTAATCCTCTTTTATATGTAGCATAGATATAGATGTAACAATCCTCTGCTTAGTCCTTTCCCTGGAAACACCATCCCTTCTCTAAAAGAAAATACATGTAACCATAGCCTTTAGTTACAATTTTTACGATTGCAGTGAAGCAAACAACCAATACGGACAATACATTATTGATTTCAGATGCACAAAACGAAATATAAAAAGAAATTTGTTCTCTTAGGAAAAAAAAAACTCAAAACAATGAACAGATAGAATACCAAAAAATATTTTCGGCTTCCTGCATGTCCCTATCACCGTATCACATTATGTGCACTGAAACGAACTCTACGACAGCTAGCGAGGGCAACTTGCTTTCCTTGCAGTTCTCATTAGATATGGCATATGAGATGATGATGAGCGCAGCAAGCAAGATATTGCACGAAACAAAGAAAGGAGAGGCAACGTAGCTTGTATGGGATATCCATGTTTATTTTAAGGGATAAAGAAAGGTGGTAATTAAGCCGCCCACTAACCTTTCTTGCTTTAGCCTCTATATATGATCTTTATGTCTTTATCATGAGAAGAAGTGTTGTTTGCTCAGGAGGGGGATCGATGAGGGCGGAAAAGAAATCTATAATAAGAGACCCCACAAAGATATAATCATGTAAAGAGAAAAAAAAATCCTATTTAAAATTGTCTTCTTTCACCCTTTTTCCAGACTATTTTGAGTCCCTATAAGGCCCTCTAAACTATATATTGAATTCAATCAACGTGTCAGCTACTAAACTATTTTCAGTTCTATCTTGTCTCCTAAATTACTATATTTGTATTTCCCTAATTCATTCCCTTGACAATGACAGCTTTTGGGAAGGCTTATTTTTTTTAGCTTTTAGGTTATTGTTAGTTTTTAGTAGCTTCTGGTTTTTAGATAAGAATGCTATAAAAATTGTTAGAGTAGAGTAGTAATTTGTTTGGTCAAACATAGTTTTTTTAAATGAGCTTATAAGCTAGTTTTTCAAAATCTGAGGTATACCGGCTTTTTAAAATGGGACTTATAAGCTAACTTATTAGGCATTTTACCAAGCAGGTAAAAATAAAAAAAACTAGCTTAAAAGTTAGTTTGACTCAAAAATAAGCCTCCCAAAACACCCTCAATATCTAGTTTTATTGATGTGGATATTTTGAATAGATTTATAACAGAAAAATGGTGCTTTAAAAGATAAGATGAGGCTAAAAATAATTCAAGAGTAAATGGAGAGATATTTAATATTTTAAAGGAAAAGATGAAATGAAAATTACTTTAGGAAATAGTTAGTGACATATTTAATAGTGTGAGATATAAGTAGACATGAAGTGAATAGACCCCTTATAGTATCATCCAATTACAAATAGGCCATTTGTAGTTCTATTTGTGGCGAATAGATCCTCTGTAGTATTGGTCGAGGTGCGAGTACGTACAACCTTTTAATTAACTTTTTCAACTATAGAGGGTTTATCCTCACAATAGAACTATATATAAGGGGTCTACCCGCCTCCTCAAACTTTTTTTTAGTGTTTTTAAAAATAAAAAAATTTCACTCAAATGGGTCCATTTGCAAAAATAAAAGAATAAGGAGTCTATTCTCAATTAGATGATACGATATGGGATCTATTCATAATTAACCATTTTATAAATAGGGTACTGCTCAAGAAAAGGTGAATGCGCGGGAGATTGAAAGCGCCAATGGCACATGAGCATGTGAATGCATGTGGGTTTAGGTCAGAAATGAAGTGGGCTTAGTGGGCCACAGGATCCCTAACGGAGCTAGCTAGTGTTGTAAATTGAGTTCAGGGCCTCCATAATATCAGCCAACTAAGGCAACTCGGACCTCTTAATTTAATTCGTCAGGATAAATTCAGTACAAGAAATAGCGTGTGGACGGTCACCTTCTCATCCAAACCATTTATAAAACCATACTAAAAAACTATGCCAAATGATCATCAACATAAATAATAGAAAAGTTCATGCTTTGGCTTTCATTTCCCCTAATAATAGTTATGCTCGTTTTTATTCCTCGTATGTCTTTGTTAGAGTATGAAACTTAAACTCTAATCCTTATTAGAAGAGTTTTGATGTATAAGAACTTTAAGATGATACGGAGCAACACATGTTCAAATCTAAGTATTATCACGTTTAAGGTGGATTTTGGAGGGGGAAAGGACTGTGAGATTGTGCTAGATTATAAAATTATCCTTCGGTACATGTTAAAGTAAGAGAGAAGAGTCTTAGGTAAAATTTCCTTGAATTGAATATTGATTGTGCTAGATTATAAAATTATCCTTCGGTACTTTGTATATATATATATATATATATATATATAGTTTGAACCCTACAAGTTACTAACTCATTTTTCTCCCAAATAGAAATAAATTAATCAATTCACTAATACCTTTTTCTGTTTTAAATGTTGACACGATACCGAATGGGAATTTGGGCCTAGAAAAATATAAATTCGGTTAGGCTGGTTGGTGCAAGTGTGCATCAGCATCTTCATTTTTTTTAATTATTCCATTCATGGCAGTTTTTGTAAGCCAATGATATTGTGAGGATCTTATTAAGTAACATGAATATCTTATTAAGTAACATGAATATGTCACATTTTGGAGTGAAGGTTTGAAAGCCAATAAAAAGATGTTACTTCCGAATCTTATATTAGGACGTACATCTATATACTTACTATTACTAAAAACTCTTACCATTGAAAATGCCACTTGGCAAAAATGACACATACCCTTGAAAACGCCACCCAACAAAAATGACACATGGCAAAAATGACACATACCCTATTAGCCTTTCACCCACATCACCTTTCACCCACCTCCTCACCCTTTTTTATTTCTTCACCTCTAATTATTTCACCCACCTCATGCCGGAAAATTTTCCCCTTTCGGCTAATTAATAGCATGAAATTATTCTAATGTGATTTTAAGTTTTGGACAAATTTGTTAGCTCTATCTGAGCGTGTCCTGTAATATATATGTATGTAGTGGTGCATGCTTGTGTGCATGTTTGACAAACTAAAATTTTATTTTTCAATTCATGTATCTTATTGAATACAAGTGTATTTTTCTTTTCTTTCTATATAATTATATTTTTTTTTTGTTTCAGATATGTTTGTTTCTTTGTTTATCTTTACTATTGGTAAGTGATGAACTTAATATAATC
The DNA here is from genome assembly GCA_022839385.1 of Asparagus kiusianus. Classification (NCBI taxonomy): domain Eukaryota; kingdom Viridiplantae; phylum Streptophyta; class Magnoliopsida; order Asparagales; family Asparagaceae; genus Asparagus; species Asparagus kiusianus. The sequence goes on along the minus strand of BQKN01064882.1, from coordinate 319,244 downwards.
TTACTAGAATGTATTTCTCTTATATTATGTTTTGTTATTTTTCTCCAATGACAATGCATTTCACTTCAATATTTTTGTTCTTTCTTATGTTTATATAGAGTACGTGAAAGTTACATTTTATTTAACTAATTAAGTACTTCTTATGCCGTATTCTTATGGTTTGATGATGTTCTTAAATTGCAATCATATACAATTTTCTTACACTGACTTTATTTGATTTTGGTATTACATTGTCTCTTATTTTCATCAGGTGGATGTCATACACCCCTTATATGATAGGTATTATATTTTCTTTGTTTTTCGACATTACACTTTTATTTTACCAAGTTTGTTGGAAAGTTATAACGGTTTAAATATTGATATGACTCACACACAAAATGTTCAAATATTATTTTCCCATATGTTCACATTTTTTTCCAAACCCTTCATTTTTTTCATTTTTTTAAGTTTACCCATTTTTGGTACTTTTTTGACATTTTACTTTAAATTTGAATTTTTCTACCTTCTAAATAAAATAACTCCCACCATATTTCTGAATACCGTTTTTATACAATTATATTTTTCAAACTATATATGATCTTAAACCGATTCAAGTTTTCCAAACTTTCTAATTTTCCAAACTATATATGCAACTTAAGTTGTATTATTTCTGACTACTTATATATTATTACTGTTTTACTTTGCATTCTTTTGTTACAATTAATTTTTCTATATTAAATAAATATGTGTATCGCACGGGCCTTAAACTAGTTAAAGAAAAACCAAATGACCTCAAGCTGACGAGAGCTTAACACTTTAACATTTTAACCTATCTAATTTTTTAACACGTGGACTTTTTAATCAGTCATTTATTTTATCAGGTGTAAATCCTAACCATTAATCTAATACTAAACCAAGCAGATTTTTACTAAGGTGTAATTTGAATAAATTGAGGGATCTTATAGATTATTTGAAATTTGAAAAACCAAATGGAAATGATAAGTCTGGTAATTTTTAATTTTTAGTTAATACTTTTTGTGCAAAAGATTCTAAGGATTTTAGCAATTATTGTTTATGATTATGCTGTATCAGTTATATTAATCATCTTCTTAGTTAATGTAGCACGCTGAGGCCTTCTGTTTGAGACCTCATCCTTAATTATCTCTCTCTCTCTCTCTCTCTCTCT